>CM059435.1:23385854-23847874 GCA_030390025.1 Squalus acanthias | reverse complement strand
CTCTCTCTCTCTCTCTCTCTCTCTCTCTCTCTCTCTCTCTCTCTCTCTCTCTCTCTCTCTCTCTCTCTCTCTCTCTCTCTCTCTCTCTCGCCCCTCTCTCTCTCTCTCTCTCGCCCCCCCCCCCCCTCTCTCTCGCGCCCCCCCCCTTTCTCTCTCTCTCGCCCCCCCTGGGCTTGATTGGAATTTCGGCCTTTGTGTCAAAGACCATGGACTGTGGTGTATGTGAACAGCACATAGGCTGAAAAGATTAGGAGAGAAGTTGGGAAGTAATGGTTAGGTGTTTTGCAGTTTGGTGCTTTAAAAGTGTTGTGAGTCTTTGAGCTGCAGCTTGCGATTATTTAAATATACTTACACAGCACCTGCATTTTTATTTCAAAATACACTCATTAGATAGAGCAAAGTTACTGAACAGAACATGGCTGCTCTGTCAGAAATGCATCACCATATGGTAGTTCTTGAATTTTATGGCAATTAGAATATATTATTCTTCACCACTCCATATGCCAGATGTAATTTATTGCCAATCTTTTCTCCTATTTGCTTCACTAAAATCTACTAAAGCTAAAATAAGGGTGCATTTTGACAGTTATTGTGCCTTTGGGTGTTTTAATGATGCTTATGGTAAGCCTGCTGACGCTGTACCAATTCAGATATTACCCATTTATTCCACATTTTGTTTCAAGAAACTAAAAGTTACAAAGATTGCAAGTTAAAACAAGCAAACATTTAATGACCAACAGTCTCGGTATAAACCATTTTGAATTTTTTTTTTTCAAAAACTGCTAGGATAAATCATGTAGCAAAATACTGCGGATGCTAGAAATCTGAAATAACAACAGAAAATGCTGAAAATACTCAGCAGACCAGGCAGCATCTGTGGAGAGAGAAACAAAGTTAACGTTTCAGGTCTGTGACCCTTCATCAGAACCGCTGATGAAGGGTCACAGACCTGAAACGTTAACTCTGTTTCTCTCTCCACGGATGCTGCCTGGTCTGCTGAGTATTTCCAGCATTTTCTGTTGTTATTTAGGATAAATCATGCACTGGTTTTCACTCATACAGGGTGTATGTTCTCAACATGACATTTACAGGAGGGTGCATTGATGGTTTGATTGTGTATATTTAATACATTTCAGGTCTAAAGCAGACATGGTATGTGGGCAGCACAGCCAGACGGGTTAACCCAATCCCTTTTGGGTGTGTTTGGGTTCGGTCAATTTTTCCACACAGCTGGACACCAGTGGTGTTGTGGGTTAGCCATTTTAAATTCAAAATGAAGTTCAGTATCTAACTCATGAGCAAAGTTTTCTGGCAAGTCCTCCTGTTGCATTATGGACAAATCAAGCTTGTATATTTTTTGTCTGACCTACATTGGCTCCTGGTTAAGCAACTCCTCGATTTCAAAATTCTCATCCTTGTTTTCCTCCCCCCCCCCCCCCCCCAGAGATATCTGCGCTCCTCAAATTCCTGATTATAATCACTCAACCATTGGTGGCCGTGCCTTCATCTGCCTAGGCCCTAAGCTCTGGAAATCCCTCCCTAAACTTCTCTGCCTCTCTACCTCTCTTTCCTCCTTTAAGACCCTCCTTAAGACCCTCTTTGACCCTCACCTGCCCTAATTTATTATGTGGCTCGGTGTCGATTTTTTTGTCTTGTAACACTCCTGTGAAGCGCCTTGGGACGTTTTACTACGTTAAAGGTGTTAGATAAACACAAGTTGTTGTTGTCTGCCAGGGACCATTTCACCCACAATGCCTTTGTTCACTTTCATCATTCGGCCATTTAGCCCTTCAAGCCTGCTCCGCCATTCAATAAGATCATGGATGATCTTCTACCTCATCTCCACTTGCCTGCACTATCCCCATACCCCTTGATTCCCTTAATATTCAAAAATCTATCGATCTCTTTCTTGAATATACTCGACTGAGCCTCCACAGCCCTCTGAGGTAGAGAATTCCAAAGATTCACCATCCTGAGTGAAGAAATTTCTCCTCATCTCAGTCCTAAATGGCCGACCCCTTATTCTGAGACTGTGACCCCTGGTTCTAGACTCCCCAACCAGGGGAAACATCCTCCCTGCATCTACCCTGTCAAGCCCTGTAAGAATTTTGTATGTTTCAATGAGATCACCTCTCATTCTTCTAAACTCCAGAGAATATAGGCCTAGTCTACTCAATCTCTCCTCATAGGACAATCACCCCATCCCAGGAACCAGTCTGGTGAACCTTCGTTGCACTCCCTCTATGGCAAGTATATCCTTCCTTAGGTAAGGAGACCAAAACTATATACAATACTCCAGGTGTGGTCTCACCAGGGCCCTATATAATTGCAGTAGGACGTCTTTACTCTTATACTCAAATCCTCTTCTAATAAAGGCCAACATACCATTTGCTTTCCTAATTGCTTGCTGTACCTGCATGTTAACTTTCAGTGATTCGTGTACAAGGACACCCAGGTCCCTCTGAACACCAACATTTCCCAATCTCTCACCATTTAAAAAATACTCTGCTTTTCTATTTTTCCTACCAAAGTGGATAACTTCACATTTCTCCACATTATATTCCATTTGCCATGTTCTTGCCCACTCACTTGTCTATATCTACTGTCTGTCTACTCTTCCCTGGTAGTTTCTCTTGCGATCACAGTAGATGCAACCCCTATCCCTTCATCTCTCGATCACTTCTGATTACTATTTTGGGAAGTACGATTGGGTTGTGCTATGATGGCCCAGTAGTTGGATAGCCTCTTGACACTGGCTCTCAAGCCTCATGTAAGGTTGAAGTACCAGAAGTTGCCTGATATCTGTGAAATCTTTATCCCAGCAACTAAGTGCAATGGCAAAGCACAGAGAGGAGTGAACCAAATATTATGGGCCAGGCTACCCACTTGTGACTGCTCAAAAGCAACACTGGGGGGCTGAGTGACAGAAAAGAGGAAAGTGCTTTTAAATAGGATGTTAGGTATCAAAGAAAGAAGTAAACTGTGTACCTAAGATTCCTTTACACTTTTAGGGTGGAATCGCTCTAAGTTAATATTGTAAATGCTTTCAAAAAGAACATATTTGCGATTTTACAGATATATTCTCCTACCCCCAGTGACTTTCACACAATCCGCCAGATAATGTAGGTTTTGTTTATTGTTTTGAAAGATTTTTCACGCTTTATATGCCATTGAGCCGGCAGCATTGTCATCTAGTAGTTGCCATCTTTCTCATTGCCATTATCTGGGCTGGACGGGAACATGAGCACATTCCAGTAAAGTTTCTGTTGACTCAAACTAAAACCATTTTCTACTGTTATTTTAAAGCTGTGCTATTTTTAAAAGTTGTCTTAAAGGGAAGTTCAAATCTGCTTAGCTATATCTGTAGGAGGATGTTGAATTGCAGAAAGACAAATTCAAGTGTGCAGCGTAAGCAATCTGATTTATTTTAGAAAACGATAGAAATTTTTGTTTTGGATCCCTTCTGGTGTGTGGTTACCGCTCAGGTCTTGAGTAACTCTTCCACAGCAATAATGACCACCAGCTGCGTCAGTGAATTACCATAAAAGGGATGGTATAAGGTCATTGGGAATGGATTGGCGGAATTATTGGTGCATCTCGGTTTTCCTTTTTCTTGCTGCTTGGGGGGCTGGAGGACACCATCAAAGCTTGGCTTTAATTCGCACCACCATTTAAAAAAATATATATATATATAAACCGGCCTGGGTAGCCAAGGTTCAATCCGCTGTTTGTGCCAAGTTAGCTAATCTTAGCAGGGTTGCTTAATCATTAGCATCGCTAGAGGAAGGAGAGTGGGGAAATCAGCCAGAGTTCCTACTCCTGATCACTGTCCAGCGATCGCTGCTGGAACGCGGATGTGTATGGATCTTGGGAGAGGACAGGGTCAGGCCTGGCTACAGTTGGCCTTCCTCCCACCGTTATAGTACCCATGTGTCACTGCCTTAAGGAAGGGAGAGGACAAAAAGAGAAGAGAAGGGAAGGAAAAAGACCCTTCTCCCCTGGATATGAATATGCCTTCTGTGGGCCAGAAATCCAGCGCTTGTTAAAATGCCATTCAGAGAAGTTGGAACTTTTCATTTACTTACTCCTCCACTGCCTCAAAATTTTTATCAGAATTAGCCACAGTAAATGGCTGCCACTTTACAAGTGGAAACAGGCACCAGCACTAGAAGAGGAAACTGGCCAAAAGCAGCTCCTAGGCACATTTTGTGTTTGTGATCACCCATTGTCACATTTCCACCTCAAACCTTTGCCATATAGTCAAAAATCTTATCCACGGTGAATATTTCAAAAGCTAGCAGTTGAGTTGCTTTGTTCTCTCGACATAAAACAACTTTTAAAGGGAGTGTCTTGTGGAACAAGGAAATGCCCTGTGGCTTGTTTCACTTAACAGGCTATGCAGTTACTGTGCGAACTGTTAAAATAAGTGTTCATTTTTAGAGCCTTCTCAAATATTCTTGATGTCCTTGTAAGGTTATGGACAAGTTTGAAGCGTGTGACTTGTTTTGTTGAAAGAAAGTGAGACTGAATGGAGCTCCACCAGCTGGACGTATGTTGAATAGACATATATGAGCAAGCAGCCCCTTGTCTAATGCAGCAAACTGACTACCCTGGTGTGTTTGCCAGATACTTCCCAGTTTATGAAATCATTCTTCAGACTATCGGGTAGACTTTTTCCAAATTTTCGCACTCAGTATGAAGCCTCCTGCGCTGGGAGCACATGTTGGGAACCCGCAGGATTTGCCACCCACTAATTTTCCATTTGGGCAAGTAAAATTCAGTTGTTTTTTGCCCAGCAGTCGTTCCTGGCTGTGTGGTGGAACTTGTGTTGCGTCCCTGAGGTTACTCAACTTGCAAATAGTTGCATTTAAGGAATATTGATCGAACAAGGAAAATGTTGAAACTTTAAAAAATATATATATATTGATGAGAGTTCTTTTTATTAAAAAAAAAAGGCCTTGTGCATTTTATGTTGTACGTAAAATATTCCTGGAATTTGCTTAATGTTTGAGGGAAAGGAAGGGAATCTTTACCAGTTTTTCTCTTGGGAAGTTAAGCAGGGCAGATTCCATGACTGGCAAAATGGTACATGGTTTGTAGAATGAAAGTCCTTTTCTCATTCCATGCTCTACTCCATTGTTCTAATTGTGAGTGAACTGGGCCCAAAGCTGGCTTCACTTCCCACCATGTCTTATGACCCTCTGTTGCTGCTGCGATGTCTATATCAATGGTTTAATTGGCATGTATGCGCACACGGATGGAGAGAAAAGTCAGAGGGAAGGAGAAGCAGAGACAAACTGGAAGAGAGAAGCAGTAGTGATGGAGAGAAAGGACAAGAAGTAAAGACCATGGAGGGAGGCAAGGGAAACTGAAATTAAGATGGAGGGAAGGGGAGAGAGAGAGAGAGAACAGCACTGATGCAGCTATGGAAAGAGGGAGAAAAGGAGAAACATGGGGAGGGGGGGAGAGAAGCAGACAGACAAACTGAGGGGAGGGTGAAAAGAGAAAGACCAAAGCAAAGAGAAGCATATCAAAAGCAGGAAAAGAGAAGTGCAACAACAATAACTTGCATTTATATAACTCCTTTAATGCTGTAAAATGTCCCAAGGAGCTTTACAGGAGCGTTATCAAACAAAATTTGACACCAAGCCACATAGGAGATATTGGGACAGATAACCAAAAGCTTGGTCAAAGAGCTAGGTTTTAAGTAGGGTCTTAAAGGAAAAAAGAGAGGTAGAGCAGTGGAGAGGTTTAGGGAGGGAATTTCAGAGCTTAGGGCCCAGGCATCAGAAGGCACAGCCGCCAATGGTGGAGCAATTAAAATCAGAGATGCGCAAGAGACCAGAGTTGGAGCTGCGCAGATAACTTGGAGGATTGTAGGGTGGGAGGAGGTTATAGAGATAGGGTGGGGTGAGGCCATGGAAGGATTTTAAAAATGAGGATGAAGATTTTTAAATCATGCCGTTGTAGGACCGGGAGCCATTGTGGGTCAGCAAGCACAGGGGTGATGGGTGAACGGGATGTGGCGCGAGTTAGGATACAGGCAGCAGAGTTTTGGATGAGCTCAATTTTATGTAGGATGGAAGACAGGAAGCTGGCCAGGAGAGCATTGGAATAGTCAAGTCTAGAGGTAACAAAAGCATGGACCGGAATAAAGAGAAGACTAGTACAGATAGTAATCTGAAGGAATCGAAGACAGAGAGAAGCTTAGCATAAACACGAGGAAGAAAGAGAGAGAAGCACAGACACATGGGGGTGGAGAAGCATAGCAACAGGAGAACCACAGGGAAGAGAAACCAAGATGGATTAAGCAAGAACAGTAGACACAAGTTATTTCTGTCTGGTCTCTCTGTCTCTGTCTCTCTTTCATATTTATTGTTGAGGATGGACTTGTTTTGTAAGCAATGCCATACCCAAAGGAGGCTTAAAAAGCATTATTTATAAACCATTACATTGCAGCAATACTAGCTGTGCCCATTCATGTGATTAGCAGAGGGAACACTGGGAATTTTTCTCCTCCCTAATTCAGTCAGTTGTAGTCACCCTCCTACTACCCTAACTGAGATCCCCATCGTCAGCACAGAGCTTGGGATTGACCTTTTGAACCTTCCTGGTGTGCATGCCTTAGCTAGTCGGGGTAAACTTGCTTAGGCATTGAGGAAACCTGTTGTTTTACTGAGGATGATGGGGGTGTTGTGACAGAGGTGAAAAGGTGAGGTAGAAAAGGAAGACATGTAGTACACTATTATAAGCTACAGATAACCATTTTTTACTTGCAATAAATAATGAATAGCCTGCTGACACTCGCTCTCTAGATTCTTGTATGATGAGTGGCCACTTCAGCAATCCTCTAGTACCCTGTCTATGATCATGGAACTGCCGCCCAGCAAGAATCGCGCCTTTAAAAGAATAAAATGTCTAGGCTAGAAATTACTGTTAGTGGTATTAGCAGTTGAATGATTAATGCATTCATATGACATTGCTCCCAATTTTTCTTTTCAAATGGTAAACCTTGAAGTAGTGTTCAGAGGATTTCATACAAACAATTTGTATTGCAGTCGACGGTAATTTCTGGCCTTTTTAATAGTAAATTCTTGTTTCTGAAAGAAAATATAAATATGTCTTGTTATCCATCGGATTTTTGTTCAACTGAATCAGATATAAGTTTGGTAACAATCTCTAATTCCTTTTTATTATTTTATTAAGATTGCCGAAGGAATGGCTTATATTGAATTGAAGAACTATATACACAGAGATTTGAGGGCTGCCAATATTTTGGTGTCTCAGACGTTGGTTTGCAAGATCGCTGACTTTGGCTTAGCCAGAATAATTGAAGACAATGAGTATACAGCCAGAGAAGGTATGTTAAACTATGTAAATAGGCTGTGTCTCCTGCTATGTAATAAGACATGGGCTTGGAAACTGCGACAAGATCCTAGAGGATCCCCTGAAGCTATTGATTTCTGGCCATGCAGGGCATACTATGTGCTGTGAGCATATGTTTCAAATCCTGTACTTACATTTGTTGACTTTTCTAACACATTTTATTTTGCTGTATTGACTAAAGATTTCCTACAAGTGTTCTTTTTTGGGCAGCTGACATTATCGTTCATAAGTTGGGGCAAGGGGTCCCTGGCAGTGTCAGTATTTGGGGGAAGGGAGGATTCCACAGCAGTTTGTCACTATTTGCACATTGAGTGCACCCAGAGTAGAATTCACAAGAATTATGTGGCTGCTGGTCTGTTTAACTCACAGTCATCACTAAAACCAAATAAATACCAATAACTGTTTCTAAGTTGTGAAATATTTTAAGAAATGGCCACAACAAAGGTCTGATTTTTGAGTGGACTAACTCTGTCCTTAATTATTCTTAAAACATCTGGGACTAGAAATTATTGTTGGAAATATTCACAGAATCACAGAATCCCCACAGTGCAGATAGAGGCCATTTAGGCCCATCGAGCCTGCACCGACACATATCCCACCCTATCCCCGTAACCCCACGTATTTAATCCCCCTAACACTAAGGGTCAATTTATCATAGCCAAATCAACCTAACCCGCACATCTTTGGACTGTGGGAGGAAACCGGAGCACCCGGAGGAAACCCACGCAGACACGGGGAGAATGTGCAAACTCCACACAGACAGTCACCCGAGGCCGGATTCGAACCCGGGTCCCCGGCGCTGTGAGGTAACAGTGCTAACCACTATGCCACCGTGTTGCCCATATTAGTGGACAAAGTTTAACATGGTTACTTGAAATTTATCTGGCCACTATATTAATCCGCTTAAAATAAACTGGTTAACACCTGTGTTAAAATAGTGGACAGAGGACACTTATTCGAGCAGAGGAACAGGACTAGACAATTCAGCGCCTTGAGCCTGTTCTCGCATGTTGTTGTAGCATTGCTGATATCTACTTCAACTTCACTTAACCTGCTTTTATCCATTTCTCTTGATACCCTTAACTAATAAAAAAAAACTGTCGATCTCAGTCTTGAAAATTTCAATTGACCCAGCATCCACAGCCTTTATGGGGAGAGAGTTCCAGATTTCTACTAACCTTTTTGCAGAAAAAGTGCTTCGTGATTTCACTCCTGAATGACCTAACTCTAATTTTAAGATTGTGCTCCCATTGTTATGGATTCCCCACCAGAGGAAATAATTTTGCTGTATATACCCTGTTGAATCCCTTTTATCATTTATCCAGATCCTGGAGATTTGTCTATTTTAAGTCTCATTATTTTCTCCATTACCCTTTTTTAAAAAACTTGTATTGAATCCAGTAAGTTCCTCCTCTGAACATTTTTAGGTTCCCTTGTACCACTGGTATTTTATTCTCTCCCTCTTCTGTGAAAACAGATACAAAGCGCAATACTGCAGATGCTGGAAATCTGAATTAAAACAGAAAATGCTGGAAATTCTCAGTAGGTCAGGCAGCATCTGTGGAGAGAGAAACCGAGTTGATGTTTCAGGTTGATGACCTTTCATCAGAACAGATCCAAAGTATTCATTTAAAAAGCTTGCCATTTCCTTATTGTCCATTATAGTCTCACCTGAATCTGTCTTTATTGAGCTCACATTCCCCATTATCACTCTTTCTCTTAATATATTTATAAAACCTTTTAATGTTAGCTTTGTTATCCCTCGCACGTTTTTTCCATATTCTCTTTTTGCATTTCTTATTACACACTTTGTATCCCTTTGTTGCTTTTTATAGCTCTCCCTGTCTATTGGAATTCCAATTTTCCTTGCATTTGTGTAATTCTTTTCTTTTAGCTTGATACTGTCTCTTACCTCATTTATTGACCATAAATTGTATTGCTCACTGTACAAGTGGCGCTTTTGCCTTTTCAGGGAATGTACTGGTTTGTATAGTACCAAAAACTTCTGTGAATACTTCCCACTGTTTTTCTGTAGGGTTACCCATTAACAGTTCAGCCCCGTTTACTGTGGTTATCTTGTTTCTCATCCCTTTGAAGTTTGCCTTACTTAAATTTAAAACCGTGGTTTGTGACTCTCCCTGCTCCCCCTCAAACCGAATATCAAATTCAGTCATATTATGGTCACGATCCGAAGATGTTCCCTATCTGTCAGATTGTTAACTAATTCTGGTTTGTTACTTATCACTAAATCTAGTATGACCTTATCCCTTCTAAAATATATAGTTCCAGAAAACTCTCCTCAATGCATTCTAGAAATTTGTTGCCTTTTTCTTGAGCTAGTCTGCTTCTCCCAGTCTGTGAAAATTAAAATCTCCCATTATAACCAGATTGTTTCTGCGACATACTTCCCTGATCTCCGTATTTATACATTGCCACCCACATCACTACTGTCAAGAGGTCTGTAGACAACTCCCACGAGAGTTTTGTATCCTTTACTAATCTTTGGCTCTACCCATCGTGTTTCCACTACATGTTCACCCTTATTGATAATCCTTTCTTTTCACTGTTAAGTGTTTGTCCATTAATATCGTCAACAGTAATTTCCAGCTGCCAGCTCCTAAATATTTCCGGTGGCCCTTGGTTTATGTTTTCCAGGATCTGTATCTGCCTTGCCAAGCAGCGCTTGCCTGTGTTGAGCACGTATGACAAATGGTTTCAGTTAGCACATGATATCAGCAGTGGGATTTCAGGCTTTGCACAACAGTTATCAGTCTTTAAACCCTTTCGCTAGCCAACTGGGATTATCTGGAAGCTCCTAGTGTAGAACAGTCTTCTGGTTATTGTGAAATTACCTTTTTATCTGTGTAATAATTATCTTGTATTCTTTTTGCTAAAGTTCTCTTTGTGCTGCATTATCCTTGTGTTCATTTCATTTGTTTGCAGAATGGTGCACACTGGGCACCATCTAAATCTAAATTTGACTCGTTCCAATTTATTTATAAATGCCTGCCTGAATATTTGGGCAAATTCTGCCCTTTAGCGGAGAATAAGGCTGTTTTTGTACAATTTGACAGTAATGCAGCTCTCTGTTCTATGCCTGCGTAATGCCATTATTTATATGCTTCCATATTTCTGCTAATAACCAGCTATGAAAATGACAGTGAAGTAAGTAATTTTAAACGGCATGACCCTGAATTTGCTCTGTTGGATACCGGCATTCAAACACCCAACACATTTCTGAAACTCCCCCCTCTGGTATTTTAACATTAAACGTTTGCAAACTGTTATCCCACAGCATATTTGCAGGGCTCTTTATTTTTCTTTTAATCTCGATGTCATCCATTCATTACAGAAATTCGGGAAAACCGACAATACTGGCAGCAATTTTGAAACAAAATATGAGAAATGTATCACCGCTGGATAGCAGACTTTCTTTAATACTTTTGTTTCAAAAGCAAAATTTCATTAGTGCTATATGAATAGCTATGTACAGTGAAATATCGATGGTAACAATTGGATATTTTTTTGAAAATACCAACAGTACTTCCCACTGTAATTGTAGGAGTTTGCTGTTCCACGTGCCTTATTAAAAGATGCTGTTTTTAGTTGGCTCCCAAAAACCATCATGTGTATGTATATATAGTATATTTTTTTTAAACTATATCCATTGCAAAGTGGCAAGACTCCAGTCCCTATGGGGGTCTTGCCCAAGCTAGTACAGATTGGAGAATCAGGTGGAGAGCTCAGCATCCCCAATTTGTAGCAATCAGGATTTTCAACTTATTGATTTATAATCTGCATTTCTGTATCTTTCTAGGTGCCAAATTCCCTATTAAGTGGACCGCGCCAGAAGCCATAAACTTTGGGTCATTTACAATCAAGTCTGACGTGTGGTCCTTTGGAATTCTTCTCATGGAAACCATCACGTATGGCCGGACCCCTTACCCAGGTCTGTAAAGAACAGTCGAGTTCTTCAAGCAGGCCTGTAATGCTGTTGCATGAATCTCGCTCCTCTTCACACTTGTATTGCTTATCGAAGGGTGCGCTCAATACAACTGTAGGGTTGGTGTGAAGTCGGTTCACTTCATGCTGGTGCTGCAGTTATAGTACAGATGCAGTCTGAATCCTGAGTCGGGGCCTTACCTGACACAGGAGCGACACAGAGAGTGAGTCTCCCTGGAAAGGAGGGAATCTCACTCTACTTCATTTTGGAGTCAGTTCGGGCATCGGGCATTTACATTCCTAAGTTTAGCATTGGAGCAATGCCAAAACTGCACATCACACCGACTCTAAACATGTAGGGTGAATGCACTGTTGACTTATACTATAGCTACCAGTCAGAGGTCATGAAATGTATGATGTTCACTCAATATTACTATTAATAACAAACATTTAATAAATTATTTAATAGAAGTTCTCTGATCTTTATTACATTTATAAATTTAAATCCACATCGATAATAGTGGGTCAGGTGATATGGTAGACGTTTGAGAGAGATGCGGTGCGAGCCAATGAAATGAGTGGAATGTGTCAGTGTATTTTGTAAAAAAAAAGAATTAAACCACTTGGTTACACTTTTTATTTTAAGGAATGTCAAACCCGGATGTGATACGTTCACTAGAACACGGATATCGGATGCCACGTCCAGAAGTATGTCCCACAGAGCTGTATGACATCATGATGAAGTGCTGGAAGAACAAAGCGGAAGAGCGTCCCACTTTTGAATATTTACAGAGTGTTCTAGAAGACTTTTATACAGCAACAGAGAGCCAGTACCAGCAGCAGCCATAACAAAGTGCCAAATATGTACAGACGATGGGGGAAATGCAAAAAAAAAGTAACTCAAACCACCATTTTAGATTTAACTCTTTTTTTAAAGTCTGCACTTGCATTTTTTTGCACCATGTCCAAAGTAAGAAGAATTTTCAACATTCTTGACTGTAAACAAACGTGTTTTCCATGTATTATATTTTCAATGATTTTTTTTTTAAAATGTGAAAGCAATTTTTCTGCAGAAACTTAAAAATGTTCATCAGTCCTTAGAGGGCTGAATAAAAGGGGTTTATTTTTTCTGAAACAATGTTTAAAATAATATTGGTACTGTATTTTCATTGACCTCACAGTTTTTTCTTTAATTGTGCACTATTTTTATACTGAAGGTAGCACTCACATAGCAGAGCCTTGGATATTACAGCCCCTTTTACAGCAATGTCATGTTTAGGTGTTTTATAAATAGAAAAAGGGTCAGCTGAATTGTTTCAACCCATGTCGGGTTCCTGTAACATAAAGGGTTCCTGTAACATACACAGCTGTTGAGTCCATATGGCAGGAGTAATTATAGGAAAGAACTTAATCTATTTTGTACAATGTCTCAAAGAAAACTTGATACACTTGGTCCCAGAATCTGAAAGGGGTGAGAGAGTTCTTAAAAATATTAGTCTTTGAAAATATTATTGTAGATTAATAAAAAGGCTGTGAGTACCCTATTTTATAGTGGCTAATGGAATCCCTGCTAGTGTTTCTTGTGAGGAAGTTCACAATATTAGTAGGTTAGCCTCCGTGGTAGCACTGTGGAGAAATTGGTACCCTATGATCCCGAATACTGCTTTTGAGGGCTCTATTGTGGTTGAGATTGGGTTCAAGTTGACTCAGGACAAACAATGGCAAAAATACTGCACACATTCACATGACCACTTCACCATGTGATTTCTCCAAGGCTCACTTTCCAGGGTAATTTGGGATTAGGTTCATTGGCGCAGGTAAACCAGAATATTGAGTTTTGATGTGTTTCATGGCTGAATGCTGGCAATGAGTTGGGCCCAGCCTGTGCACAAGGCCAAAACTCCTGGTTGGACTGCCTGGTAGTATATTAGTTAGAATATTTGCTTTGCCCTGTTGTGATAAAATCAAGCAGAGGCTACAATTCAACCAGTACATGCAAAACATGTTGCTTCTGGCTTGAGTTACTGGAAAAGCGTACCTTCCCGCCCCCCACCCCGAGTGGGAACTGTACCTGCATACAATTGAGCCACAGAGGTGTCTGTAGCCCATCAGACTGTTCTTGCAGCAGAAGAAAAGCTCCTGGAAGCGAGCAGCTTGATGATGAGAGAGATAGCTCCTGAGACAAAATCTGAGAATTAATTCTAATCTATAAAATCAAAACTAAATCCATTAATTTAGTCAGTCTCTTTTTTGATCTTGGAATATTTTTGTTTAAAGTTTTTATCAGGTGTGTGATTTATTAAATGTTGGAAATAATTTATAACAATGTGCGTGCTAGATCCAATAAATTTAATTTGTAGCAACGTGTAGGCTAAAGTGTATCGGAACTTTGTTTTAATATGGACTGGAGTATGCACATGCTTGAAGATTTATAAACTATGCATTCTTATTTTTCACATGGCTTAAAATGATTTCAAAATAAAGAAAAGTACTATAATTGCAAAAATTTAGCCATTCATAGTGTATATTTGTATTAATGCTTGATGTGTGAAATAAAGTGCCTTAATCTTATTATTGCTAGTTCTGAAATTTGTCAAATCAAATCTATGGAATTGATAGTGATACAGCATGCTAAAGCTTACAAATGTTACATCAGTGCATTTGATCTTTATAAACTCATTTACACTGGGAGTCATTTTCTGAGTAAATCTCATCAGCAATTTTTTCTAACATTTGTTGTTGACGGGCAAAGTAACCAGTGTTGCCCCCACTTCTTTACACATAAGCAGTGATTTCACAGTCCAGCACTCCCAGCAGATCATAGAGAGCATCTTGGGGAAAGCCAGGCCTGTATGTTCACAATTTCCTGAGATGCACTCCCTGCTGGGAGCGCCATATCACAGAATCACCCTTCCAGTGCGCCAAGGAAACCTTCCCTTCCCAGCCCCACTCTCTGAGCATTATATTGCTCTTATTTGAAGATTTTTTTTTTTTTAAAACAGCATTTTAAAAACATCTAAGAATGTGTGGCTTATGTCCTCATTTTTAAAAGTCCATTCAATAGTATTTATGTTATCATGTAGCTTTGTTGTAAGTCTCACAATAGCTGAGAATTAATTAATTCCCACCCTCCTTTTTTTAAAAAAAAATGCCAAAAATTTAGTGAGAAACCCTGCCTTTGGATGGAATATACAAGTCACTCTCGTTGCCCCCGTGATCTTGCTCAAAACTACTTCGCTGTAGTACAGAATCTTAGTTGCTCCGATCTATAGGGTCAACAGAATACCAGAAGAATTTCAGAAAAACTGAATCTTGATCTGAACTATAGGGTTTTCAAAAAAACTCAAACATCTGAAAATCATTTTAGTTGTTGAAATAAATATGATTGTGAATCACAAATAATTTCAGAATGTAGCAATCAGAATTTTGAAATACATGTTCAGAGAAATCCATAGCTCTTTCTACTCTTGTGTTTCAAGCTGCAGAAGAAATTGGAAACTCACCAACAGTAATAGGACATGTACTTCAAAGCTGCAGCCTTGTATTCTCCTATGCAAATTTTACTTCATAATCTTTGATTTGATTTGATTTTGCTCAGCCATGCCTGAAATTAATTTAACACAGTGGAGCAATATGCCATATTTGATTAACTAAGTGCTGCAGTAAAGCTTTTCATCTACAGCAAGTGGGACCCTCCTTACCCCTCCACCCCAATCTCAGTGGGTAAAAGCAACATGTAACACAGCCATGAAGAGCAGAAGGCCCCAGTTCAATTCCTGATCTGTGCTTAGTTACCTGATCTCAATCAGGGTGATGATCAGAGCACTACAATTGGCCTTAGCAGGCCCTTGGGCTGACGTGGGGATAATCACCCAGGGTTTCTGCCCCGGATTACTATCCAGTGTTGCCCCATCCCCTGCTGGAAAATGTGTGGCCATCAAAAGGACAAGGGTTTGGTAACCCCATGATGGAATGATCTGCCATCGCCCTCGGTTTAGGCTCACTCATAAGGAGGTACCAGAGGATGATCAATACCCATAGTTCCTACTCCAGCAGGAATTGAAAGCTTCAGGAGAGGAAGGGTGGGGGGGGGGAAGTTGGCAAAAGTGGCATCTTTTTTAGAAAAAAGAACACAATCTCTAATTCTGCTATTTCAACTGATACCCTATTTATAAGAACCTATTTTCATTTTTTCCCCTATGAATTACATGGTAAGTAGTTGAAGCTCTTTTGGAAGGATAGCCAGCTTAAATAGAATATGCTATCAAGGCTTTGCAAGTGTGTTAGTACACGTACATATAAAAAGCCTATTTTCAGATATTAAGCCTGCACAACATTCTCAAAGAAATAACTTTCAATGTTTTTAAACAAATTAAATTAAAATCAAGGCAGTAATTCTGAATCAAAGTTATCATTTAAATGTATGTGTGATGTGGATACGTCATTCTTTCTGGCCATTTCTCCATGATCCTTGACTTTAAAAAAAAAACTTTTATCTGTTGTGTGTGCTGTCTCATTATTTGGTTTTGCTCTCTTTTTCTCAATAGTAAGTATGGGCGGTGGCCAGATCCAGCCAGCGTTGCAGGCAATGTTTCCTTTTTGGGGGGGGGGGGGGGGGTACGTACGCAGTCCCTGTCCCTTTAACTGGCTGCGCGGCCCATTCAAATTTTTGCGCATGAGGTTTATTGCATTGAAAAGCCGGTGAGCGGTCTGCGCGGGACCTCCAGACCACTGCGCGGCCGTGCAGCTTAACGGGAGCATTAGTTGCAGGTAGATTTCAGGGCATAGTGAGGGATATGACCAGGGTGCAATATTGGCCCGTTTGCTCCTTTTGCTTCTCCTTGCCCCATGCCATTTTCCCATCGCCCTTCCCCTCCCATCTTCCCTCTCTCTTTCCCCAATCTCCTTTTTGCCCCTCCCCTTTCCATATTCCTCATCCTTTAAACTTCCTGTCCCCTCCTACATTCCTTTCCCCCTACAGGCACCCTCACCCACAAAACCTTTTGCCTCATTCTGCCCTCGCCCAGGTTTGCTGCCTGCTGTTCGGTTATTTCCCTGCATGGAAGCAGATTGGTTGAAGCTGGAGCCCCGCAGTAGTAAGGATGAATAAGGCTGGGGTTCCAGGGGCTGTGGGAAGTAGCGGTTGAGGGAGAAAAAACAAATTTTGAAGGAAGAAGTAAATCTAAAAAGGGAAAAACTAAACTGGAACATGGAGTTTGGAGGAGCAGCAGCACCACCTAGTGTTGGGATGAATGAAAAGTAAATATATTGGTAAGTACACATACCAGGGTTGGAAAGCTGAAGGGTGCTGGAAGAGGTTGCAGGATTAGTGTGGGGTGAGGCCATGGAGAGGACAAGAATTTTAAATGTAATTCAGTAGGGGACAGGGAGCCAGTGTAGGCTTGCAAGGACGAGGGCAATGGGGGCTTACTGCAGGATCAGATATGGGCAGCTTTATCTTGGTCAAGGTGAAGTTTGTAGAAGACCAGCAAGGTGAGCCTTGGAATAATCTAGTCTGGAGTTGATGAAAAAACATGTAGAAAGGTTTAAGCGATGGAGGGGATAATGCAGAGGCAGGTAATGTTATAGAGGTAGAAATATTGTGTCTTGGTGATGGAGACGATGTATGGTTTGAACGCCAGTTCAGCTCAGCTCGGTGCTGTGGTTTCGCCTGATCTTGTTCAACCTCATTGACTGACTAGACGACAGAATGAAGTCGTTGACAAGGAAACAGTTTATGGTATGTGCCAAGAACAATAGATTCCATCTTCTCAAATTTTCAGCTGAAGGAAATTGTAACTCAACCATGATAGGGTGACCATCCGTCCCCATTTTCTGGGGAGAGTCACTGGATTAGGGACTGTGTCCCCGGGCAAACAATGTCCCCAGAAGAGTCCCCGGTTCTGGAAACTCGTCCCCATTATCACAGGTGCGGCTGATGTTTCAACAACCTTGGTCGTGAGGTGCCGCCCACCATGTCGTCAAACCGGGGTGACCAATCAAAACAGGGGGAAATTGAGCTGCAGCTACATCATAAATAAATTAGACGAATAAAGTGCGGGCAGAGGCGGGTTGGAGCAAAGACAGCAGGCCAAATTTAAGGAATTAAGTTTATTTAACCAGTATCTTTCTCAGCACTCGCAAATGAACAGAATCTGAGCGTCTTGTGCAAGCTGCATTTGCTCCGTGAAAAGCTCTCGGGTGCAGTTGCACCCGGCAGGAGTTCGCCAAACGATGCCAGGAAGATAAGGACCAACTCTTACTGCCTGGCTGTATATCCTCCTCCGGGTAGCCCGAGGTCTCTCGGCTCCAAGGTCCAAAGCAGCCTGGACTCGGCCAGCTCGTTAAATCGCACTTCACATTTCGTTTTAGTTTTGTTCCCTCCCCGGATTCCTCACCCGGCGTCACAAGGCCCGGCGGCTGCGTCTCTCTACCTTTCCCTCCCTGGACTCACTATCACCACAATCCCTTAAATATCAGCTGATCCCGGTCTAGCGGGGGGGGCAGGGAGAGTGTGATGAAATTTGAAACCATTTGATTGAACAACACTTAGTATTGGTATGGCTGGTGTGTATAACTACTTAGCATCACCTGGCTAGAGTGAAAGTTTGGGTCAGGCAACTAGTTGCTAATCACTATTATGACTCGAGCTTCTTCAGACACGTTTTCTCAGGCCCAACACAAAAGGCAACTGCCAAAGGCAAGATCACACTTTCTATCAGCTGAAACGAGGCCTTGTAATATGGGAGCATGCCCTTGGTGAACAATATTGTCTCTGGATTTCCACCTGGGATTCCCACTAAGTACCTAATTCACTGCACTTTTAATATTTCACCCGAGACACAGACGACTGAACTACCAAGTGGAGATATTCTTACTAATTGAGGTGCTTTATTCAACCCCAAGTTCTAAAAAACCTCTGGTCCCCAAAAAATTATTTATTTTCATAGATGCTGATTGAGCTGTTTGTTTTTGTTTCAAATTTCTAGCATATGTAGTTTATCTTATCTAATCAATCCTTACAGTCCACAGATTCATTTTTTAGGCCCTTTCATCATTGCTTTTAGCTTGGGTGCAGTGAAACTGAAATAAACACTCGTAGTACATTAGTGGCCAACAGTTTAGTGGGAATGGGGTCAAGCGAGCCAAGAGGTGGATCTCATTCTCGGAGAAAGAGCAGGAGGTAAGGGAGAAACTAGAAACTACACTGCGCAACCTACATTTTCCATCCTGGCTACTTTGCTGTGCTCCCACCCTGTGTGTCCTTGGATTTGGTTTAGAAAATATGGTCACCCTACACCATGGTGAAGCATATAGATAAATATAAGGATGATTGGAAGGCAGTACACAATTGGAGGTTGAGCAGGATGGAAGAGAGTGAGATGCTCGAATGAGAAGACAAGATGTGATTTAGCAATTAGAGCTTCACCGCTGCTGTGATGATTTGGGCAAGGTAAACAATAGAATGTGTAGTCAAGTGGGGAAGCTTCGGTGAGAGGGAAGAAATCACCAGCCATGAGCCATGTTCATGTCAATTCCAGGATGCCAATAGATTCCCTCACAATAAAGTTAGCATGGTGAGGGACTTGTTCACAAAGGAGTAAATCGTCTAGAGGGTGACAGAGTGGGCAGTAAAAGTAAATCTGCCAAAAGGATCATGGGGAGGGAAGATGAAGAGGTCAGAGGGATGGGAAGGAGATTTAGAGAGATTAACCCATGAGAAACAGGCAAGTGTGATGACTGCCAGGAGCAGAGGGTGAGGTAGTTGGGATTGCCACCCTGGGAAAGCAAGTGACAGGTGCCATTGTGGCATAGTAATGCATACCAGGTGGGGCTGTGGGCTTGTTCAGGAGGGACTGAAACCTGGGATGACAGCAAGAGAAAATGTAGGCTGGGAAATCGTGGCAAGAGGGAGGAATGACACTGGAAAAGGAAAAGGAGAAAGGGGGGCATAGCTGGATGAGGAGTAGAGAACAAGGCCCGCAATGGCCAGAAAGGAAGAATGGGGGAGTGAGGAGCTGGGACTGGAACAGCAGTCAAAATGGACTCCGAGGGAAACCTATACTATATGGACCAGTAGGAGAGATCTAGGCATGATAAGGAAGGTGTATTTAGGGTAGCAGCTGAGAGAAGAGGCGTTAACCAGTCCAAATTATATGGCCTAACTTAAGGGGAAAGGGGATAATAGTTTTCCAAGACCAATCACAAAATAATTAATTAAATGTTTGCAGAAATCCTTTAAAAACTTACAAACCAGTGCTGTCAGACCTTATCCTTCCTTTTTCCATAGCTGATAGACAACAGGAATCCCAAGACCATCAATCCACCCACCCCCCCGGCCATGACCCCCCAGTTCTACCGAAGCCCTGAACTACCCCAGTGCTGCTAAACCTCATGACCTCCCCTATCAAGTGCTACTAAATACAAAGTACCAATCTCCAACCCAGTGTATCTTTCTACATATACTCAGTTTTTAAAAAGGCAAACAATTAAAACTAAAATAAATACCTAGGTAAAAGAATATATGTAAAATGAAGGCTGCTCATTTATGAACATTTAAGGCCACCAGTTTACAGTTTCCACAGGAAGTGAAGAATCACTGAATTCAAGCTTGGAAAAACCAATAAAAATCTAAGAATAGCAAGTAGTAAAAATGGAATTTGACTTATTTAGTTAACTTAAATCATTGGCCCTGATAATACAATGTGCATTACCTGGCATAACACCCCTATTGTTATAAACTAGCATATCTGCTGACTCACCAGAGGACATCTGCTAATATACATAAAGAATAAGTTCATGTTCTGTTGTTACAGTACAAACATGAAGTCAAACGGGTTGAGAACTTTGTTTGCATTGAATGAGTTAAATCTGAGAATGTATTATTAGCATTTCAGTGTCTTTAATGTTTCATAGGTGATATAGGACTGCAGATAGCTGCTACTGTTTAACAAAATATATTTAATGAATGTTTGATGCATTTAACAAATAATTGCAACATATTTTAATATCTAATAAGAAATAATAATAATTGAAAGAAATAATTGTGATTTAGAGTACTGGATTTTCGGCTGTGGAAGATATAACTCACCCTTGTCTGGCATTCAAATTATTTTTTCTTGCCAGAATGAGCTAGCACAGCAGTGAAGCTCTCTATCTCGGGGGAATGAAGAGTTATGGGGGGGAGGGGAGTCAGAAACAATGTAATCTACTTGTACATAGAGCAGCACTAATGTCAGTTGTAGAGAATTCTGCAGCTCAGACTGTCTCATCTTCCCTGCTGAATGAGAGGATGTGCTGGTCGGAGGCAGCAGCTTGTGAAAGAAAAGGGGTAACTATCGGTATTCAGTTCTAATGGCCATCCATTGCTTGTTCCAATATATTACAGTCATAGTAACGGATTACATGAATAGCTCTAAGAATAAGAGAACCACATCTACCAAGTAAGAAATTCCTGTAATTAACTGTAAATAGGGTAGTATTTTATTTATTCTAAGGTCAAGCATTTTATGTTCAGTTTATTATTAACATGTTGGAAAAAATAAATTAAAGACTTTCATTGTCCCTTTTTGTGGGATTTCCCAGCACTGTTAATTGGCTAATACTTGGACTTGGGGGTACAATTTTGAAATTTGCAGATGACATGAAACTTGGAAGTGTAGTAAACAGTGAGGAATAATAGACTTCAAGAAGACATAGACAGGCTGGTGGAATGGGCAGACACACGGCAGATGAAATTCAACACAGAGAAGTGTGAGGTGATGTATTTTGGTAGGAAGAATGAGGAGAGACCATACACACTAAATGGTACAATTTTAAAGGGGGTGTAAGAACAGAGAGAGACTTGGGGGTGCTTGTGCAGAAATCTTTGAAGGTGGCAGGACAGGTTAACAAAGTGGTAAGTAAAGCATTGGGGATCCTGTGCTTTATAAATAGACATGATGCGGAGATGCCGGTGTTGGACTGGGGTGGACAAAATTGAGAGGTCGCACAACACCAGGTTATAGTCCAACAGCTTTATTTGAAATCACAAGCTTTCGGAGCTATCGATTGCCCCTTCCTCAGGTGAAGTGTATAGAGTTATAAATAGAGGCATAGAGTACAAAAGCCAAGAAGTTATGCTAAATCTATATAAAACATTAGTTCAGCCCCGGCTGGAGTATTGAGTCCAATTCTGGGCACCACACTTTAGGAAGGACGTGAAGGCTTTGGAGAGGGTACAGAAGAGATTTACTAGAATGGTTCCAGGGATGAGGGATTACATTTACATGGATAGACTAGAGAAGCTGGTCTTGTTCTCCTTGGAGCAGAGAAGGCTAAGAGGAGATTTGATAGAGGTGTTTAAAATCATGAAGGATTTAGGTAGAGTAAATAAAAGAGAATCTATTTCCAATGGCTGAAGGGTCAACAACGAGAGAGCACAGGTTTAAGGTGATTGGCAAAAGAACCAGAGACGACATGAGGAAAAAACTTTTTTATGCAATGAGTGGTTAGGATTTGGAATGCACTGCCTGATACGGTGGGATACAAATTCAACAGTCGCCTTCAAAAGGAAATTGGATAAATACTTGAAGAAGAAAAAATTGCAGGGATCTGGGGAAAGAGCCGGGGAGTGGGACTAACTGGATTGTTCTTCAAAAGAGCCAGCGCAGACTCAATGGGCCGAATGGCCTCCTTCTATGCTGTACTATTCTATGATCTATATTACTAAGGTAGAATTTTTTAAGCACATTAAACCAGAACCTATTGTTGGTGATATTGGCAGACAAACACTTACGAGGACATTCTTTTTTATTTTAACACAAGTGTCAACCCATTCAAAATAAATGGCTTAACACCTCTGTTACAATAGTAGACAGCAGAATGTCATACAAATATATCAAGTGTTCATCTGCTAATATCACAAACAGTAATTTCTAGGCTACTGTTTTTGTTCTTCAGCGCCAAAGTCTTCCCTTACAAGTGAGATATACAGTCATACCTCATATTGACATCAAATGAAGCCCCTTTTTTGGTGAAATAGCTATCTGTAAACTAGCATTCTGTGATTACTTGTAATACCTCTTCTGTAGGTACACAATAAAGCAAAATAAGACATTAGCAACATTATAAAGTGGGTAAAAAATCAATGGAAAACTCTTATTTTTCATGTCATCATGTCTGCAGATAGCAGTGATGGTAACAGTTATTCAAGGTCTGTTTGTTTCACCACAAAGAAATGGCCAGCGGTGAAAGCCATGTAAATACAATTCATGGAAATGTTCATGAATATTATGATTGCACAATGTTACATCTTTCACCTAATCATGGAAATGATAGCAGTGAGAAGCAATGTGGCTGCCAGCAGACATCACGAACATTGCTGTGCTCTTTGCAGGTGTTGATAGTCAGCCCATGTGATCCCACAGTGAAAGAGATAAAATGCTGTTTCTGCTCACACTTATCTGTTCTCAGCTCAAATGCTAGTTGAAGACAGCAAACTTCTTCATGCAGTGTGATCAATATGTTATGCATTTTGTGTTTTTGAATGGACTGTAATAATTGTGTCCAGCTTTACAAAAAATTGTATAGCCCAGAAAATACTGTTATTGACATTAACAGGCTAACACTTAATGCACTCACATGATATTCCATGATATACTATTTTAGCATTTAATACTATCAGGTAATGAGTCCCTATAACAAAAACAACTTGCATTTATATGCATCCTCAATGCAGAAAAGTATTCCAAGGCATTTCACAGAAACTTAAGGAAAAATGGACGCAGAGCGAAAGAAGGAAAAATTAGAAGTGTGACCAAACGCTTTGTCAAAGAGGTGGGTTTTATGGAGTGATTTAAAGGAGAATAAGGAAGTGGAGAGGCGGAGGGTTCAGAGAGAGAATTCCAGATAATGAGGCCGAGGTGGCTGAAGGCATGGTCGCCATTGATACACGGGAAGGAAGGGGGACGCACATGTAGCTGAACGATCCTTTCCCTGCTATTTCAATGCAGACATTAGGCCATTTAATATGAATAGGTTAATGTTAAAATAGGAATGTTGTAGGACTTTATTAACCATTAGTCCACTAATATTGCAAAAAGTCATTTCTAGGCTTATGTATACTTAGAACATACAGAGAGTAATGGTTTTTAAAAAGATTGTGTAATGATGAACTAAACACTCTACATCTTTTGTTGGATATCTTAATTATAGATTTTACAACACAGAAGGGGGCCAATCAGTCCCTCATGCTTGTGAGGGCATTAACTCTTCTCTTGAAGCTAATTCATCTAATCATATTTCCCCATCCTCTCTCAGTATCCTTTTACATTCTTCTTTTTCAAATGCTTATCCAATTCCCTTTTAAACTATATAGGCCGCGATTTTGATGGTGCTCGGAGGGTGGGTTCGGAGGTGGGTCAGCTGTTAAATTTGAAATGATTGACGGCTGGTTGGGAACCCGCCGTGAACTCGCCTCCATGTAAGTTTCCAAAGTGCCGGGTCTGCGATTTCAGAACAGAGCCAACACCAAGTGGCAGGTGAGGCATTTAAGATAGTTAACTGCTTGTTAAGTGCTTGTTAACTACTAGTTTGCCAGCCTTTTTCTATTTTCCCACATTTTTAACAGGGTTCCGTTGTTCGGAGAAAACATCAGGTAAGTAGGTCGGGTTCTCTATGTCTCCCCATTGCTGTGAATAGGTGACAGCTGCAAAAGTGGTATGAAACCTACCATTTCATAGGTGGTCACTTTCAATGTCAGAAGCTTGAGCCTTCAGGACTTTTGAGCTGTATGCAGTTTGGAAGTTTTTGGAGTAAACTCTCTATCCACTGTCACCTCCTTGGAGCAAGCTCTCTCACCATTGACAGATCACTTCTGTCATCTCAACTTCAGCTGCCATCTATTCCAGCAACATCGGTGCCCTTGAAAAAATCTCACCTTGGTCCTCTGAATCCCTCCACAATCAGCCCCAACACCAACATCACCAACGACAATACCAACCTTCTCTGCAATCACCTGATGCTGCACAGGACCCAGGGCATCAGCACCTGACCACATTGTTGCCTGGGAGGCCAGCGATGGTATCACCATGGCCAGATTTACTTCACTTGACGCTCTACACCCTGGCTGCCACACGATGCGCCAGGTTAACAGCACCCAACACCAGCACCATAAAGCATCCCTACAATGACCAAGCCATTCCTTTCACACTCATCACCATAGCAGGGGGAAACCGTTATGTCTCACCATTCACTGCAACTCACTAAGACACTTCCAAAGGTGAGCACAGATCGGTACAATAAGGCAAAGTGTTGAAAATAAAGATTTCAATGTTTGACAACACATTAACAGAAAATTTACACGAACATTATATAAGACACCCAAGTGCCTACCCTTGTGTGTTGTTAGTTGATATGATTGGACTGGGATGAGGGTGAGTGTGAGGGGTGGCTAGTGAGATGGGGAAGTGATAATGTAGATAGAGAGGGATGGGTAGACGTGCAAGTTAAGTTGGTGTGAGTAAGGATGTGCAGGAGTAGGGTAGGGAAGGCAGAGTGATGGGGATGTGATGAGTGGCACAGAAGGATGAGGTTGAGTGTGGCTTTGCAGTAATGTTTCGTGATCTACTGAGATCATTGAATGGTTTGCACCACTGTAGCCAGGTACTCCTGACGACATCCCTGCTTTTGCCCTCCTGTGCAATGTGCAACCAGGCTGCGTTGGTGTCCTGGGGAGGTCTCTTCTGCCCATGGGAAGGGAAGAGAATCACCTTGCATGCTGTGACTCCCTCCATAAGCATATGGAGGGAGTCATGCGTGAGCCTGGGTGCAGCCGTGCACCTCTGTGCAGTGCTTGTCAGTGTTTGCAGCACCTCAATGCTGCAGAACACTGACAGCACAACTGTCAAAATTAATGTGGCCGTGGTCCTTTTAAGGAAACCGGCTGATGACGCGTCATCAAGTGACATCATCAGACCCGCTTCCTTTTAATTGGCCGAGAACCCCGCAGGGCAGGCTTAATAAGCCCTATTAACGGAAAATCCTTTTGACAGAGCGGCTGCAGCTGGGAGCGGGACCAGAACCCGCCAACCAGCACTCCCGCCATGAACCCGCCTCCGCTGGGAAATTCCAGCCCACAGTCTTTTTCTCGATAGAATGCTTTATCACAAGTAGCTATGTTCTAATAATAGTGTAAAAAATTTCTTCCAACTACCCCCTTCATTCTTCTAATGATAATTACTCTATTTCTCCTTGTTTCTAATTCACCAACCAATGGAAACAATATTTAAATGCTTACCCTCTGAAACCTTTCATGATTTTAAAAACCTATATTAGGTTCCACCTTAACCTTCTCCGCTGCAGCGACAAAAGCTTCAATTTTTCAAGTCTTTCTTCATAACTATACCTCTCGTTTCTGGTATCATTCTAATGAATCCTTGCTGTATCCTTTCCATTACTCTAATATCTTTCTAATAATGGTTGCCCAAAACAGTACCCAATACTCACGCTGTGGCCTAACCAATGTTGTGTACAAATTTACCATCACTTCCTTGAAATAACAGTTAAACAGAATTACAATTGCAGCTAAAGTTTTATGTGATAAACTTTCAAAAACATTTGGATTTATTTTAATCTCCAACAAGCCAATCAAGTGTGACATTTATTTCTGACCATTTGTTTTCGAGGCTTTTGTCGTTTGCCTGTTGATTGAGAGTTGTAATACTATTGTATGCTTCAACTACAATAAAAATGTTCTGAGATGATATTTGCCTTTTGTACTTCAATGGAGATGATACAGCGCAATTTCTCAAGTTTAAAATGGCAAGATTTTGTGACTACTTACAAAAGAATATGATGTTTAAACTGGTGATGCAGTGAGTTACATTCCCACTCTTTCACCTCTTGAGCACCTGGGGATGCCCAGTGGACACCCACAGCTCGCTGGCCTAATTTAAATGAGGCCATTTAAATCCACTTAAATGAAATCCAAAATTGATCCGGTGCAGGGATTGTTCCCCACACACAATTCGCACCGTCAGACTCAAACTCACCGGTTATCCAATTTTACCCTTGCTATTTAATGTAGTACTGCTCACATTACGTCAGAGCAATGGCTGTTATAAGTATAGGAACCTTTTATAATGTATAACACGTTGTAATAGTCTGTTGAAATATAGGTGTGTGTCCCTGTAGACTGTAAAAGTTAAATGATAATTAAAAACTGGGTGTGTTCATACAAAAGTCAATTAACAGCTGCACTTATTGTAGCTCTAGTATTTCACCACTGGAGACTTTGTACATTCCAAAGTATTGCCTTTGTTTCATAGGAATATAAGAAATAGGAGCAGGCGCAGGCCATACGGCCCCCCTCCATCATTCAATAGATCATGGCTGCTCTTCTACCTCAACTCCACTTTTCAGCCCTATCCCCATAACCCTTGATACCCTTAAGAGTCCAAAAGTCTATCCATCTCAGTTGAAGGAAAAATCTGTTTTAAACATCCCTAACAACAAGAAGAACTTTTAATGATGGCTAAACCACGTTAAAATGCAAGTTGAGAAACAGGAATATGGAGGAACATTTTTAACACATGAAACTGTCAGTGTTCACCGTCATTATCCCTCTGAAACTGACAGCAACTTCAGGATTTAGCGCATGCGCAGATAAACTTGGAAATCCTGAAGTTGCCATCAGTCATTCCCTGCTCCGCCACAGGTTGCGCTGTGGAACTCCCCAGAGTCGGCAATCAATTGAAATGACACTGAAGGATGAAAACTTCCCCCCATTATGCTGTTAAACAAACCGCCCCACCAAAAAAAAGTTAAAATTTGTTGAAAGAGGTGTAACTGGGTTTTTAACGGCATATTGACTGCTGAACAACCATTCTGGCCCTGAAAAATGAATTTTATATTTGTGGAATTTCAAATGTTTCCATTAATATGATTAAGATTTACATGGTTTTTAAAACAATATTTTTTTAAAGTTTGTTTATAATAGTTCAGCTTCTACCATAATCCTATGTTTATATCTCAATCTTTATTTCGCTCTCTGTAAAATTTATGAAAGGTAAATTAGAATCTGTGCATTTTACTTCCTAGTTTGCTGTCTGTGAAAATTTTTCAATGTGATTGGCTGCTTAGCCAGCTTGATGACACCTGTTGCTGGATGCCAGATTCAAACAAAGGTCGGGAGAGCTGAAATCTATGCCACAGAGATCTTTGTGGACAGCTTTCTTCAGGGTCAGCGACAAGCGCCATCGCTTTGCCGCTGACCGCAAATTCCAGGCCATTATGTCAGGCAAAGGCAGCTTGTAACCAAGGACAAATCTTGGGTTGCTATGGGACCGACTGGTACTGTCTTGAGATAAGACCCTCATTAAACTTCAACAAGTGACACGCATGATGAAGTAACCCCACTAAACTTTGAACGAACCATGAACAACAAGGGGAATAGCCACGCTTGAAGGAACCAATCATTGAGACGTGCATGTGAACATCACTAGAGAAGTCTGGACACAAAGAATATAAGAACTTAACAATACCTAGCTCTTTTACTGCAGTCGGCCAGAACAAATGTGTCATAGTCTAATGGAAAGAAAACGTCTAAAAGTTTCAACAGACTTCAGGTGATTGTCGTTTTGGCCACCAGACACTTGAAGACTCTGGAAACTTACAGCACAGAAGGAGGCCATTTGGCCCAGTGTGCCTGTGCTGGCAAGTTGTGTGTCTTATTTAATCCATGTGTTAGTGGTTAAATAAAAGATCTCTGTGAGAGATAGTGTATCTGTGTGTTTCTGTTAAGGTGGATTCAGGATTACAAACCCCACTCAAACACCTAGGGGGTGATTTTGCCAATAGGGAGCTTTTGGAGGCGGGACTCCCACTTGTCGGGTTTCAGTCCCGCCTCCATCAACTTCCGGCCAACCCACGCTATTTTCCCTTGATTGACCTTGTTAGCGGGCCAATTAAGGGAAAGCCGGTTGCAGAGAATGTCAACGTATGATGTTTCATCTGTCAAAAATTTTTGACAGATGAATTGTCATCGTTTGACAGCTCTGTGAAGCTGTCAAGCACTGACATTCTCTGTCGTTTGATGAGGTCTTAAATTCAAGACCTCATCAAACCTCTTTCTTTTGCAGAAATGAGATGGTTGTTGCATTGGAGAATGCAACGGCCATCTGTCATCTCTACCGCAGAGGTGCGAGACTCTCCGCATACCCAAGGATTGAAGCCTGCAGGAAGAAACAAAGGTAAGTACACTTTTTCTAACACGTTGCACTTACCTCAGATACTCACCTCTCCACACTTGCACCCATCACTTACCTTCACAGCACACTTTTGGACCCCGCAGACCCCCACAGACCCACTACTCGCCTCGGTGACCCTGGCGGGTTTCGGAGCCTTCGGGAAGCCCACACTTGTGAGGGCAAAAAGGGGATAATTCTATTTTCTGCCTGTTAACTACCTGTCAACATGCAGTTAAGTAGCTGCAATCCCTTCCCGCCTCCAAGGAGATGGGACCTGGCGCGGGACGGCTACCCGCCTCCTGGCAAGATGGCATGGAGGCGGGTTGGGCACCCGCCCCCAAATTCTGCCATTTTCCCGGCAGTCCCGCCTCCATACCCGCCTCCCCAGGGCTGGCAAAATCCAGTCCTGAATGTGGAAGATGTGAAAGTCATAAATAATTCCTACACAGTCTTGAATATACTCAATGACTGAGCATCCACAGCCTTTTTGAGGTAGAGATGTCCAAAGATTCCTAACACTCTGAGTGAAGAAATTTCTCCTCATCTCAGTCCTAAATGGCCAACCCCATTATCCTGAGACTATGACCCCTAGTTCTAGACTCTCTAGCCAGGGGAAACAGCCTCTCAGCATTTACCCTGTCAAGCCCTCGAAGAATTTTATACGTTTCAATGAGATCACCACATTCTTCTAAACTCCAGAGAATATAGGCTCATTCTATTCAACCTTTATACTTTCCTTAAGTGTGACACAGAACATTTCATTCGTCAGTGTGTGATGTCTGAAGTCTGACAGATAGGAAGCGTATGGATATATATAATTTATAAGTATATTTGAATTTGAATTTCCCCTTGTTCGATAGAGTACTGATATTTGATTACTTCTCTGTTTCTATTTCTCTCATATTGTTTGAAAATGTGGAAAATAACAAAGAGAATGTTTCATGCAAGAATTTTAAGGATTCCCACATTACACAAAAATATGAAACAAAACTGGAAAATGATGGAAATATGCAGCAGACCACTCATCACCTATAAATAGAGGGGATAATGTTTTGGATGGAGGCAATTTGTCAGAACTGGAAAGATTGCATTTTAGGGTGCAGTTATACTACAATTTTAATGAGAGTGCAAAGTGGTTTCAGCATTGCACCAATGCTAAATTTGTGTGTAAATTACACATTAAGGCCCAAACTGAGTGAAGCGAACTGAGACCACAAATTCTAGTGTCCATGTGTGGACAGGGAATGTCACTTCAGTTTGCTCTGGTGTTAATTCTGGTCCTGACTTTTTAATATACATTAATAAGAACATAAGAACATAAGAAATAGGAGCAGGAGTAGGCCAATCGGCCCCTCGAGCCTGCTCCGCCATTTAATAAGATCATGGCTGATCTGATCCTAACCGCCAATCTACTATCTATCACAGAACCATCTCCTGCATCTAACAGAATTGCACACACGAAATAGGAGCAGAATCAGGCTACACAGTCCCTGGGCCCGCTCCACTACCCACAGGGCCATGACCGATCCGAACCTAGACTCATGTCCAAATTCCTGCCCGCTCCCCGTAACCCTTAATGCCCTTTACTTCTAGGACCGGGACTTGGGTATACAGGGAATAATTTCAAAGTTTGCAGATGACACGAAACTTGGAAATGTTGTAAACAGTGAGGTGGACAGTAACATACTTCAGGAGGACATAGACAGACTTGTGAAATGGGCAGATACATGGCAGATGAAATTTAATACAGGGAAGTGTAAAGTGATTCATTTTGGTAGGAAGAATGAGGAGAGGCAATATAAACTAAATGGTACAATTTCAAAGGGGTGTAGGAACACAGAGACCTGGGCGTGTACGCATACAAGTTTTTGAAGGTGGCAGGACAAGTTGAGAAGGCTGTTAAAAAGGCTTATGGGATCCTTGGCTTTATAAATAGAGGCATACAGTAGAAAAGCAAGGAAGTTATGCAAAACAAAAATCCTTGAGAAAATTCACAGTCACTTGGACAAGCATGGACTAATAAAGGATAGCCAGCATGGATTTGGTAAGGGCAAATCGTGTTTGACTAACTTGATTGAGTTTTTTGATGAGGTAACAGAGAGGGTGGATGAAGACAGTGCAGGTAATTTTTGTACATGGACTTTCAAAAGGCGTTTGCTAAAGTACCACATATTGGGATTGTTAGCAACATTGAAGCCCATGGGATAAAAGGGGCAGTAGCAGCATAGATACAAAATTGGCTAAGGGATAGGAAACAGAGTTGTGATGAATGGCTGTTTTTTTGGGCTGGAGGGAGGTATATAGTGGAGTTCCCCAAGGTTCAGTACTAGGACCACTGCTGTTTTTGATATACATTAATCACCTGGACTTGGGGGTACGTGGCTGCACAGCTTAGCGAGAACGTTGGGTACAGGGCACAATTTCGAAATTTACAGATGACACAAAACTTGGAAGTGTAGTAAACAATGAGGAAGATAGTAATAGATTTCAAGAGGACTTAGACAGGCTGGTGGAATGGGTGGATACATGACAGATGAAATTCAATGCAGAAAAGTGTGAGGTGATATATTTTGGTAGGAAGAATAAGTGAAGACAATACGTGCGAAATTGTACAATTTTAAAGAGGTGCAAGAACAGAGAGACCTGGGGATGTTTGTGCACAAATACTTGAAGGTGGCAGGACAGGTTAACACAGCAGTTAATAAAGCATAAGGGATCCTGGGCTTTATAAGTAGAGGCATAGCGAACAAAAGCCAGGGAGTTATGCTAAACCTATATAAAACACTAGTTCGGCCCCAGCTGGAGACCACACTTTAGGAAGGACGTGAAGGCTTTGGAGAGGGTACAGAAGAGATTTACTAGAATGGTTCCAGGGATGAGGGATTACAGTTACATGCAAAGCTGGAGTTCTCCTTAGAGCAGTGAAGGCTAAGAGGAGATTTGATTGAGGTGTTTAAAATCATTAAGGGTTTAGATAGGGTAACTAAAGAGAAACTGTTTCCAATGGCTGAAGGGTCGATAACAAGAGGGCACAGATTTAAAAGGGTTTTGGATAAATACTTGAAGGAGAAAAAATTGCAGGGTTATGGGGAAAGAGCAGGGGAGTGAGACCAACTGGATTGCTCTTCGAAAGAACCTGCAGACTCGATGGGCCGACTGGCCTCCTCCTGTGCTGTACTATTCCATGATTCTATGAAAACCTTTATAAAACAGTGGTTAGGCCCCAGCTGGAGTATTGTGGCCAATTCTGGGCAAAGCACTTTAGGAAGATGCCAAGGCCTTAGAGAGGGTGCAGAGATTTACTAGAATGGTACCAGGGATGAAAGACTTCAGTTACGTGGAGAAACTAGAGAAACTGGGGTTGTTCTCTTTAGAGCAGAGAAGGAGAAGGAGAAGGGGAGATTTGATAGAGGTGCTCGATAGAGTAAATAAGAAGAAACTGTTTCCAGTGGCAGGAAGGTCGGTAACCAGAGGACAGAGATTTAAGATAATTGGCAAAAGAACAAGAAGCGAAATGAGAAAACATTTTTTACACAGCAAGTTGTTATGATCTGGAATGCACTGCCTGAACAGGTGGTGAAAACAGATTCAATAATTTTCAAAAGGGAATTGGATACTTGAAAAATCAGAAAATGCTGGGCTATGGGGAAAGAGCAGGGGAGTGGAGCTATTTGGATGGACCTTTCAAAGAGTTGGCACAGGCACGATGGGCTGAATGGCCTCCTCCTTTGATGTGTCATTCTATGATCCCATGACTTCTTTTTCAAACTGTAGCTGTTGTGTCAGTGAGAAGTGACTCTGAGCTAATGTGTAGATGCACCCTCAGTAAGGTTGGGGAAACAACAGGCACTGCAATCACAGGGAGAAAATAAATGGCTTTTTTTTTACAAAAGAGTACACTCAACTGCAAATGCTTAACAAAAAAAAACACAGCCATAAGCAAGAACTCAGTTGGTGCTGCTCAACCCTTCAGCAAAGGTGCAATTGAAAGTGTTGAAACGTCACCACCAGCAAACAGCCATTGGGAGAGAGGGTCTGACCTCACATCCGATGACATCACTGATGACACGTGGATTCCAAGATGGCGCAGAGGAGGGTAAGAGGAAAAGTGTCCCCCCCCCCCTCCCCTAAACCAACAACCCCTTTGCTCGTTGTCAGTGGGGAGAGGGCAAGGTGGGCACGACCAGGGGTAGTTGGAGGCCGCGGTATTCCAGGATGAAGCGGCGGCGTTGTTGAGCGCGTTGCGGTCGCCCGATCCTGTCAGCGAGCGATGGCCTAAGAGACCGGTTCTCGGCTGCATTTGATCAGGCGCTCGAAGGAAATAGCAGCAGCTGTGGGAATAGAACATAACAGAGCGGGGCCCGGTTCTGCTTTGCTGTTCCCGTTTGCCCCCTCACAGTAGCTGGTGTATCAGCCCTCTTTCCCCCCCTCCTCCTCCTCCCTTCCCCCCTCTCCCCATCCTTTGCAAACCTTCCCTCAGCATATTTTCGACGGGTCACTTTTTTAACTTTAGGAATGCGGTACTAACCCATCCTCGCCCCGTGCTGGGCTATAACTAAAAATCCTTAACGAAAGTGGACTCCACGGCATCATCATAATGTTTAGTCGTTGCATTTTACATAAATAGTTGTACAAGTACTTTTGTTGATAAAGCTGAGGCGCATCAAATTTGTTGACGTTAAATGGTTGGATTGAAAGGTTAAACATAGTTGCAAATAAAGAGTTGTTGCAAGTTTATTAAAAAATTGTATATAGGCAAGGACTGCACATAGTTCGATTTTTCATTTCATGGGATTGTCAGTCCCCCTCCCCCTCCCCCTCTCCCCCAGGGTTTTCTGATGTGTCAGAATTTGCAGGGAGCTGTTTGGCATTTAGTTTCCCCCCCCCCTCCCCTCCCCAAGAGGGTCCCCAGGAGTACAGAGATTATTTGCTATTTTCAAGGTGCCTGGTTACGTAGGATATACAGCACAGAAACAGGCCATTCGGCCCAACCAGTCCATGCTGGCATTTATGCAGCACTCGAGCCTCCTCCCGTCTTTCCTCATCTAACTCTATCAGTATAACCGTCTATTCCCTTCTCCCTCATATGCTTATCTAACTGCCCCTTAAATGCATCTATACTATTCGCTTCAACCACTCCCTGTGGTAGCGAGTTCCACATTCTCACCACTCTCTGGGTAAGGAAGTTCCTTCTGAATTCCCTATTTGATTTCTTGGTGACTATCTTATATTGATGGCCTCCAGTTTTGCTCTTCCCCACAAGTGGGAATACTCTCTCTGAATCCACTCTATCAAAACCTTTCATGATTTTAAAGACCTCTATTAGGTCACCCCCCAACCTAAAGAGACCCAGCCTGTTCATCCTTTCCTGATAGGTATGCCCTCACATTTCTGGTATCATCCTTGTAAATCTTCTCTGCACCCTCTTCAGTGCCTCTATATCCTTTTTATAATATGGTGATCAGAATTGTACGCAGTACTCTTAACTGTGATCTAACCAAGGTTTGATACAAGTTTAGCATAACTTCCCTACTTTTCAATTCTATCCCTCTAGAAATAAACCCTAGTGCTTAGTTTGCTTTTTTTATGGCCTTGTTAACCTGTGTCGGTACTTTTAGTGATTTGTGTATTTCTGCTCCGAGATCCCCTTGCTCCTCTACCCCATTTAGATTCTTATTTTCCAGTTAATATGTGACCTCCCTATTTCTCTTACAAAATGTAATACTCACATTTATCTGTGTTGAATTTCATTTGCCAATTATATGCCCATTCTGCAAGTTTATTAATGTTGTCTTGTAATTTGCTGCAGTCCTCCTCAGTATTGACTATCCCACCGCCCTTCCCCCCCCCCCCCCCCCCCCCCCAATTTGGTGTCGTCCACAAATTTAGAAATTGTGTTTTTGATTCCAATGTCTAAATCGTTAATATAAATTGTGAACAGCACTGATCCCTGTAGTTTAATGAATAAAACTGAAACCTACTTGGAGCAATTGCATGTCTATAGTCTGGAAGTGTTCAACATCTGGACACTAAACAGTCAGGCAAATCTATATCAGGATAGTAATTCTGAATATATAGTTATTTTTATATACAATTTCCACTTGTGTGAAGTATTCTGGTTACAGTTTTGGCTAGCTTATTCACAGGAATGCTTGCAAATGGTCAGCAGTATTTTTGGTTTTTTTTGTCAATTTATGGAAGCATTGAAGGCATCTTGCCAGAGTCTGAAAAATGTATTCCTATTTTGATATCTATGCACATCAAATGCAAGAGCATAAAGGTTAATTTTTTTAAGTGGTTAGAGTGTTCAAGTAAAATCTTCTTGAATTTGGTTGATCTTTGGGTCCTTGGCTTTAGAAAAAGTGTTTGAAAATGTGAAGATGCCCTGTCAATTTTGGTGATATCTGAAGAATCTGATTTATTTACCTGATGATTAATGCATAAACATAAAAGTCTAACCATCAGAAAGTAAATGCAGATGTGGAAGGCCATTAGCTTCTGTCTAGAACAATCCTTGGAATCCAGTTGTTTCCTAAATGATTCCAATGTTCTTGCCTCCATTACTGTAACTGGAAGTCCATTCCATGTGTGTTGAAGAAGTTCTTGACATCAGTCCTAAATTGCAGGAGGATCCTTTTCTTAACAAAATATTACAGAGATGATAGTTGACTTGACTATCTGTTCTGATATTTTCCTCATTATTTGTTGGACATATTTGAAAGTTGAGTCCTGCTAATTTGCATGGCAGATCTGCTGATTCCAGAAGTGTAACAGTTGAAGTAATGCCAGCTGATACTATCACCACCCTTAGTTTTTTTTTTAGCTGTGTACACATTCAATTCAATTCCGCTAAATCATGCCCATCAGGCTTCTTCATCTCCAGCTGGGACAAGGAACATTTTTTTTAAGAAGGGCTCCTTATGGTGAGACTCGCTGTTGCAGGAGTGTAAAGTGGGTTGACTATTAAAAAGAAAGACTTGCATTTATATAGCGCCTTTCACGACCACCGGATGCCCCAAAGCGCTTTACAGCCAATGAAGTACTTTTTGAAGTGTAGTCACTGTTGCAATGTAGGAAACACAGTAACCAATGTGCGCACAACAAGCTCCCACAAACAGCAATGTGATAACTGCCAGGTAATCTGTTTTTAGTGATGTTGATTGAGAGATAAATATTGGCCAGGACACCGGGGATAACTCCCCTGTTCTTCTTCGGAATAGTGCCATGGGATCTTTTATGTCCACCTGAGAGAGTAGACGGGGCCTCTTTAACGTCTTGTCCAAAAGACAGCACCTCTGACAGTGCAGCACTCCCACAGTACTGCACTGGAGTGTCAGCCATGAATTTTGTGCTCAAGTCTCTGGAGTGGGCCTATGAACACAATCTTCTGACTCGGGCGAGGGTGCTACCAACTGAGCACTGGCTGACACTTAATTGATGACACCTTATTTATTTTGCCGTTATTTGAGAAACTAAAGTGAAGGGCCAAGGTGCATAATTCAGGGCACCGTTGAGGTTAAAAAGAATAATTTCCTACATTGCAACAGTGACTACACATGAGGTAGGGAAAAAGTTAGGAGAAATGAGAGGAAAATTGAGCAATGCTTAGGTTGATTGATAAAAATATACAATGGTTGCAACAGTGAGAGAACGCTTACGTTTAGGCAGATCGTTAAGTATGTACTGAATAGCTGCAATTATACGCAAAGTGGTTATTGTACTGCAGATGTGTAATGATTAAAATAAGCAGAAAGTGTAAAACTACCATAATTTTAGTGCTGATTGTAATGTGGACAGGTAGAAGTTATTTGCTACATCACTGGAATCTGGAGCCACACTTGCTAGGAACAGGGTTGAGATTATCCAAATGCTTGAGTGTATGAAGGAAGTTTTGCCCCACCAAATTAGGCTCACGGCCCAGAGGTGAAAGAGCAGTATGTTACCCTACTGCCGACACCCTATTCCACTGTAGTGGCCTAGAATTTATAGAGAACATTGTTTTTTTAAAAAAATACACAAATGACTTATGTGACAAGGTAGAAACATCTGCCTGATCCCAGTACAACTGTAAGTGAAATGACAGGAATGTTGGTGGGACAAGGAAATGCCAACGCGGACTCATTCTTTTGTGAATGGAAATAATTAAAAAAAAAAATACTGTTCAAAACATGTGCCTTTTTTGAATGTAGTATAAACCCTTAAATTGGTTTAATTCAGGAATATTAGAACAGAAAAAATGATCAGTCTTTGCACTTAAATTATAGAAAGCACAATTAAACGAAGGCCGTTCAGTCCATCAAACTTACTTTAGGTCTCTGTTCAGGACTCATATTGTTTTCTTCTATCTTGTTGCCTGCCTATTTTGCTTTTCTCCATTTTGAATCAAGATTATGTGCTTACCTGAATATTTTCTGGGCTGGTTGATGGGTTTACATAGAATGTGCAGCACAGAAACAGGCCATTTAGCCCAACTGGTCTATGCCAATGGTTATACTCCACACAAGCCTCCGCCTGCTCTAATTACCTCTTCCCAAACTACCCTGTATCCTTTTATTCCCTTCTCCCTCGTGGATGCACCAAGCCTCCAACAACAACTTGTATTTATATAGCGCCTTTAACGTGGTTAAAAGTCCCAAGGTACTTCACAGGAGCATTATAAAACAAAATTTGACACCAAGCCACATGAGATATTAGGGCAGATGACCAAAAGCTTTGTCAGAGGTAGGTTTTAAGGAGCGTCGTAAGAACATAAGAAATAGGAGCAGTAGGCCATTCGGCCCTTCGAGCCTGCTCTGCCATTCAATGAGATCATGGCTGATCTTCTGCCTCAACTCCATTCACCGGCCCTATCGCCATATCCCTTGATGCCTTTACTAGTCAGAAATCTATCGACTTCTGTTTTGAATATACCCAATGACTGAGCCTCCACAGCCCTCTGGGGTAGAGAATTCCAAAGATTCACCACCCTCTGTGTGAAGAAATTTCTTCTCGTCTCAGCCCTGAATGGCCTACCCTTTATTCTGAGGCTGTGGCCCCTGGTTCTAGACTCCCCAGCCAAGGGAAACCAGCATCCATCCTATCAAGCCCTGTAATAATTTTGTATGCTTCAATGAGATCCCCTCTCATTCTTCTGAATTCAAGAGAATACAGGCCTAGTTTACTCAATCTCTTCTCATATGACAGTCCCGCCATCCCAGGAATCAATCTCGTGAACCTTCGTTGCACTCCCTCTATGGCAAGTATATCCTTCCTTAGGTAAGGAGATCAAAATTGTACACAGTACTCCAGGTGTGGTCTCACCAAGGCCCTGTATAATTGGAGTAAGACTTCTTTACCCCTGTACTCAAATCCTCTTGTAATGAAGGCCGCATACCATTTGTCTTCCTAATGGCTTGCTGCACCTGCACATTCACTTTCAGTGACTCATGTACAAGGACACCCAGGTCCCTTTGAGCATCTGCATTCCCCAATCTTTCACCATTTAGGAAATACTCTGCCTTTCTGTTTTTTCTACCAAAGTGGATAACTTCACATTTATCCACATTATATTCCATCTGCCATGTTCTCACCCACTCACTGAGCCTGTCGAGATCCCCTTGAAGCCTCTTCACATCCTCTTCGCAACTGACACTGTCACCTAGCTTTGTATCATTAGCAAATTTGGAAATGTTACATTTAGTCCCCTCATCCAAATCATTGATATAGATTGTGAATAGCTGGGGCCCAAGTACCGATCCTTGCGGTACCCCACTAGTCACAGCCTGCCATCCTGAAAAAGACCCGTTTATCCCTACTCTTTGTTTTCTGTCTGTTAACCAATTCTCAATCCATGCTGGTATATTACCCCCAATTCCATGTGCCCTAATTTTGTTCACCAACCTCTTGGGTGGGACCTTATTGAAGGCCTTCTGAAAATCCAAATACACCACATCTACCAGTTCCACTTTGTCTACTCCACTAGTTACATCCTCAAAGAACTCCAATAGGTTTGTCAAACAGGATTTCCCTTTCATAAATCCATGTTGACTCTGCCCAATCTTACTATTAGTTTCTAAGTGCCCAGTTATTGCATCCTTTATAATAGATTCCAGCATTTTCCCAACTACTGATGTGAGGCTAACAGGTCTGTAGTTCCCCGTTTTCTCTCTCCCTCCTTTCTTAAATAGCAGGGTTACATTTGCTATCCTCCAATCTGCAGGAACCATTCCAGAATCTATAGAATTTTGGAAGATGACAACCACTATCCCAATGGCCACCTCTTTCAAAACCCTAGGATGTAGGTCTTCTGGTCCTTGGGATTTATTGACTTTTAGTCCCATTAATTTTGCTAGTACTGTTTTTTTACTAATAATTTCTTTAAGTTCCTCATTCTCGCCACACCCTTGGTTTTTCGTATTTCTGGGAGATTTTTTGTGTCTTCCTCCGTGAAGACAGAAAAAAAGTATTTATTTAATTTCTCTGCCATGTCCTCATTCCCCATTATAAATTCTCCCGTTTCTGACTGTAAAAGACCTACATTTACCTTCGCCAGTCTTTTTCTTTTCACATACCTATAGAAGCTTTTACAATCTGTTTTTATATTTTTCGCTAGTTCGTGCTTGACATGAATCTGTCATTCATGACTTATGAAATAATACTGAGTGGCCTGCGGGTGGCGCTGTCCAGGGAGAGTATAAATACTCCGGCATGGGCCCAGCTTGCGCAGGACATTCTTAACCGGAACTAGTGAAGGACACAACTAGACCTCCATGTTGTAAAACAGTTGATTTAAAGCTTTGTTTAACGCTTAGACCAAGTGCCTAGTAGTTTTCTTGCGTCAATGCTCATTCCATTTTCCCTTTCTTTATCAATTTTTGGTCCCCCTTTGCTGATTTCTAAAAAGATCCCAATCCTCAGGCTGACCACTTTTTCTGGCAACTTTATAAGCTTCCTCCTTTGACTTAATACTAGCATTAATTTCTTTTGTTAGCCATGGTTGGATCACTTTTCCTTTTGGGTTTTTATGCCCTAGAGGAATATATGTTTGTTGCAAATTATGCATTATTTCCATGAATGTTAGAATGAGAGGTAGGGAGATGGAGAGGTTTAGGGAGGGAATTCCAGAGCTTAGGGCCTTGGCAGCTCAAAAAAACGGGGATGCTCAAGAGGCCAGAATTGGAGGAGCGCAGATATCTTGGAGGGTTGTGGGGTTGGAGGTGATTACAGAGATAGCGAAGCGCGAGGCCGTGGAGGGATTTGAAAACATGGATGAGAATTTTTAAATCCGAGTAGTTGCTTAACCGAGAGCCAGTGTAGGTCAACGAGCCAGGGGTGATGGGTGAACGGTACTTGGTGTGAGTTAAGGCATGGGCAGCCGAGTTTTGGATGGCAAGTTTGCATAGGGTAGAACGTGGGAGGCCAGCCAGGAATGCGTTGGAATAGTCAAGTCTAGAGGTAACAAAGGCAATGTGGTGGCGAGTTCCACATTCTCACCACCTTCTGTGTTATTTATTTGATCTGTAAGTTGCTATTTTGTATTTCTGCCCCCTTGTTCTGGGCTCACCCACAAGTGGAAACAGTATCTCTACATCCACCTGATCAAACCCCTTCATAATTTTAAAGATCTCCATCAGGTCGCCTCGTCGTCTTCTCTTTTCCAGAGAAAGGCGCCCCAACTTGCTCAGTCTTTCCTCTCAATTCTGGTAACATCCTTGTAAATCTGTTCTGCATATTCTCCAGTGCTTCAATATCCTTTTTGTAGTATGGAGACCAGAACTGCAAACAGTACTCCCGAGTGTGGTCTAACCACCGTTCTATATAAATTTAACATTACATCCTTGCGTTTCTATTCTGTTCCTCTAGAAACAAACTCCAGTACTTTGTTTGCACCCTTTATGGACTTAACTAACTTGCAGTGCTACCTGTATTCCCATATCTCTTTGCTCCTCTATCCCATTTAGTTCTTGGCTTCCAGGGAATAAGTGACCTCCTTATTCCTCCTATCAAAATTAACCAATTTACACTTTGCTGTATTGAATTTACTTTGCCATTTATCTGCCCACTCTGCAAGCCTGCTTATGTCTTCATGTATTTTGGGGTAGTCCTCCACATTATTAACTATACGCCCCCACCCCCCAATTTAGTATCATCTGGTCTGTCTAAAAAGTAACAAGCCAAGTGTGAAGTAGTTGATCCTTGGCCAAGGTTTATTTAGCTTATAATCATGTCTTCTCTACCATTATCTATTGATTGCCTTTTGCGATTTTAGAAGCATGTCCACCTCTCTTCTATTGCAATAAATTCAATACATCTATCTTAGTAGCTCTTTGTAGTTCATTGGCTTATTACCGAGCGTATGAATTTTGTGCCTTTGTGTCCTTTTCAATACCTAGCTTTTTACAATTATGATGAAAGCTGTGTACAGTACTCCAGGTATGGTCGCACCAGTGCTCGCTCTATGATTCCACTTGTACACCCAAAGAAAATGTTTATCTTTGAAATTGAAATTGCTGCTGGATAATGAGAGCGTTTCATCATGTGGTCAAGTTGCACAGCTAAATATCTTTCTTGCTGCAGTTTAAGAAAAGAATTCCCGTTGCAATTGTATTTGCTGTCTTTAGAATAGATTGTGTTATGTTTCTCATTGTTGACTGCCACTTGCCCGGTTATTAAACATAGTTCTCTTTTGAATAGTAGCATCTTCCTTTCCCACATAACTAGACATCATCTACAAAGTTGCATACTCTACTTGCAGTATCTTTATCAGGGTGATCTGAAAGATTGATCGCAGCTGTCTATTTTAAAATATCATTACGACTAACTGTTCTATTATCTAATCAATTAAGATATTCCACATCTGTTTTCATTTTTGATCCTATGAGGTTGCACTTTAGCTGTGAGCTGAGTGATCTGGTTGGGGATTTTTTTTTGAAAGTTAAGCAATAAATAAATCATATTACTCATTTAACTCTGCTCCATTATTGTGTCCTCACAAAAATCCACAAGCTGCCTTTCAAGAATGCATATTGGCTTGGATTTTGATAGATAAGCTTGACGTGCCATACTGCAGAAGCTATTGTTTAGACAAAAATTGTTGATTAATTGTAGTTTTTTTGTAAAGTGACTACTGATACCGTTTGGAGAAGAAGAATATTTAGTGGGAGCAGAAGATGCAGTTTGAATCTGAAGTACAAAGGCCCATAGACACTTGTTTTTCTTGTAATTTTTTTAAAACTTCAACTTTTTGGACTGAAAAATAGCCCGTAGAGATCTGTACTCATGATCTGGCTAGCAAACTGCTGTTCAGGTGAGGTATGCAGCAGTTTTCCTTTGGCTGGCTCATCCTATTGAGCAGTAATCACTGTTCTTGGATGCTGATCCTGGTGCTCAGCTCAATTTTAAAATAAGTTAAGTAGTTATACCAAACTTTTAAATGTGTAAATTGAGATCAAAGCTATATTCTAGTGTTTGGCAACGGTTTGTGCTACGATGTAATCTTGATTTAAGTCCACTTGTTGAGATCTCAATGGTTGTTGCCATTTTGTGGGAAGCGGGGGGAAAGAGAATCCCAGGTCTATTATTGTTTATACACTAAATGAAGTGGAACTAATTGCAGTTGACTCAATAAGTGACTCCGAGGATGAAAATGTAAAGGGATAAATTGGTTCTCAAACTTTGTGGTAAATCATTAAAACAGTCTTGTATAGTTCAAACAGTTACATTTCAGCACAATTTTACCTATCACTAAGCACTGTTTTTATTCAATTGGAATTAGCATGTGCTGTAAAAAGTTGGAAGTAAGTATACTGTTAATTCAAAGTAGTCTTTTACTCAAAAATTTGAATTAGGCAACTTTGAATTAACAGTGGGGTATACTTACTTCCAAACTTAGTGACAAATGGGAAAGGTAATGAGCTTTTAAGTTAATCTCAGTTCATTTACATCTGAGTTTGTCATTGATCTCCAAAACCCCTTTGAGTAAATCAACCGTATCACTCACTTTTCATAAAATAGATATTCTCCGAATTTAATCCGGAGCTTTTTTTTTGATCAATGAGTTGTGTTTTGTTCACCTAACTTGCTTTTTAAGGTAGGAGTGCTTTGCTTTGTATCTAATGCGCAACTGTAGTTTTTGCAGTTTATTTTACTGAGAATTCAGTTAATTTTTTCGTATGAATTTCTGTATCCAGGTGAGTGATGTTGGAACAGGGTAATGGACATTCTTTCAGTCACTTAGTACCAATACTTTCAGATCAGGTATGGTATAGTTAGATAGTAAAAGTCCCTCTTTCGTCCCAATAATGTACCTTAGCTCCAATCTCAGAGCACCCCTACAGTTTTAATTTTCCATAACTATCAATTTAGTGTCTGTTAGGAGCAGTTTTGTACCGTGGACTGGAGCTCACTGGGAACTGGGTTGACACTGTTGAGACTCATTTTATGTTGGACCCTACAGGCAACAGACAAAAAAAAACTTCATCCCATTAGTTTCAGTTGGATTTTCAAACCTGAGTTCCAGAGGTGAAAGGATAGTCGAAAACCCACTGCACCACCAGTTCTCCAGTTTCTTTGATTTTTTTTAAATGAGGTTTACATTATAATAAAAATGACAATTTAGTGACAAATGAGAAAGATGACATAATTTAGGATAGTCAAGAGAACCAGATTGCATTAATGATCCTAATTACCAGCGTGTGTCTAGCAGAGCAGACCTTCTGAAAGTGGCTTGCAGAATTTTGAATGGGAACTGCTTGGTACAATATTGCAGTACTGAGTTTGTGCCACGAGAGCTCCTCAGTGAGTAGTAGAGCGCCCTCTTGCTGAAGTAATCTGGAACTGGTACTGCACCATTGCAACTTGGCAGATCTTGTACCACAGGGGTGTCCAACATTTGTGTTTTGATGAACTGCTTAATTACATACTATGGAACCCTCTGCGCCACCTCTGCTGCAAGTTGAGAATGGAGTTTCCTGCTTGATGCAACAACACTAACTGCAGATGGCCTTGTTGATGCATTTCAAGTGTGCCATGCAGAAGGTTTATTCCAGCCTGGTGTTTTTGCATTTCCACCTGCAGCAGCGGGGATGGAAGTGGCTGCACATAGAGAATGGAGTACTTCAGCTAGAGGGAACTCTACTGGTCACATAGCTCACTGAGGAGACTTCTAGGCCATCGCAGCATTCTCCTTGTGCAGCATTGCATGTTTATTAAAATTCAAAATTTGCTTCAGGTAATAGTGAATAACCATGCAAATGTTGATATTCTTGAACAAATTTTTATTTTGTTTGTTCAAAATTTCTGGTAATCTTAGCACTTCTGATCTTGTCAGACCCATATGCATATAGACCCTAACCAGTTTTCATCCCATATTTTTCAGGCAATATTAATCTGGCCATTGGTGCTTCTCTTAGTCCTGCAGACGTCATATTCTTTTTATGTACCAGGTGTGGCACCAATTGACTTTCATCAGAATTATCCTGTGGAAATTAAGGTAAGCGAGTGTGCTATTTTTTAGTCATGAGATGTGGGCGTCGTTGGTAAGGCTGACATTTATTGCTCATCCCTAATTGCCCATAGTAGGTGGGAAACTGCTGTCTCACTATTTGCCCATCTAAGTGGAAAAACCGTAAGACTTTCCTCCCTATAATAAATCACTTATTATGTTAAACAAATTTCAGATTTAAATTTAATTCTGCTAGGCGCAATATCTGTTGGAGCACAAAATATTCTGAATTCCACTAGATGCCTGAGTTGTCCGATAGGCGTCCTGGTCACTAATTGGCCCATGCAGGATAGTCTTGAAGCCTACACACGTAGGAAAACTTGCAGAAAATGTCAGAGGCTCCTGACTAACCTCACCCTCCTACTGTTGACATGCAATCCTGTACAAAAGTTTTTTTATTATCTATTCTAGTTGTGGTGCTGCCACTGGCTGAAACAGCTAGACTGTGGCACTTTTTAACAAAAGAAAAGTCGATGTGTAGAATGTTTTCAACATCCGGTTTCTTCTGTTGGTCTGCATATGTCAAGCAAGATATACTAAGTGTAAGTCGTTGTAGATAGAAGTTGGCTATGGAGCAGTTGGGGATAATGACTAGATTTTTCCCTACCTGGCAGCTCCAAAGCCTGCACCTAGTATAGAAAGCAGGAATGAGGACATATGATTTGTTTCTGAATCACAAACCATTTCTCCCCACTATCAAGACTCTTTACCAGGATTTTGGTTTTTGAAGTAGTCACACAGGCTGCTTGAGATATGTGCATGCTAGGATGATAATTATATAGTTCATTAGAACAAAAGAACATAAGAAATAGGAGCAGGAGTAGGCCATATGGCCCCTCGCGCCTGCTCCGCCATTCAATAAGATCATGGCTGATCATCGACCTCAACTTCACATTCCCGTCGGATCCTCGTATCCCTTGATTTCCCCTAGAGTCCAAAAATCTATCGATCTCAGCCTTGAATATACTCAACAACTGAGCATCCACAACCCTCTGGGGTAGAGAATTCCAAAGATTCACAACCCTCTGAGTGAAGAAATTCTTCCTCATCTCAGTCTTAAATGACTGACCCCTTATCCTGAGACTTTGTCCACTAGTTCTAAACTCTCCAGCCAGGGGAAACAACCTCTCAGCATCTACCCTGTCAAGCCCCCTCAAAATCTTGTATGTTTCACTGCGATCACCCCTCATTCTTCTAAACTTGAGAGTGTATAGGCCCAATCTCTCATCATAGGACAACCCTCTCATCCCAGGAATCAATCTAGTGAACCTTTGTTGCACCGCCTCCAAGGCAAGTATATCCTTCCTTAGATAAGGAGACCAAAACTGTGCAGAATACTCCAGGTGTGGTCTCGCCAAAGCCCTCTACAATTGTAGCAAGACTTCCTTACTCTTGTACTCCAACCCCCTTGCAATAGAAGGGGGTAGACACTTCTTCAGAACGGGAAACAGGAAGATTAGCCTCTGACTGAACAAAGCAAAAGTGCCGGGAGAGAGTGAAAACAACGGGTGAAGTCATGAGCGCTGACTCCTATCGTAGAGGCAGTTAATAAGTTTATTGCTCTGTGAATAGGATTTTTCAAAAGCTGTAAATAGGTGAAAACCGGTGATCGATGTATAATGATCATCTCAATGAGGAATGAAAAGGCTTGCAAAGAACAAAAGGGTGTGAAAATATCTAAACAAGGCAGTGAAAAGACAAAGGAAAGGTGCGCACAAAAAAAATGCCCTCCAAGACAGAGGTCAATGAACTGGGAGGTGGATGGCAAAAGTGGGCAAAAAAATGGGGAAATAGACAAGAACTGACGTTGCTAAAGTCAATGTTCAGACCAAAGGACTGGAGGATGTCTCGTCAAGGAATGTCAATTTTGATTGCAATGGTCGAGTCCAAAAGCTGACGAGACATTGAGATTAATAAATATTAATTAATAACAGTTTCTCATCAATGCAATTTGTTAACTGGACCAAAAGTGTATAGACCGACATGATATAAGTTTTTCTTCATCTGATATATATGTTCTTGTGCTGTCTTATTAAGCAGGAACCCAAGTGGATGTGATTAGTTTCACCAAAATAAGTAAACTTGCATAAAATGCCAATTAAAAAATCTTGAGCCTTTAATCTTCATGTTTCAGGCTGTGAAATTGACTAGCTCACGGACACAGCTCCCATATGAATATTATTCCCTCCCTTTTTGTCGGCCAGATAAAATTGAATACAAGGCAGAAAATCTTGGTGAGTTTATTATAATCTGTAAAATGTTTTGTGGTATAAACAAAGACATAATTTGTATGCTAATTGACTTGTGCCGTACTTCCATCGGTGGTCCGAGTTCAGAGGTTAAGGGAATGGCCAATATATGAAATGCAAATTTATTGAAGAGATTTGAATGTCTTGTCCTAATCCTGTAATGCATTTTATAATTTCAGTTAAATTTCAGATGGACAATTAAATGTGAAATTGCAGATTGCCATGAATAGATGCATGCAGTATATAGTCTCTCGGGAATACTATTGAACATAGTTCTTGAGCTGGGAGAAAAATGATCAGTGTTTTAATGATTTTAGTAATGGATACCAAAGACAACACTGACTCATTGGTTGCTGCTTGCAATGTCAATTCAAATCTAAGAAAAAACTTGCTGTTGTTCGTGAGTTAGATTGTTAGTGAACTGATAAGTGACTGCTTCGTCAGCACAAAAATGTCATTGATTTTGCATCTGATAGGTTTCAGCTCTTAAATGCCCTATGTTGAAGTGCAGAGAATTTAAATACCAGTTAGCACATCATGCTTCAAACATGAGACTGGAACTGAATTTGTATTAACATAGCAATGCTGGAAGGGTCTGGTACTGCTGTTTTATTTGGTCCCTGTAACTGTCTCATCAATAATCTTACACATCCAGAAATAATGATGTAGATAAGTGGAATGCAAAAGAGAAATAACTTCTTAAATTTGTTCTTTTATTATACAGGTGAGGTGCTGAGAGGTGATCGGATTGTGAATACACCATACGACATGCATATGAACATTGAAAAGAAATGTGAAGTGCTCTGTGACAAGCCAAACAAACCTGTCAAGTTTAAAGTAACAGAAAGTAAACTGGTCGTAGAAAGGATTCGGGAAGAATATTATGTTCATTTGTATGTGTAACTATTTTTGCTCTTCTAATACATTGATTGTGTGCAGCCTGCAGTTTGATAACTTCTTTAAAACTTTTTTTTTACCATACTGCTTCCATAAAGGAACCATACCTTGAGCTTATTGCAGACTGTGTATTGGTAGGCGTTTCTTCCACCCTGGGGCATCACAGCTGAGCCTGAACCTATAGGCCTGTGCATGCATGGCTACACATACATACATGTTGTTGGCTAGCAAGCAGGACCCTGGGTTTATTTCCCCCTCCCTAGAATGAAGGTGCTGAGTCCAATGATAGCACCTGTACTCCTGCCCCAATTAAGATTAGCTAACTCAACACAACCAGGAATTGAACATGGAATCTTCGGGCCTGTATGGCTGTACTGTCACTTAACCAACTGCACCATCAGTGAAGCTACCACTACCCTTTTAAGAACCAACAAAACTTTAGCTTTTTTTAATTTAAATTTTGTCTATGTACAGGAACTGGTATGGAGAAGTTGATACCTATTTTGTAGTGCAGAGTACATTTAGAAGTAGTTTTTATCAGCAGGAGGGTGAAAGCTCTCTTTATTCATTGCACAGTAGACTTGTAATCCTTCTCCACAATGTGAAGTCTGGAGAAAGCCCTTGTGACATACATGGTTTAATTAGTCTCCTGCTTGCTGTTAAAATAGGGTGGAAAGCCAACCGTGTGCACTGAGTTAAGGTCTGTAGAAGGATACAGAAAGTTAATGTGATCTTGTCTTTCCCTTTATGCTGGCTGTTTTAATTAAGCTCCTTCCTATTGTCAACCTTAGCACTCAGATCATTCTGCTGTCTTTCTGCATCCATGTGTGAATGCTCATAGTGTAAAGAAAAATATTGAAACAAATTAATGATAAAACTCACCCTTATCTCAAATACTTAATTTGTAGGAGGAATGCTTGTGGTGATGGTCTCTTTTTTTTGCATGGAAAACTGGAGTGGCCAAGAACAAAAAATTATTCAGGATTGGTCAATTGCAGAGTTGACCACAGGGCGATGAAGGCATTACTAGTTCTCTGCCCTTCATTGTAACGACTTGTCAGTTGACCAGGGACTGGAAACAGCACTTAAATGATTGTCAGATCTGAGTTTTCAACCCAGCTTTTTAAATTGTACATGTGTGTTTTTTAAAGCAGATAGTTGGCGTTTTCCTGGTGCAGTTTGACCTGTTTTGAAATCAGAGATCTTTACCTCCGCAGCTCATGCTGTATCCCCATTCAGCTGTAGATTTCTAAATGGGTGCATCGTACTGTTTCATATTGGCACTCTGGAGGATAAGTCCGCATAACTGTTTACCATCCACCTAGGAAGGGGCACTTTACTACCATTAGGTGTTCCATTTTGCAACCCTCAGAACTGATAAACTGGAAGATTGGAGCAAACAAAGAACTAAGTAAGAAAGAAAGTGAGCGAGCAAAATAAATTAAGATCGTGCCAAACAGTAATGGATGGTTGAGGGAAAAATAAAGAAAAGAGAAGAGGAGAAATGTTGGTGGCTGAGGCTAAATTTATTTAATTCTGATAAATGTTACTGATCGTTGCCTGCCCTATAGACAAATTTGTCCCACGTGAATAGAAATTTTGGGCTTTGCTTTTAAAAAGCTGATTTAGGTTGAGCATCCTTAATGTGTCGGCCCTCATTCATGTTTCGTGGACATCTGGAGCATAAAGTTACCAGTTCTTGATGAGGTGCTTACCTCCCCCTTTTGTAATTCATTTACATTGCATGCTCAACTAAAAATAGTTTCATTTTGCAAATTAAAAAAAAGCTTGCATTTTTATCACGCCTTTCATGACCTCGGGGCGTCAGAAAGAGCTGTACAGCCAATGAAGTACTTTTGAAGAGTAGTCACTGTTGTAATGTAGAAAACGCAGCAGCCAATTTGCGCACAGCAAGTTCAAACAAACAGCAATGTGATACTGACCAAATAATCTGTTTTAATGGTGTTGATTTGAGGGATAAATATTTGCCAGGCCAGTAGCTACTTTGACAATAAAACCATCATTGACTGTTACAAAGATATAGAGAATGAATACATAATTATTGGCTGATTTGTATCTAGTTTGGGGTATTTTTCTTAGGCCTTCACCATGTAGGAACAAAAATAACAACTGAATACATACCTTCTAGCTTTGATAAATATTAACAAAACTCATCTGTAGTCTGCTAGTAAATGCTTAAGAAGGTATCCTCGGAGAACTTGGGATGAAACATCTCTCCTTCTCCTGGCTGCACAGGCTCTACCTGAAATGTATTTGCACCAACCCAGTTCCAAGTAGGCATGAATACCCAGTGCAAAATAACCTGCACTTGAGCACTAAGTTGGCAGTCCCATGGAGAAGCCATAAGGATAGCTGGTGTGAAAATAGAAAAAAATCATACTTGTCCTGTAGCTGTTGCTCACCTAAGATTGCAGTTTAATGCATTGTTGCGATAGAGTAGAGAGCTTTATACTTGCTGTATTATGCATGACCAAGGAGTACTTGAAGCTAACGCATCAGGGTAAATTCACCAACCCCAAGCTCCCAGCAGCAGCTGCACTTGAAGGGGACGAGAATTGGACAAACAGCACTATACTGTCAGTTCAGCAAAAATTCACTAGAATGATAGCAGGAATGAGAGGTTATAGTTATGAAAAAAGCCTCAAGAAATGGAGGCTTTTGTCACTGGAACAGAGAAGGCCAAGCGGACAAATCTAACAGGTTTTCAAAATTAGGAAAAGTTTTGAATGGATCAACAGAGTATTTCCACTGTTTGGTGACCAGTGACCAGGAGGCATAGACTCAGGAATATGGTTAGAAGAACAAAGGGAGAAGTCAGAAGATACTTTTTTCAGAGGTTATTAGAACATGGAATACTTTACCACACAGCTATTGAGGCTGTAATTTCTATGATCTTTTGAATGTAAAGTTTGAGGCATTCCTTTTCTCCTCAGTATATGAATAACTCTGTTACAGAATTGCAGATAACCTGCCTGTCGCAACACGGTTAGAATTTTACCCAAACCATGATGACAATGACAAAAAGAAAGAAAAGGAAGTACAGTATGAGCACGGTTACAGACTGGGATTTATCGACAACAACAAGGTAAAACTAACCGGGCAGACTTCCAGAGCAAGTTGATTAACTGCACTAATAACCTGAAATATATATATATATATATAGAAATGAAATTGGACATTTGGCCCGTTGAATGAACAAAGAACTAACCTTGTATCTATTACTGTGATTTGACCAGTACTAAAATTTCTCAGTTGATTGTTTCTAGATAGGCGCCCAGTATGAGGAAAAAATAGCAAACAATGCTATTTTTCTGAAGCTGCATGCTAGTGAGTTCTGTAGTTAATGTCAGATGAATGACTTTGTCCTGAGTGTTGAAACATGAAAAATAAACTTAAAATACTAAACAATTCCCTAAGCATGCTTTGTTAAAGGATGCTTTAAAATGGAAGTTCCCCCATACCTGTATATTTGCCTTTTCAGATAATCTTCCATTGCAATTAAACATTTTTAAAATTGCAGTAGAAGCTTTGAAGTATTTCACTTATAAATTGCTAATAAATGAATGCTGGTGACGGGTGAATAGAATTTTGTGGAGATTTGAGTCTAGAAATTAGTGATTTTATCATACAAATGCTTAATATGCATGTATCGAGTTTCTTTCTCCAGCTAAATGTGTTGTCTGTTGTCAAAGTAATGAGGAATTTTATACAGATGCATAAGTGATCGCATGATTGCATCGCTCACTGTAATTCCACACTCTGGTTATTTACAAGGCAGAAATTAATTATGCTATTTGCATTGCAGTAACAAAATAAACACCAATGTGTTATTCTCATCTATATTCTCATTTTGAGAGTGGCAAATATGAGCTATCATACTCACCATCTCCAGGTTAATATTTTAGACTTATCCAGTATAGAGACTATGCCACATATAAATTAAACTTTGTAATTACCTGCTGTTATATCTGTATTGTGAATGCAGTTGTCTTTTTGTGTGTGTGTGTGTGTGTGTGTGTATACACATAGGCGCAGGTGTAGTACAGGTTAATACAAGTGAGAGAACAGGCATACCTAATATTTTATCTCAAGCTTACACTTCTCTTGCATATATTGGGAACTTAACATATTCTTATTTTTCAGTTCTACCTCCACAACCATCTCTCCTTCATTGTCTATTATCACAAGGAAGAAATAGAGAAAGAGCAGGAACCTACCTTCAGAGTTGTGCGCTTTGAAGTTGTACCACAAAGTGTTAAGTATGAAGGTAATGGCATTATCTCTGGATATAATTTGAGCATACTTGCATGTAAGAATCTATTCGTAGACAAACAACTACAAAGATGGAGAAATAAATGCAAAGCATACTGTAAACTTGCATTATCAAAACTATGGTTTGTGTCTGTTATACATGTGTATAGACTCGTGTATAAAGCAGTAAACTCTGCTTAAAAAAAATCTTGTCTTGGGATGTTCTTATGGTAACCTCTACATTGTAGTTAACAGTAATGTCATTGGTCCTATGTTGTGCTTATTTTGCTGCATTCCATTTTCAATAGGCTGTCATGTGGCAAACAATTGTATTGAACTTTGAAAAAAGAACGTAGTTCAAATTTCTGGTTCCATGGTAATGTCGATTTGCTCTATTGCTAGTCCTTTGTTGTGACTGAAGGATGCTTTGCTTTTTGAGCAAAGTTAGCAGGTTGGATCCCTCTAACAGTTCCTGTACATGTGCTTTATATCGATTGTTTTCAGTGATGTGAAAAAACAATGTTGGGGACTACGCAAATAATTCTTGTGGACATATAATATGTTTGTGATCTATGTTGATGCAGTACAGTAATTCAATCCATTCAATCGCTCTGTAGTCCCCATTTTCTTTTTAAAAAAGGTCCCCATTGTTTCTGTTGTCAGCTCACTTTTCCTTTCAGGCTTCATAAAGAGTCCTAAAGGTTCAAACTGAAAGAGGCCAGTGGAGTGTGAAAGGCTAAAAGAGTGTCGAGTTTAGCTTCAGTGGGAGTTCAACACTGTCGTGCAGTTGCAGTTGGACAGGAGGCTAATTTCTATAACTAATACTTGTGTGAAGTGAGTACGTGGAGTTTGATTCTTGCACTAATTTAGCGCTAATGGAAGTTCAGGCGAACCCTAGCTGTTTTTAAGTTAGACCTGCAGGTATGGCAATGCAGGCAATCCTCATGATTTGTGTGGAGTGCGATTTGTGGGTCAGCGTAGATCCTCAATGTATCCAGCAGCAGCACATTGGCACTAAGTGTTTGAAAACTGAGTCTGTGGAGCAGAGAAACTCTGCTGAAGCAATAATTGGCTGCACACCATCGCATCAGAGAGGATGAGGGGTTTCTGGATCGTTAGCCATGACACAGTGCTAGACAGTTCAGGATACAGGGATCGTGTAGAGAGAAGTGGGTGACCATTTGCAGGGACAACAGAAGGAGACAAGACTCGCAGGTGCAGAGAACCACTAAGGTACTGGAACTGTGCATTAGATACATAGTGTTGGGGAAGTATGAGCTGACAGAGGAGGATGGTCTTGAGTTTCATTTTGGCACCATGGAGCAAGGGACTACTTGGAGATCGATCAACTATGAGAATAGTGGTGGTAAAGGCAGATTCTATAGGCAGGGTATAGACACTTTTTTTTGCCTCCCTGGTATCTGGGTGGATAAACATCTGAAAGGGGATGAAGAGCAGCTCGGGTTGTGGTTCATGTTGGAACCAGTGACATAGATAGCGGTTTGTTTGAGGTATTGCAGAGGAAGGTTAATGAATTAGACATTAAATTGAAAAACAAGATCTTGGGGTGGTAATTCTAATTTAGGCTGGTACTTCAGTGCAGTAGTGAGTGAGTACTGTACTGTTGGAGGTGCTGTCCTTTAGATGAGATGTTAAAACAAGACCTCGTCCGCTAGTTCAGGTGGATGTTAAAGATCCATTGCATTATTTGAAGAGCAGGGAGTTCATAGAATCATAGAAATTTACAGCAGAGAAGGAGGCCATTCGACCCATCGTGTCTGTGTCGGCTGAAAAAGAGCTATCCAGCCTAATCCCACTTTCCAGCTCTTAGTCTGCAGCCTTTTAGGTTACGGCACCTCCAAGTACATATCCAAATTATTTTTAAATGTGATGAGCATTTCTGCCTCTACCACCCTTTCAGGCAGTGAGTTCCAGACCCCTACCACCCTCTGGGTGAAAAATGTTCTCCTCAACTCCCCTCTGATCCTTCTGCCAATTACTTTAGTGTTCTCTTAATGTCCTGGCCAATATTTCTCCCTCGGTCAAGGCCACCAAAGAAAACCCAGATTAATTGCTGTTGTGGGATCTTACTGTGGCCAATAATGGTTGCTGCATTTATATACTTGGCAGCAGTACCTGCAATTTTTATTTTCCTTTCTTTCCTTCAGATTGTATTTGTTTGTATGGTGCTCAGTTTGACTAAGAACTACCTTTCTTTCCCCACCCCCAGCATAATACATTTTAGGTCAGTTAATAATATTGGAAAGGTGAATTCCCCTTTTTTTTAAAAAAAAGATTAGCAAACATTTTTAATAACAAGCTATTCTGGAGGGGAAAGTTAAACCAGAAAAAATGGGCACAATACTAAGGCTCGCTTGTTCACAGAATTTGGGTAAGTGATAAATTACAGGTGGCTTCTTAACCATATTGTGATAACAAATTCAGTCTGTACAGTTAGCATTTTTCTGAACTAAAGAAATACTTTTCTCATTACTTAATGAGTAAATATTCCAAAAATTATGTTTGAGCCCAATAAATATTTGGCTGTTATAAAACTGTTTATTGAATTGTCATTTTACCTTTTATCCCAGATCTGAAAGCTGATGAGAAAGGAAATTGCATCCTGCCCGAGGCCGCAGGCTCTCTTCCCCAGGAAATTGATCCCAACAAAGAAAATGATGTGCTTTTCACTTACTCTGTCCGTTGGGAGGTAAGCATAATGTCAGATATCAAAGTGTCTGTATGGAACCCTACATGAGTCAATTCTAGAGCATCTGTGTTTGCTGACTGAGCTCATTCAGTGCTGATGGGTGCACTCAACTCAAATATTGCAGTTTTAGAGATTTTGTGGAGTGAAAGTGTGTATCTCTGAATCTGAGGGACATGAACCCCAAAGCTATGCACTAATAGTCTATCATTTTTTGGATTGTGCACCAGAAAATAGCATCTGATTTTGTTTGTGCATATGAACACCTAGTATGTCGAAGTGACCTGAAGGTTTACAGTTGACTTCTGTATTGCTACTCTGGCTTCAGGTTATTGTAAAAGTTTGTTCAGACTGCAATTAAACTACTACAACATGAAACTATTCAGTGCCAAATTATTTACGGAGCATATGTATATACAGGAAACTCTTTATTAACCGGCACCCAAATATCCGGAAATCTCTCTTAACCGGCAAAATTCTTGAGTAGGTAACCGGGGTTTTCCTTCATCTCTCGTTTAAAATTAACTTTAAAAAAATCCCCGAGACGTTTGCCTTGTATCGGAGCGTGTAGATTGGGAGGGGAATGTGCAGCCCGGGTAGGCAGCAGACACGACAGATGGTCAGCTGGCGGTCCCCGGGGAGACGGAGCTCCGAATGCAGGCGCATGTCAGTGTGTACGGGGCTCTCGTACGTTGGGAGATATAACTCTCCATTATCCGGACTTTTTGATTAACCAGCACCACGCCGGTCCCGTCGGTGCCGGTTAATAAAGAGTTTCCTGTAATGTAAAATGTTATGCAGAATTGTCTGTATTTTGTATTTCTAGGGCAGTCTTGTTAAATGGGCATCTCGCTGGGACACCTACTTAACCATGAGTGATGTACAGATTCACTGGTTCTCAATTGTGAATTCGGTGGTTGTAGTTTTCTTCTTATCTGGTGAGTTGATTATTGTTACACTTTTCATTCAGAACTATTTAAGATTATGAAAGAGTTTGATAGGGTAGATGTAGAGAGGCTGTTTCCACTTGTGGAGGAGACCAAAACTAGGGGCCATAAATATAAGATAGTCACTAATAATTCAGGAGAAACTTCTTTATCCAGAGAGTGGTTAGAATATGGAACTCGCTAATACAACGAGTAGTTGAGGTGGCTAGCATAGATGCATTTAAGAGGAAGCTAGATAAACACATGAGGGAGAAAGGAATAGAAGGTTATGCTGATAAGAGTTAGATGAAGAGGGATGGGAGGAGGCTGGTGTGGAGCATAAACACCAGCATGGACCAGTTGGGACGAATAGCCTGTTTATGTGCTGCACATTCTGTATAATTATATGTAATATGAGCCAGCTGTCTATATGGCAGTTAAGACACCACTTCCTTCTTCATTATGTATCTTAGCCTCTGCTTTTACAAAATGCAGCTAAGTTAATTGGTTCTGGAGAAACTACATACCTAACATGCATAAAAATGTCATGGCATACCGGATAGGTATGCCACACATGTCTTCTACACTTAATTTAATAAAACCCAGGATCTGTGCCATTGTGCCAGTTCATCTTTTCCCAAGCTAAAAGTTGTGCTTGTGCAATACATTTCGCAATGAAGTATTGGGAAAATGCTCCAACTTCCTCCTCCGGAGTATTTTAGATTAGATAGTCCATGTAATCTTAGAAGTGTATTCTGTTTTCAACTGGTCAGTCTGTTCTTTTTCAAGGTTTTTCCCAGGAAAATCATGGTGCCAATGCTGGCAAACCTCCAAGATGAATTTCAATTAACACGATGTAGCCTCCCGAAAGGCTCAGAAACCAGCTGTGCTGGGGTCAGTTCAGGTCATAAAGCAACAAACATCAACCAACTACACACTCTCGAGGCAGCCATGTCAAAGATGGCGTGAAGTAGGCAAAACAAACAGCACAGTGTGTGTGCCTCCACTCAACTCTAGTAGATGTAGTCCAGCTATCTACTCTGACCACAGCAATATAGGATTTCAATAGTTAGGACATTGGTCCTAACATAATGCTGACACCAATTTTTGAAAGCAGTTTCAAATACTATGCAAAATGCAATAGCCTATTCACATCTGAAGATGGGCACAATAAATACAGCAAATGCTTGTCAGTGAAATGCCACCGTTGCCTGATGTTTGTTGTGGGTTCTCCAAATAGACCTAGAACTGTATATCCCATATAATTGAGGGAAACATTGAGAAGACTTTAGTTGGAAGTTGCTGATCTCCAGCTATTTAAAATTGCCCATTGTCAAACCCTTATCTGCACCAATTGGTACCAAGGACCTTCTGGCACCAACCAATGCCACAAACCTGTTGCCCCCTTTTGGGACCGGGAGGTGCATCAATGCTGAGCTACTGTAGGGTCTTGTTAACAGCAGTTGGTGTTCAGAGCGCTTCAGCAATTTGGTACCAAATATTACATAAGCCAACTGCAGAACACACCCAATTAATTAAAGAAAATTGCCCTGTGATGGGGACTCTCGGTAGAGTTCTCAGTAACACCCCAAATAGCTGTTGTGTGTGTGTGTACACAATTAAATATTTAAATGCTCATGGTTTCCCCAGAACCAATCAAGTTGGGATTTATTCCTGTAATGTGTAAAGAATACATAGCATTTGAAAAATGAAAAAAGACATACAAACTATGTAATCTTTCTATCACAATCCAAGCTTGTCTTAGGGCTGACTATGACGCTGAATCTGCCAACTGCTTATGTCCAGACCATAACCTCTGCCCCTATTTTTTTCAGATGGCAGCTGTTGATGATTCTGCTATACCCATTTACACCTCTTCTAGACTCCTCTTTTGTTTCTTTACTTGTCCCATTACCATCTCCTTTTGCTTTGTACTATCATATCTTTTGTCATTTAATCATTCCTGCCTTCCACCCTATCACAGACCTTCCCCTTTGTTCTTTCCTCCCCTCCCTCTGCACCTGCTTAAAATCTGTTACATCTCTAACTTTTTCCAGTTCTGACGAAAGGTCATCAACCTGAAACGTTAACTCTGTTTCTCTCTCCCCAGATGCTGCCTGACCTACTGAGTATTTCCAGCATTTTCTGTTTTTATTTATGTCTAGATTGTTAGGTCGTAACTAGGCTGCTACTAGAGAACTACTTAGAAATGGAATTTCTCATCTTCAGTGGAAAATGACACTATGATTTTTCACTACACAAGTGTAGTACTAGTGTCTTGAATCCTTGGCAGCAACAGGAAAATTAAGTGGTTTATTTTGTGATGCATTCCCTCCATCCTGCTCAGAAATGCGTATCTTTAATGGGGTATTACTTAAAGGAATTTTTCAGAACACAAGTCTTGCAGTTAATCATTTGAAAAAACCCTGTGTAATTTTTCCACACACTCTTGAGGGAAAACAGTTTTCCACCTCTTGACTGATGGCTGAGCTGAAATTCGAGCCCATGCCCCAACAATCTGAAAATGTTGACATTCAACTTTCATCTTTGAAAGCCTGATTTTTAAACTTTCTTTTCTTCCTTTCTCAGGAATTCTCAGCATGATAATCATTCGAACTCTCAGGAAGGACATTGCGAACTATAACCGAGAAGATGACATTGTATGTATTTTGACCAGTGATCTAAAGCAGAATCTGACTTGGAAATAAGGAGGGTATTACACACTTGAGTTGCTGGCAGTTCCAGGGAAAATCCTGTCTTCCTGCGACAACTGGTTTAAATATTCAGCTTGCACACCACACTCTTGGGGGCGGGTGGGGGGGTGGGGTGGGGAAACAACTTACACATTTATATAAAAGTTTTCCATCTGGTACACTGCATTTTTTAAAATTTGCTTATGGGATCTGGGCGTCGCTGGCAAGGCCAGCATTTATTGCCCATCCCTGTAGAGCAAAAAAAGTATTTAAGGCTCAAAGTAGTCCAACTGGCTTACATTCCTTAACCAATTAAAAACACAAACAGGCACTGCCTCTGATACAATTATTGCAAGTCATTTCAGCATCCATGTTGTTCCTCAAACTCTTCCACCTCCAACTATATGCCCATACAAGTAAACTTTATAACAAACACCTACATTATATTAACCGTTCTGAAAGTAAAAAAACAAAATTAAGCAATAAATTCACCCATCCCATTTTCTAGTAACTAAAATAACTTTCTGCCTTACTCTTCCCAAAACTTGGATTATTTACCTGGGCCTTCAGTCATGATATTTTTTGGGTTGCCTTGCAAGTGTGACCAGAATGTCCCTCAGTGCCTTCACAAACCCTGTATGTCCTACTGTGCTTTGAGCATGTGCTGTATATTTCTTGAGTTTTAATCTGGTCCATTGTAATATGCCAAACTGAATGGGGAAACCTGCTTTGAAAGCAGAGTGCTGTGATTTGTTTTTGCTGTCATGATTTCTTCAGCAGATAATGGGAATGACTAACCTAATTTTTTTCCTGAGAACTATTTTAAGTTCCATTCCAGAACAGATTATATAATTATAAAGTGCCCAACAATTAAAAGAAAATTGATCCTCTGACAAATTAAATCATTGTCCATAACTATTTAAGGGTTATTCACCATCTAAGCTAAGCTATTGGGTGACAGCTGCAAGACTGCTTCAAGATAAAGTAGCAACTCTGTAGACAGAGAATTGCACTTCCAGCTCTCAAACTATCCATGAGCAATGCCTCGAGATTAACTAGCTTTACTAGTGCAAAATTAACTCAAACCTACTAAAACAAACAATGGTTTGAATTTTGGAGGGGGGGGGGGGTGGGTTTGCTGGTATTAAAAGTTGATCAGGGGAAGCACTTTACATGGTGTAACATTAGATCGCCAAATAAAAACAGAAAATGCCGGAAACGCTCAGCAGGTCAGGCAGCATCTGTGGAGAGAGAAACAGAGTTAACGTTTCATCATCAACCTAAAACGTTAACTCTGTTTTTGTTCTTGGTTTCTCTTATTTTCTGTTTTTTATGTGTTTTTTACTCTTTCTCAGTCTGTCTCGCATTGTCACATCTTCCATTTGTGCTGTAAAGAGAAAATCAAGTATCTGGATTTAGCAAGTTCACACCGTGATCGTTTACTTTTAGGACCTGGGTTTGAACCCAGCTGAGACACATGGGATGAATGTTTCCCCTCTGGTTATAATAATCCTTCACGTGAAATAGGTTTGGGCAGTGTCATCCTAGTTGCTAGTGGACATGTTTTCACAGCACAAAACTACCCATAATTTGCGCCAAATTTCCAGTTTTACTGAGATGCCAGAGGAAGGCTGGTATGCGGGAAAAGAACGAGAAAGCACCATGCACGAACACATTCTTATGGCCCCAAAGTTGGAATTAAGGTACATCTGAGTAGAGAGACCGTTACTGTACAATGTACTTGATCTTGGGCTGCTACATTGCATGATACAAAAGTGGAAGTGTTCTATTTTTAGCACTGCCCCATTGAGTACAAAAATTATCAACAAAGTAGAGCAGAAAGAACAAACATTGGATGAGATTCACATGGGAAACCAGGAAAATGACAACGTTTCCTAAAATTCAATAGAAAATTTAAATAGAAATTAACACCTGCTGCTATTCTGGCTCTTTTATTTAGGTGACGGGGAAATGGTTGCCTACCTGCTTTCTTGATGAACTTGTGTTATGTATTGGCCAAAGTGGAGTGAAAATAATGTGCAAAATGACATTTTTAATCTAAGATTCATCCTCACGGGACTTTAAATTTGGTGCTTGTAGGAAGACACAATGGAAGAATCTGGTTGGAAACTGGTCCATGGTGATGTGTTCAGGCCACCTCAGTATCCCATGATTCTGAGCTCTCTCTTAGGATCTGGGATCCAATTATTCTGCATGATCCTAATTGTAATCAGTGAGTATTTGCCATCATATCTCTTCCTTCAAAATATGATCAGCTGGGATTTTCGGAGCTTTTTCTAATGTTGCAAATGCATTCATTTTCAGTTGTTGCCATGTTGGGAATGCTATCACCATCCAGCAGAGGGGCGCTGATGACAACTGCTTGTTTCCTCTTCATGTTCATGGGGTATGTTAACTGAAAAGAATATGATTTTTCAATATGCTGAATTTCAAGCACTAGATAATTTTCCTCCTTATTCAGTCTCCCTGTACAAAATTAACAGATTATCATGCAAATTGGGACGCAACCATTGGATCAGCCTCTGGTATCATACAAGCACCAGACAATTGTGTTCTCTCTTCTCCTCTTCCCCCTCCCCCAATCTAGAGGCATGTGCACATAACATCCTTTGTTCCAAAAGTGGATCCAAGTTTTCTTTTCTGCCATCTTTAACAGTTCTACTATCAACACGGTAAGGGAAAACTATTGACATCAGCTTTCAGGTTCTGAACATGTTCTCTAATTTTCATGTTGATAGTTGACTGGTAGGTTGGTTCATCTTCAACTTTAATTGCTAAATGGGCAGCTGGCTTGAAAACTGACCTTGCCATGGATTCTTCCTCATTGCCGATACCCATAAGGAGTGCTTGCATTTTCTTCAGATAATTCAGTTTCTGGAATTGCATGGCCTGTGCTGAGTGCAGCAATGGTATCTGTCATGAGAAAATTCATTGTGAAGAAGTCTTTCAGATGTGTTTGGCTTCCCTCACTACTCTGCAGTGGCCTAGAGTTGCAGCTGGTTGAAGAAGCGTGGAGGAAAAAATCTGTAGGACAGCACTAGTTGTGTCACATTCCACATTGAATCAGCTCGTGTCTGAATAATCTAGTTGAACTTTTTGAGGTCACTAACCAGGTGGACAGGGGAGTGTTCTATGGGTGTTGTCTATATAGAGTTCCAGGAGGCATTTAATAAGGTTCCACACAAGAGATTATTAGCAAAAATTAGACTGCATGGAATTGGAGGTAACCTTAGGACATGGGTTGACAGTTGGTTGTGAGACAGGGAGTAGGGATAAATGGAATGTATTCTGATTGGCAGAGTGTGACAAGTGGTTCCCAAGGATTTGTACTGGGACCTCCGCTTTTCAACATATATATCAATGACTTGGATGAAGGAATAGAGTGTTGTATATCCAAATTTGCATATGTCACTAAGTTACGAGGAACAGTACGTTGTGCAGATGGGAGCAGGAAGTTACAAAAGGACATACAGATTCAGTGGGCAAAACTGTGGCAGATGGAGCTCAACGTAAGAGTGAGTTAATCCACTTTGGATCCAAGAAAGATGAATCAGAATATTTTCTTAATGGTGAGAGATTGGAAACTGTGGAGGAGCAAAGGGATTTGAGTGTCCAAGTACACAAATCACTAAAAGCTAGTGCACAGGTACAAAAGTAATCCAAAAGGCTAATGGAATGTTGGCCTTTATCTCAAGAGGGTTGGTTTACAAAGGGGAGGAACTTATGCTTCAGCTGTACAGAGCCTTGGTCAGAACCCATCTGGAGGATTGTGTTCAGTACTGGGCACCGCACCTCAGGAAGGATATAATTCCTTCCTGGAGGAGGGTCAGCGCAGATATACCAAAATTATACTGGGACTTAAATTAACGCTTTATGAGGACAGGTTGCCTAAACTTGGGTTGCATTTCCTTGAGTTTAGAAGGTTAAGGGGTGATCTAATTGAGGTGTTTGAAATGATAAAAGGATTTGATAGAGTAGGTAGAGAAAAGCTACTTCCTCTGGTAGGGCATTTCAGAACAATGAGGCACATTCTTAAAATTAGAGCTAGGCCATTCAGAAGTGAAATCAGCAAGCACTTTTTCCACACAAAGGGTAGTGGAAATGTGGAATTCTCTCCCCAAAAAGCTGTGGATGCTGGATCAATTGAAATTGTCAAGACTGAGATCGATAAATTTTTGTTAGGTAAGGGTATCGGGATATGGATCAAAGGCGGGTAAATGGAGTTGAGGTACAGATCAGCCTAATTGAATAGCGGATTAGGCTCGAAGCTGAATGGCCTACCTATATTCCTATGACCTCAGCCATTGCCTCCTGTTGCTGTTCCTGCAAATACAGCAGTAAATTTTGATGTGAATGGTAGATAACATTTAAATTCTTATTTAAAAACTACTCCAAGATTCATTTTGTTCTTTTACCATGAATGTCATGTGGAGTTTATTTTACATATGAACTGAGAATCTGTGGTGACGTAGTCCATAATTCTTAGGAAATTGATTGTGGCAACGTAGGTGGTCTAAGTAGAGACTTTTCATCAGAGATATACAAAATGGCTAACAAAACATTTGCAGGAATTGAATTAAAATGTGAGAGATTCAATGCTGCCTTATTTCTCTCCCAAATTTGTACCTGTGAAATGATTAAACAGTGAGTAATTAAAAAAGTGCACTTGAGTTATTGGGTAACATTTTAAAGGGAGAAGGGGAGATAGTTTTCAGAAGAATATAATCAAGGATAAAGCCGTATCTTTATCTTGTTTTATTCCTTTTAAGTACATTTCAGAAAAGTTCAATTCACACTGACTATTCCTCCTGTAAGTGCCAGGAAGTAAACTGTTCCTATATGTGCAAAAATTCAAGTGAAAGTTAGAAAATCATTCTTTACACAGGGTTGTTAGAATGTGGAATTCTCTGACAAAATGTTGTAGCAGAATCTATAAATTCTTTTAAAAGGGAATTAAATAGTTGCTTGAAAAATAGTAATATTAAAGGATATGGGGAGTGAGCGGGAGAGTGAGATTAGTGTAGGTGTAAGAGAAAAATAACAGTAGAGTTGATAAATCCAATGGCATATTTTTGTGCTATGACATTCTATGATTCTATTCTTTCAAAAATCCAGAAGTTAACAAATTAGTTGCTTTCAGGAAATGGCTTTAATTGGACATTTCTCGAGACAGTGCAACTCTAATACTCATGTACAGTAAGACCCAGTAATACAGGTTGGGAGATTGTATTTAGTAAACTGTATACCTCTAAGCTTATCCAGTCAGTCTTACGGAAAATGTGTTCCTTTTTTCAGGTTGTTTGGTGGTTATTTTGCAGGCCGTTTGTACCGCACTCTAAAAGGCCATCGATGGAGGAAAGGTGCTTTTTGCGTAAGTACATCGCATTGTACACTTTTATTTGGACAAATCTTTGGAATCATTTTGCTAGCTTAGTTGTTAATTGGGTAAATATTTTCTTGTTCCGTGTAAATTTACTTTGAAAAGTATTTTTTTTTAAACCATAGTTCAATTCTAATTCAGTGTATACTTCAAAGCTACTGTAAGCATGAGGGTGTAGTTTTGCGAGGCTTGGCTCCTGGTGTTGAAGCTTGTTGGGGAGTTCACCAATAGAGGTAGGGCTACAACATTGTAGCCTCGATTTTCTGTTGCTAGCTCAAAGCCTCACAAAATTACCCATTATAAGTTGATTTTAAATTGCATTCTAGTAGTTAATACATTATTTCAGGTCTTGGAGATGTTGGGCCAATTTTGTAATAGCCTGCACTGGGCATGGAGAGCCTTGCCTGCAAGGAGTGTTCCCACAATTTCCCGATATGCACTTCTGGTGGATGAGGCCTCGTGCTCAGAGCTGCATTCGGAAAATCTGCCCTATAGCACTTCAAATGGGATTAAAGCCTTACAAAGTTTGAAATCTTGGAGTCGCCGTCTGTTTACAAGTTTAAGGTTTTGCCTTTAGGTACAACAGTTTTAGTCACTCCTGTAAGTGTTCTGAGCATCATACTTAAGAAAAATAATTGACCGCGCACGCACATCCCCGCCCGCCCACGCACATCCCCACCCACGCGCACGCATCCCCCCGCGTGCCCCACACACACACACACACACACACACACACACACACACCCATCCAGAAAGGTAGAAAGACTTCCCAACACACAGGCGTTTATCGATTGCCAAACTAGGCTAACGAGTTGCAGACCAACAAATTATTTAGTCGATTGGGAAACAACATCAAAGCTAGCTTATTAGCATTTTAATCACTTATCTCAGTGCATTTTTTTAAAACTTCTCTGAATACACATTGCTTTATAAACACAACATTTAAAAGTAACTCTCACCCACCACCCCCACCCCCTCCGAAATCCTTTCTGTGCAAAACTTGTCATAAGTATCCCAAAATGTGTCTATCTTCTGTCATCACATGCCCTGATGAGCACAAAATTCACCCTAAAGTTTAGAAATAAAGTATTGTAATTTAACTGCAGATCTTTAAGAAAATATGTGGGTTATGGGTAAATCTGGATAGAAATTTCACTTTTTTGGAAAGTTATTCGAGTGATTAAAACAGTAAAGGTAAGCACGCAATGTTAATAAGCTGTTTTGAGGAATTTAGTAATATTTCTGCACCATGTCCTGCAACAAAGTGTTCAGTATTTTCTACTCTGCTTCAGTCTTAGCTAACCAACACATAGTTAAGAATTGGATCTCAAATGCCCCTAGGCACTTTGTGCAGTATTACATGTAACTTCCTCCTGGACCTTATTTACCCTGCTGCTCTGGGAAAGATGAATGCATGAAATCTATTCGACCTTTGGAAGAAAGGTCCACAGAGCCAAAGATTGGGCACTCAGCTGAGTGAAGCAGCACATGTGTTCCACCACTGTAGTGTTGTTCTTTGCTACACTGCCTTAAAGAAATACTGAGGTTTAAAGATTTTACCACCTGTCTGTATTTTACTCATCAATATTTGTTTGATTTCCTCATTATTTACAGACTGCTACTCTCTATCCTAGCATTGTATTTGGATTGTGCTTTGTCCTAAATTGTTTCATTTGGGGAAAACATTCATCAGGAGCTGTAAGTATTGATATAAACATAATTTGTTCGTAATTAGAACTATTTATTTGTAGAATAATTTAGTGAGTCACTGCTGTAATCCAGGTTGGGAAAAAAACTGCTTATGGAAAGCTGTTTAAATTGTGGATAATCTTAAAGCATAAAAACAATATATATGCTCCTGCCTTTTTGTTTTAGTTTGCTGTCATGTCCAGCAATTATGTTTCTACACCTCCCCCCCACCCCGTTCCCCCCATCTCTCAAAACCTCCTTTCTGCTACTGCCATTCTAAAATTAAAAGCAAAATAAAGCAGTCACATTTTACTTTAAACAGGAGTGCTCAAATGTTTCTTCTATGCTTATTTAACTTTTAATTGTAGTATGTAAAAACGCATGGAGCTTGTAGGTGGAACGAGAGTAGTTGAAATTCATGGTAGGACTATCATCTGTGTTCAAATAGGCCTTGGGATGAGACCCAACCCTGAGTTGTCGTATTGGTCCAGGTGCTGATTTGGATGCAGAAAGGTTGGGTTGTTTTTAGCAGTAATAGAAGTGTGAACTTTGGATGAATTCAGATTCTTTTTGCTACTTTAAACTAGGTATCAGTTACTGCTTTTATATTTAGATATTTATGATGGAGTCCAGTTTTTAGTGAAAAGCAATGAGTAGAATCATAAAGAAATATTACAGAACAGAAATAAGCCATTCGTCCATTAACCCTGCACTGGTGATTTTTTTTCCACATGAGCCATCTACTCTAATCCCACGTTCCTCGTACTGCAAATCCTTTAATATTCCCCTCTTCCAAGCAACTATCTTATTCAATTTTAAAATAATTTATGCACTCAGCTTCAACAATGGTTTGTGGCAGAAAATCTCTCACTCTATCCTCTCTCTGTGTAAAGGAATTGTTTCTAACTCCCCTTTAAGTGTTTTTGTGATTATCTCAAATTGTCCTTGCAAGCGGTAAAGAAAGAACTTGAGGACATCCCAAAATTCTGCACAGCCGATTAAGTACTTTTGAAGTGTAGTGATTGTTGTAATATAGGGAAATGCAGCAGCCAAGTTGTGCACAGCAAGGTACTGCAGACAGCAATGAAATAAATAATTTTCTGTTTGAGGGAATGAATGTTGGCCAGGACACGCCTGCTCTTTGAATAGTGACATAGGATCTTGCATCCACCTGGGAAGGCAGACAGAACTTAGTTTAACATCTCATTGGAAAGGCTGACAGTGCAGCACTCTTATGGTACTGCACTGAAGTGTCACCCTAAATGATGTGCTCATGTCTCTGAGTGGGCTTTGACTCTGTGACCTTCTGACTCAGATGAGATTCTAACTGCTGAGCCATGGCTGACGCCCAAGCAATAGAATTTTTAACATTAACTACCATCACCACTGCTGAAAGAAAGAGCGTGAGGAGCGGAGGTGAGAGGACAAATTTGTTGTACTATCTGTGAACACAACTTTGTCATTCCAATAAAATCTCAAACTCTGGATTCCTTTAGAAAATGGATATAATGGGACTTTTGTTCTTGACTAAATAAGTAAACAATCCTGAGGTATGAAATACATTGTAACAAAATGCTTGCTGTGATTTTGAAGATATTCAGAGGAGTGTACTACATTTTTAGATATGGCTTAAATTTGTGCTATGACCTTTTTACCCTACTTTTGATTTCTCAGAAAGCAGTAAAATCAGCTCAGATGTTTCACAGTCTCCCTATTGGATGTTGAAGTGAAACTTTAATTGCTGAATTGCAGTAACAGGGCCATAGTATAGTTTTACAAGCTTAAGCTGTACATAAAGAGAACCTTATAAACTAGGTTTTTTTTCTTCTTAAACACTACTGGACAAACACTTTTGGATTTCTAAAACCATCTCTACAGTTTTTTGCAGGAAGTTTATAAATTTTTTAGCTAACTGTTATCATTCTGTTTTTGTATTTTTAAAGGTTCCTTTTCCTACTATGTTGGCCCTTCTCTGCATGTGGTTTGGTATCTCCCTTCCTTTAGTATACCTTGGCTATTATTTTGGTTTTCGAAAGCAACCATATGACAACCCTGTGCGCACCAATCAAATACCACGTCAGGTCCCTGAACAGAGATGGTACATGAACAAATTTGTTGGGTAAGTTGCAGATTATTCATACAAATTTGAGGTATTGTGAAGTTCTGTAACAATTATGTCTACCTTTTTAACTTTCTACAATCAGAAATTATTTAATTTATCATGTTTTTATGCTGAATTATTTTGGACAAAATTTAATTTGATTGAAGTTGGACTACATCATAGAATCATAAAAACTTACAGCACAGAAGAAGGCCATTCGGCCCATCGTGTCTGTGCAAGCCAAAAATGAGCTATCCAGCCTAATCCCACTTTCCAGCTCTTGATCTGTAGCCTTGTAGGTTACTCTAGCTGTGACCTAACTAGTCTTGCACAAGGCTTACAAACTTAATGCTTTTAGTAATCATGGTGGAAGGCATCCTGTGTACTTGAGGGTGTTTGCTTAGGATTGTTTAAGCAAATGTGTGAAACAATTGCACACAAAAAAGCCTTACTTGCAGGGCATCTCACCAACACGCTAAAAGAAAAAAAGCCTTTGGTGCAGCATACCCATAAGATATTGGGTCCATGCTGGCATTTCATAGTAACATAGGAGTAGGCCATTTGGTCCCTTGAGCCTGTTCAATCATTCAATTAGATCATGGCTGATCTATACCACAACTCCCTTTACCTGCCGTTGCTCCATATCCCTTGATATCCTTATCTAACAAAAATCTTTATCAATTTTAGTCTGAAAATGTAATTGTCCCAGCATTCAGAGCCTTTTGAGGCAGAGAGTTTCAGATTTCCACTATCCTTTGTGTGAAAAATTGCTTCCTTATTTCACTTCTAAATGGTCTAGCTGTAATTTTAAGATTATGCCCCCTTGTTTGGGATTCCTTCACAAGAGGGGCAAATAGTTTCTCTGTATGGGATCCGAGGGAATGGGGAAAGTGGCAAGTTGGATCCAAAATTGGCCTCAGTGGCAGGAAGCCAAGGGTAATGGTCGACAGGTGATTTTGTGACTGGAAGGCTGTTCCCAATGGGGTTCGCAGGGCTCCGTACTAGGTCCCTTGCTTTTTGTGGTATGTATCAATGATTTAGACTTCAATGTAGGGGGCATGATTAAGCAGTTTGCAGATGATACAAAAATTGGCCGTGTGGTTGACAGTGAGGAAGATAGCTATAGACTGCAGGAAGATATCAAGGACTGGTCAGGTGGGCAGAAAAGTGGCAACTGGAATTCAATCCGGAGAAGTGTGAGGTAATGCATTTGGGGAAGGCTAACAAGGCAAGGGAATACACAATAAATTATAAAATACTGAGAAGTGTAGAGGAACAGGGGGACCTTGTATGCATGTCCACAGATCCCTGAAGGTAGCAGGACAGGTACATAAGGTGGTTAAGAAGCCATATGGGATACTTTCCTTTATGAGCCAGGCATAGAATATAAGAGCAGGGAGGTAATGCTTGAACTGTATAAAACACTAGTTAGGCCACAGCTAGAGTACTGTGTACAGTTCTGGTCACCACATTACAGGAAAGATGTGATTGCACTAGAGAAGGTACAGAGGCGATCTACAAGGATGTTGCTAGGTCTGGAGAATTTTAGCTATGAGAAAAGATTGGATAGGCTGCGATTGTTTTCTTTGGAACCTAAGAGGCTGAGAGGAGACTTGATTGAGCTGTATAATTATGAGGGGCCGAGATAGAGTGGATAGGAAGGACCTATTTCCCTTAGCAGAGAGGTCAATAACCAGGGGGCATAGATTTAAAGTAATTGGTAGAAGGATCAGAGGGGAGTAGAGGAGAACTTTTTTCACCCAGAGTGGTGGGGGTCTGGAACTCACTGCTTGAAAGGGTGCTAGAGGCAGAAAACCTCATTGCTTTTAAAAAGTACCTGGATATGCACTTGAAGTGCCGTAACCTACAAGACTACGGACCAAGAGCTGGAAAGTGGGATTAGGCTAGATAGCTCTTTTTCGGCCGGCACAGACATGATGGGCCGAATGACTTCCTTCTGTGCCGTAAATTTCTATGATTCTATGTACCCTATTGAATCTCTCTATCATTTTAATCACTTTGATTAGATCACCAACTTTCTAAACTCAAAGGAATACAAACCAACTTTATGCAACCTGTCCTGACGATTAATCCCTTTAAGCCCTGGTATCATTCTGGTGAATCTGTGCTGTACCCCCTCCAGGACCAATATATCTTTCATGAAGTTTGGTGCCCAAAACTGAACACAGTGCACCTGATGGTGTCTGGCCAAGGTTCTGTGCAACTGAAGCATCACTTTCTCACATTTGTATTCCAACCCCCTTGAGATAAAGGCCTACATTCCATTAGCCTTTTTGATTACTTTTTTGCACCTGTGCACTAGGTCACCTAAATCCCTTTGCTGCTCCACAGCTCCTAGTCTCTCATTATTAAGAAAATATTCTGATTTGTCTTTCTCTGATCCAAAGTAGAGGTTCTCTCACTTCCACATATTGAACGCCATCTGCCAGTTTTGCCCACTCACTTAATCTGTCAATATCCCTTTGTAACTTCCTGCGTTATAAATGTTTTATATTTTAAAGAAGCTTCTCCAAGAAGTGCCATAGTTTGTAATTCAAAATTAGACCATGCAGAGATCAATCTGCTGCAGACTGCAGAGCGTGTGGTCAGAACATCAATGGAATTCCAGATAAAGAACCTCTGCATTTTCCAACTGCATTTTTTAAACTGTTGCAAAAAAGGCTGGAGTTAAGTTGCAGGCTGCATATTGCAGTCCTTCTGGAATTTATTTTTATTCATTCTCGGGATGTGGGCTTCGCTGGCAATGCCGGCATTTATTGCCCATTCCTAGTTGCTCCGAGAAGCAGTTTAATACAAATGCTGGAAACATTCCAGGTCAGTCAGCGTATGTGGATCTTCACAGATGCTGACTGAGCTGTAGCGGTTTCGAGCATATTTTCATTTTGTTACAGATTTCAAACACTTGCAGTTTTTGTTTCCAGTTAGAATAGTGATACTAATTCATCTGTTTTCATCATAGAATGTTAAGACACAAACAGGATATTCACCCCAGCAAGTATTATGTCGGTGTGTTTCCCCACATTAGTCAACTAGTCTAATCCCACTCTCCTGCTTGCTCCCCATGCCCTTTAATAATCCTTTTTTTCAAACAACTATCTAATTCTCTTTTAAAACAATTTATGAACTCTGCTTCAGCAATGGTTTATGGCAAAAAAAATCCACGTTATAACCACCTGCTGTATTGGAAAAAGAAGTAATAGCCATCACCTTAATTTTTGTGATTATTTTATGTTTGTATTCTCATGTTATTGTATTGTCAACCAGTACAAACAACCTATCATTACTTACTTTGTCATAACCTTTAATAATAATGTCCTCAATCAAATTGTTGTACTGTATTTGTATTTCTGCACCATAGGCTGATTTTACTGATTTATTTTTGCAGGATTCTTATGGCTGGTATCCTGCCATTTGGTGCCATGTTTATTGAGCTGTTCTTTATTTTCAGCGTAAGTGAATCTAAAGTAAATTTTTTTTAGTTGATGCTAGCTCTTTCACTGGAGTTACCCACAGCTACAATTACCCTACCCTTGTATCCTTTTATATTCTTTTTCAAATATTTATCTAATTCCCTTCTAGATTATATATTTTCTGCCTCAATGTCTACTTGCGATAAAACATTCAATATTCTAATAACTGTGAAGAAACTAATTTTTCTACTCGCCCTAGTGATATTACTGATTTATGGCCTATTCAGCAACCCATGGAAACAATTTTTCATTGATTTACCATCTCAAAACCCTTCATAATTTTGAGAACCTCTATTAGATTCTCCTCGGTGTTTGCAAATAGAATCTTCATTAACCTGGGTAATGTAGTAATGTAAAACATGCCCATTGACACAATTTTTATCTTGTAACTCTGTCTTTGTACTTTGAAAATATTGCAGCATTATGTAAGGCTTTCCTATCCAGAAACTGGTGCTTTAATTAACCGCCGGCCAAAATAGATTTGATTAGAATCACAAGAATTGTTATTATTCAACAGTAGTGTTATTTAAATTAAAACCATTTTTCTTTGCAGGCAATTTGGGAGAACCAGTTCTATTACCTCTTTGGATTCTTATTTTTGGTATTTATTATCCTGGTTGTGTCATGCTCTCAAATCAGCATTGTCATGGTTTACTTCCAACTCTGTGCAGAGGTATGATCAGATAGAAATATTGAATTATATGACTGTCCTCATCTTAATTTTTGTTTTATGTGGTAAAACCTGGTTTTAAACAATAAAGACGTTAGATGGGCCTTTCAATTGGCATCAAGAAAAACTGGAATCACTATTTATTTTTGCAGTTTCCCTCCCTTAAAGGTTTTGGCTTCTTGCTGGGTCCATGGTTCCATGCCTCCCTCCCATGGTACAACCCAAATGGCCATTATCCATGTATGGGCACTGATGGAGAATATCACCAGGTTATGGACCATGGCGTCATCATAATTAAGTACAATCTTGCCCGTACCTAGTGTCACTCACATCTACTTTTAGCAGAAGTAGTTGCAGTTGGGACTAGCAACCTTAAGACAATTTTCCCCTTCCTAACCTGAGAGTGCTAAAGTCAGTTGTAATGCTGTGCCTGAGATCAGCTAACTCTGCACCTACTAGGGATCGACTGAATGTGGGAACTTTGTGGTCTGTTTGGCTCAGTTACTTGCTGGATAAACTCCGCTATTGGGAGCTCAATCCACATTGACATTTGATTTGTAGGCGAACTTAACTGAATAAGTTATCTGTTTCTAACACTGAATGTACCCACTCTGCTCGTTGTCCAAATTGGCCTGGACCTATGCAAGATTGTGATCTAAGACTTAGACCATAAGTGACCCTGGCCACTCATTTATGTTGCCTCCACTCCCAAATCTCTCAAAAGCTATCATTTTCTGAATACTTTCCCAACCTCCTACAGCTTCCTTGCACTTCTGCATAGCTGTTTACCTCATTAGCTATCTTGGCTGAAAGCAGGGACCAGCTGAAGAGATTAGATTTACTACATCTGCATTTTTACTTCTTTTAAAACCTTTCTGTTTCTCCCCATCGCTCTTATTTCTTAAAGGAGCTGACTCGTGCTGGGATGTGATTCCACCACTGTCTGCAGCCCTCTGGTATTTTGCCTAAGTGACCATTCTTCATGTGAGCCTAGATAGTGAATGTTGGCAGGCTTGTGATGTGGGAGTCATCATAGCTGAGCCCAATTCTGCTCTCATACAACATTTACATATGAAAAGTTTCCTACAGGGGATATTATATAACAGTCACTTCCCTATTTTGCCTATTCATTCCCCTGCCCCCCGATTCCCCCCCCAATCCAGAGCTGCTGAGGCCAATTATCACACCCCTATTGAGATCAGATTCTGCGAGCACTGGGATCAAACATGGGACCTTCTTGGTCTGTATAATGAGTTCCATACTGTGGCGTGTATTTACCAAATGAGCCATCAAGAAAAGATTCTGTTAAGGCACACTTTGGATGATTCCCAGTGGGAAAGGAGCAAACCCTTTTTTTCAAGACTCGGCTAGATATAGCATCAGGATAATGGCAGCCATCTTTGCTGATACTGAAAACTAACTAAGCTGCCATCAGTGTGAATTTCAGATTTCTATGCAAATTCCACTGACTGTCATTTGTTTAATACTAAATTCAGCATTGATAGAATACTCCTGAGATTAATTTAGTCTATTTCAATGAAATGTTTAGCTGGGAGAGTCTTAGGATGAATATGAAGTTTCTGTTGAGGAAGCCTTTGCTCTAGTTCTAATGAAAACATTAACTAACCTCTTTCCTTTGACATTTCAGGATTATAGATGGTGGTGGAGAACGTTCTTGGTGTCCGGTGGATCAGCATTTTATGTGCTTGTTTATGCCATATTTTATTTTGTTAATAAGGTATGAACGATGGAAAATCAAACCTGATTAAGTTTTGCTTTTTTAATTTTGACGGTAAAATTATGGATTTGCTGATGCACAGTTTCAGGATGTGTATTTTTTAAAACTTTTTACAGTTTATCTTTTGGCACTGAAGTTCAAAGCTGTTAGACATAGAATTTAAAACAAGATTTTCTTATTCTTTTCTAGTTGGATATTGTGGAATTCATCCCATCATTGTTGTATTTTGGCTACACAACTCTGATGGTGCTTTCTTTCTGGCTGCTAACTGGAACTATTGGATTCTATGCTGCATACATGTTCATACGAAAAATCTACGCTGCTGTAAAAATAGACTGAAAAGACCAGCCTCACACTAAGAAGTTCACGTATGTGATGGGCCTTCTAACTGTAAATGTTAATGGACATGTTGGCAAGCACCTCTTGATTCCGAAGAATATAATTCTGAAAAATTCCTTCAATTTAGGTAATTGCACGGTGTTCACTTTTGGAGCGATTAGGCAACAATATTGGAGTTCTTAAGAGGTAGTTTTTATATGCCAGTTTTGTTTTGAAAACAAATGCCCTTTTTGGAGAAAAACACATTTAGGATGCTGCATAGGCATCAATTATAAAATGCAGTGATATCCATTCCCAGCTTTGTTCCAGTATGTGTCATTGTGAACATTGTACATAAAGAATTAAACTAGCTTTTACCTACTTCATCACATTGAGTGTTATTGTGCCGGACACTTTAAAAATAAAAAATCTGTTACTGGAACTATTTGTTGCCTCTTAAGCAGTTGCATCTTAAATGTTCATGCATTTTGCAGTTAAGTAGGATATGGAAATTTTTGTGTACAAATGCAACTAACAGATTGAGGCCAGAGCCAATTTGCAAAGCGAGATCCATAGAATGTCTATTGAGTGCCATTTTTTGTTTGATCAGAGAAATTCATTACTTGTACTTGGTATGTAGCTCCACTAATTTGAAAAAAAGTTATCTTTTTTAATAAGGGGTACAGAATACTTGTAGCTCAAGAAGCACCAGGGTGACCTACTTTACTCAAGTGTATTCGTAAACAGACAATGTCCATTCTATTTGAGTACTCAAGCTAGTACTCAAATACTGAAGAAAGCCGAGTTGCTCATAGAGAGGAATGTCATAGGGATGGAATGCCTAGAATTTGGTTGTGGATTTTGGTTGATGGATTTCCCACTCACTCTTAATGTTTTCACATTCAGTTGAAGTGTACCTTGTCTGAACACATTTGTTACTACAATTACAGTTGGGCCAAACAACTGAAGTGGACTATACACCAAAAAGCTGATTACATTTATTTGTTTAGATGTAAATAAAGCAATTTTTTGTTTGTTTTTGAATTCTTTTTAAAGTAATTAAAACAAAACCATGTAAACATGAACCTTATACAGTAATGGAAGCCTTTAAATTACTATAGGTGCATATTCAAAATTGCTACAGGTTTGTTGGTTCTAAAATACAAAATGTGGTTTATTAAGAGTTTGAAATCGCCTGTACTATACTGACTAGTGTTTTGGTTTGGACCTCAATTTACTGAGGCTGTTGTGCATTTTTAGATATGAATATATAGGCATAGCTGCAAAAATTCAGTAGAAATAAGTATTACCAAAGGCCTGACCGAATTTATATTGTTTTCTATCACTTCCTTTATGGTTTTTGTGAATGGCTCATAATTAAAGCACTGAGGAGCTGCATTCAGAACGAACATCTTGCACTTTGTTATCTGTATGCAGTGCATGTGTAATACAGATAGAGCAGTTTGTTCTTTATTTTAAATACTTCATACTATAAATTACAACTGGCTTTTTGCATTGTGTACCTATTTTTTTTTCCTCGAGCCCTTTTTTGATTGAAGACCAAATACAGATTTTGTCTGGCCACAAAATTTGGAAATGTAGGAAGAATCGACATCATAAATGTCTCTTATTTGTATCTAAACCTGTGATCAAAATGGATGAGAAAATGAAAACAATAAGAAAAGAGATGGAAAGGTTACCTAGTGGCTGCTGCCATGCTTCTATTTACTCGTCTACTGATGAAGTATTACAAAATACTGCACTGACTTCATCCAGTACAGACGCCTCCTGGTCTTTGGCTGTTCAACATATAATAAACCTGTTGATTTGCTTTTCTGTACATTTTTCTCTAACAATTAGTGGTAAAATAGCCCTCGAAGGAGGGGACGGGGTGATATGAAGTTTACTGTGATTTAAATTTTAAGTTTTGTACATTTCTTAAATATTTAAATGCTCCTTTTTTGAAATTCTGCATTAGATTTTTTTTTCCTCAGTGGTTTCATGGGATCCATTTAATTTTTGTGTGACTTAATGGTGTAAATAAATGCAATTTTGTACTTTTGCTTTTTGGTCATAGGCACTGTATGTACTGATTATGTAATTGTTTCAGAAGGCATGTTACTCTTTATATAATGTCCAATATAAAATAAAAGTGTGTAAACTTTCCTTTATACATTTTGCAGTGTGACTTGTGCTTTTTTCATGTAATGCATCAGTTTTAAATCTGAGGAAAACTACATGAAGCTTGTATGTTTTAGTAAATGTTATGAGTAAAATATATTTTGATATGCTTATGAAATTAACTTTGCAATATGACAATTGCTCGTCCTGAAATTGTTACTGTCTGGGTTTAGACAAGGTACACGTATTTCTCTAACTAATATATTTGCATTTAGCCCATTGCAAATTTGGCCTTTTTTGTCTTCCAGGAACAGAGCTGTGTAGATTTTGTTTATGGCAAATATTCGTCAACAAAGTAAAAATTGTTTTTCATTTGGGGAGGTGCAGTGCAGTACAGTGTGAAACAAATTTTAACACCATTAGAATATTGTTGGTTCGAGTCCCCGAGCGCTCTGTCACTTAGTCATTGTTTTAGACGGGTGAGTTTGGTTTGGTCTTGGCATGCAGTTATTTGTATCACTACACCGAACTGAAGCATTTTATTTTGGATCACTTACTGACTGTCTCGAAGGGCTGTCGTGAAGAAGCTGGAAACGATGGGAATACATGTCCAAATACTAAGATTTTATCTGGAAGGTGTACTGCATCTTAAAGCAAGACTTGCTGAAAGCATTCTGCGAGAGAGGAGTGAAGCAAGGTTATTAAGGAATTCAGCCCCATTGAGCATTTGCAGAAGTATCTCACCAGCTGGAGCTGTCTACTCCAATCCCATTTTGCTGCCCTTTCCCTGTATCTTTTCATTTTTCAAAAAAAACTTAGCAAATCTCTCTTAAATGCTATTGTCTCCGCCTCCATACCCTCTAGTTTTTTTCTAACTTTCCCTTTCATTCTGCTGGTGATATTCCAGAGTCTATGTCCATTTATTACTGGTTTGCCAACCAGTGGGAACAATGGGCCAGAATTTGCTGTCAAAATAACAGCATAGCTAATAGTGCTGCTGTTATATATGGGTAAATGATACAGCAACTTCAGGTCCAATATTTCACTACTTACCCTCAACACCTTTCAGAATTTTGAAAGCAGCGATCGATGCTCCTGTTCCAGTGAATAAAGCCCCAAATTTTCAAGCTTTTATTCATAACCTTTCATTCCTGGTGTCATTTTAGTGGATCTTTGCTGTACTGTTTCTATAGCTCTGATACCCTTCCTTAAATGGGATGGGCAGAACTGCATGCAATATTTTGATGTTGGCCTATACAGTGTCTTGCTTGCTTTTACATTCAAGGCCCTTGCGCATATATATATAAAAAAAACCAGAATCCTATCTGCCTTATTTATGGCCATTTCTACCAGCACTCCCACCTTTGCAGAGCTAGGTATCCACATCCCTAGGTCTCTGCTCCCTACTTTTAGAATCTTTGGGAGAACCCCTGTCTATCTCTTGCACACAATAACCTTCCTTTGCAATAGTATGGGTTTATTGAAATCATGCAGAATGGTGTTGTAAATGTTAGGGATTCCCCATTGTATATGTGGCAACTTTAGATTTTCTGTCGGTATGAGTCATGCACATTTGCATGTTTTGAAATGGTTGAGGGGGGGGGGGGGGGGGGGGAGCCTAAAGCTTATTCATGTGACCATACCTGGATTATTGAGGTTGCACAAAGGAAACAAAGCTTGAATTTGGAGAGATTCCAATTGGCTGCTGTAACTTTGGCAGATCTGCAGAGGAGAAACTGGGGCATGTTGATTTGCGATACATTTTTGATGTATTTTCCAGCATTCACATGTACTGTGATTCTTCTCCCTGCCTGCTTTTTCTGTTCATCAATTTCTAATTTTTTGACCTGTTGAAATTCAACACAATCATGCATTTTACCACTTTATGCATGTGGACTTGAGTTCCTGTGGCCTGAGTAATGCCACTGAACTTGAACCAGAAAATTAGAAAACTGACTACAATTCAAATAGGGTGAGGTGAAACAAATAAATATGCAAAATAAAATGTGCTGCATAGTGTTAAGTAAAAAAAAAAGCCATTGAACAATCTATTTTCTTGTGATTTTGAGCTTGATCCCACACCAAACATCTCTCCCCTCTCAGCATTTCAAAGGGTCTGCTCCCTCTGCAACACCCTGGTCCACTCCTCAATCACCCCTAACATCCCCTCCCCTTCCCGCGCAGGGGATGCAACACCTGCCCTTTTACCTCCTCCCTTCCCACTGTCCAGGACCCACACACTCCTTCCAGGTGAAACAGCGATTTACTTGTACTTGCAATTTAGTATACTGTATTCGCTGCTCACAATGCAGTCTCCTCTACATTGGGAGACCACTGAATATAAGATAGTCACCAAGAAATCAAATAGAGAATTCGGAAGGAACTTCTTTACCTAGAGAGTGGTGAGAATGTGAAACTCGCTACCACAGGGAGTGGTTGAAGCGAATAGTATCGATGCATTTAAGGGGAGACTAGATAAGCATATGATGGAGAATGGAATAGCGAGTTATGCTGATAGATGAGGAGGCTCGAGTGGAGCACAAACGACAGCATGGATTGGTTGGGCCGAATGGCCTGTTTCTGTGCTGAATAATGTAATCCGATATAAAACACAGATTGGGTGACCGCTTTGCGGAACACCTCTGTTCAGTCCGTAAGCATGACCTCAAGTTTCCGGTCCCGTCAGTTTAATTCGCCGCTCCACTCCACTCTACTCCCGCTCTGCCCTCGGCCTCTTACAACGAAGCTCAATGTAATCTCGAATAACTGCAACCTCATCTTTCGATTAGGCACTTTACAGCCTTCTGGACTCTATCGAGTTCAACAATTTCAGACCATAACCTCTGACCCTATTTTTTCCACATGGCAGCTGTTGATGATTCTGCCATTCCCATTTACACCTCTTCTAGAACCATGTTTCGTTTCTTTACTTGTCCAATCATACAGTTTGTCATTTAATCACTCCTGCCTTCCACCATCTGACGTTCCCTTTTGTTCTTTCCTCCTCCCCCCCTCCCCCCTTCCTCCTCCCCCCCCTCCCCCTTCCTCCTCCTCCTCCCCCCTTCCTCCTCCTCCCCCCCTTTCCTCCTCCTCCCCCCCTTTCCTCCTCCTCCCCCCCTTTCCTCCTCCTCCCCCCCCTTCCTCCTCCTCCCCCCTTCCTCCTCCTCCCTCCTCCTCTCCTCCTCCTCCTCCCCCCCTTTCCTCCTCCTCCCCCCCCTTCCTCCTCCCCCCCCCCTTCCTCCTCCTCCCCCTCCTCCTCCCCCCCTTCCTCCTCCCCCCCCCCTTCCTCCTCCTCCCCCCCTTCCTCCTCCTCCCCCCCCTTCCTCCTCCCCCCCCCCCTTCCTCCTCCTCCCCCCCCTTCCTCCTCCTCCCCCCCCCTTCCTCCTCCTCCCCCCTTCCTCCTCCTCCCCCCTTCCTCCTCCTCCCTCCCCCCCTCCTCCTTCCTCCCCCCTCCTCCTCCCCCCCCCCTCCTCCTCCTCCCCCCCCCCTCCTCCTCCTCCCCCCCCCTCCTCCTCCTCCCCCCCCCTTCCTCCTCCTCCCCCCCCCCTTCCTCCTCCTCCCCCCCCCCCCCCTTCCTCCTCCTCCCCCCCCCCCCCCTTCCTCCTCCTCCCCCCCCCCCCCCCTCTCCTCCTCCCCCCCCCCCCCTTCCTCCTCCTCCCCCCCCCCTTCCTCCTCCTCCCCCCCCCTTCCTCCTCCTCCCCCCTTCCTCCTCCTCCTCCTCCTCCTCCTGCTTGCATCAGCGTAAGGGAATATCTAAGGCTTTGCTTTAAATATTTTCATATTAAATTATGCATATACATTAAAACTTTATTTGCATAAACTCATTTAATAGTGTAAAATTACCAAAAAATATAATTTTTAGTGAGGTTGGTGGACTATGGTACATTCTGTATAATTATTAGATTAGGAGATTCCCTTCGTAAATGAGTAAAATGGAATTCTGCTTTGTCATTGGAGGACCAGGCCCACCTGATCCCAGGTACACTTCCGCACCGTCTGGGAGCCGTGGGCTTTATGCTGGTTTACTCGCGGCCTGAGATTGCCGTCAGCAGGTACTTCGCAATTATTTCTAGCCCAATATTTTACTGAGGTCAAGGGCACGTTCACTAAGCTTTCATCTCTAAAAATAAAACTGTCACTCTATTTTCAGTGCTGAATCTCTCCAATTTCAAGCTTTGTTTCCTTTGGGTAACCTCATAAGTCATGGTATGGTCACACGAAAATCTAAACTTGCCCCATGTACAATGGGGAATCGTTAACATTTACAACACCATTCTGCATGATTTGAATAAACCCATACTATTAGAAAAATGTTAGTGTCCAAAAGATTAATATAACATTCCTAATTAACCATTGAGCTCTTCAATTCTATTTTATGTCAAATTAAATTTACAAAATTGGAATATCTTGAAAGCTGTTAATCAGTATAACTATAGTATAAATTATTAATTCATGAAGTTATGATCTTTTGATGCTCAGATTGAAATTATTGCTTTTAATGGGGAAGTTTCTCTGATTACACTATCAAAACATCTCACCATTTAAACTCTATAATTCTTTGAAATGTACTAAAAAGTTACAAACTGAAAAAAAAATGCAGATATTCAACCTGACCAAAACAAGAGGCTCACATCATTGTGTGTGGTGCTGCCTCCTTCCACCTGAGTCAGCAACATGAGTACAATCATTTACACCCAAGGACATTGTGGGATCCTAGCATTCCTGAATCACAGCAATTCCTGGCAATGTCAGGTTAGAGTAAGAGGGGCACAAATTGGATCGGCCTTTTGCAATTCCTGTGAAAAGCAAAGATGCAGAATATATCTGAAGAGTGGAAAATAGTGGACTTACAGACAGCTGGCTGTCCGTGCAAAATGTGAATGGTTGGCAACTATGAAAATCACTGAACAGCACCAGGACTCAAGAACATATGAAACGGTTAAGAAAATACCATCAGGCCTGTCAAGCTAACTCTATAGTGCTGTACTCATTATTTCTGCATATCTAAATTGGTGAGTACAGTATTGGTGTCAAGTAAGGAAAGACATAGATTAACAAATGATAAGCTCAATGATTCAGCTGTGGAATGCTGTTTATGCATTATAATCCTGGATTATTGGGCCAGAATTTCTGGTCCTGATGATGACGAACTGGCAGCATTTGGAGTCATTTCGCCTTTGAAACTGACTGCAACTTCAGGATTAGGCGTATGCATAACCTATTGTGGAAATTCTGAAGTTGCGTTGTCATTCACTGTTCCTCCACAGGCTGCGTTGTGCTCACCACCCCACAAAGGTGGTAAACAAAGGTTATGGCCCTGAAAAACTAATTTTAATTTTGTGCAGTGTCAAATTTATCCATTAATAAAAATTTAAATGTAAGAAATGTTTTTTTAAAAATTAATTTAAAAAAAATAAAGATTGTTCATCTTTATTTCAGGTTTGCCGTTTCCCCATGAGAGCCCCAATCATTGTTTTGCTCTCTCTCCAACATTTTTAAAAATTAGAATTTTAACAGCTTACCCAGTTCCTTGTTCGCTGTCTGTGAGAATTCTGCATTTTGAATGGCTGCTGAGACAGCGTGTTGACATCACAGCAGATCACACTATGGGATTCCCACCAATGTTCCCTCTAATATTGTTTGGCTCTGCACGGCCCCTTCAAGGGGCTGCGCGAGCCATTCACACGCATGTGCGGTTTTTGTATTGAAAAGCTGGCTGCGGGTTTTTTTTATTCGTTCATGGGATGTGGGCGTCGCTGGCAAGGCCAGCATTTATTGCCCATCCCTAATTGCACTTGAGAAGGTGGTGGTGAGCCGCCGCCTTGAACCGCTGCAGTCCGTGTGGTGAAGGTACTCCCACAGTGCTGTTAGGGAGTTCCAGGATTTTGACCCAGCAACGATGAAGGATTAGCGATATACTTCCAAGTCAGGATGGTGTGTAACTTGGAGGTGGTGGTGTTCCCACGCGCCTGCTACCCTTGTACTTCTAGGTGGAAGAGGTCACAGGTTTGGGAGGTGCTGCCGAAGAAGCCTTGGCGAGTTGCTGCAGTGCATCTTGATGGTACACGCTGCAGCCACAGTACGCCAGTGGTGGAGGGAGTGAATGTTTAAGGTGGTGGATGGGGTGCCAATCAAGCGGGCTGCTTTGTCCTGGATGGTGTTGAGTTTCTTGAGTGTTGTTGGATCTGCACTCATCCAGGCAAGTGAAGAGTATTCCATCACACTCCTGACTTGTGCCTTGTAGATGGTGGAAAGGCTTTGGGGAGTCAGGAGGGGAGACACTCGCTGCAGAATACCTAGCCTCTGACCTGCTCTTGTTGCTACAGTATTTATGTGGCTGGTCCAGTTAAGTTTCTGATCAATGTAGACCCCTAGGATGTTGATGCCGTTGAAAGTCAAGGGGCGGTGGTTAGACTCTTGTTTGTTGGAGATAGTCATTGCCTGGCACTTGTGTGGCGCGAATGTTACCTGCCACTTAGCAGCCCAAACCTGAATGTCGTCCAGGTCTTGTTGCATGCGGGCATGGACTGCTTCATTATCTGAGGAGTTGCGAATGGCACTGAACACTGTGCAGTCATCAGCAAACATCCCCATTTCTGACCTTATGTTGGAGGGAAGGTAATTGATGAAGCAGCTGAAGATGGTTGGTCCTAGGACACTGCCCTGAGGAACTCCTGCAGCGATGTCCTGGGGCTATGATTGACCTCCAACCACCACAACCATCTTCCTTTGTGCTAGGTATGACTCTAGCCAGTGGAGAGTTTTCCCCCCCGATTCCCATTGACTTTAGTTTTACTAGGGCTCCTTGATGCCACACTCGGTCAAATGCTGCCTTGATTCCCTGGAGTGCTGCGCGGTCGCGTAGCTTACAGGGTACATTGATTCCCACTATACTACGTTGATTTGAATTACACGTCGGGAAACCCGAACTTTGACACAGATCACGAGATCTTTGTGCGAAGCTTACTTTGGGGCCAGCGGCGAAATCCTTGACTGCTGACCGCAAATTCCGGGCCAATATTCTAGAATTTTGCTAACCATTGGAATTGGGGAAATGTTCTTGTTGGCTTACACGCGGTTGCTTACATTATGGGAGTGGTGCCAGAGGACTGAAGGTATTGAATAGCTTAAGTTTGTTTAATGATCTGTAGTGACATTCTGGGTAAATATAGATCAAAAACATCTCAATTCATTCCAAATATAGTATTAGGTCCAATTTTCTTGTGCCAATTTCTACAAAAATAAAGGTGCCAGTAAAGAAATCAAGCCAGACTGGATTAGTGGATCGTGGGGAAATTTGATCAAAAACAGATGTTCTGCCTCAAGTTATGTTCTTGTAATGATCCGGAAATAGAGGCGATGATCTTTCTGGATGCAGCTAAAGGGGTTTTACAGCTAACAGGTGAATGGAATGACAGGCAAACATGCAAGACTGAACAGGTTCAGCAGTGAAGCTAGGGGTTATAAGTGTACTCCGCAATGAAAGGTTCCAGTAGGAATCAAAAAACAAATTTACTTTAAATTGTTCATCTCACTGCATGGTTTCCCTTCTTTACTAAAACTGCAAAACAAGAAGTTTCAATGTTAATATTTCATGCAGCACTTTCCTCAACTTCTCATTAAACAATGTGTTGGGATCAGAATGAATGGAAATAATGAACGTTTAGCAGTTCAAGCTCCATAGTTTAATTGTTCAAAAGTAACATGGTAGCAGTCAAAGTATAATGTACAATAAGTAAATATGTTTGCCGAAATACTTCTTTGGATCTACCAATACAAATGTCCAACAAATTCAACTGCAGCAACAGATTGCAAATGAAACCTGATAAAACACTCATGTAAAAATATGTGATTATGTTGCTCTTTACCTGAAATACATTTTGTACAAATACCAGTAGTATGTAAATAAAATGCTATATAAAAATAATGATTACCATATGCAATAAGCATCCCGTCATGACAGAATGCAGTAATTTAAAAACAAAATGCAGGAAAAAAAATTACTATTTACTACACAACGTATAAAGGACAGAAATGGACTGCAATTTTTCCAACTGCAATAACTTTTTGCTATCTATTACTAATGATCTATTGACACTTTATGTGGACTCTACGCATTAAGTGTTTTACACATTCACTTTAGTCCTGGGTGAAGCTTGGCACGTGGAAGTTTGAGAGGAAAACCATCTTAGCAGTATTTAGTGATTTGTGAGGAAGCAAAACTGTTTTCAGTCTTCGGTCATCCACTGCGGAACAATCCAGCAAAACACCATTATGTTGATTGTGCCTCCATTCCCCAAGTCTACGCACTTCCTTTAGGAGTAGGCACATTTATTTTTTGACAAAAAATATAAAATGGGAAAATTACCTTGATCTGCTTTCATTCAGTCCTAAAATATCAGTACAAATATAGAACATGACACTTTTAACTGTAAAGAACTTTACAAAATAGAGAAATTGTGCAACTATGGAAGCACACTGACTATTGGCCATCTGATGTATAAATCATCGGTAAACATCTGTTAATATACAGGTGAAGAGAGATGCAACTTGTACAACTCCAAATACAGTTATTAAATCTTTGAAGGCTGACATAGACTTTCAGCATTAATTAAACCAATTGGAGATTCCTGCACTCAGAGTTAAACGAGAAAGAAAAAGATTCGAGAGTAATTGTGGTTTATACACTAAGTTGATTTATACATCAGACATCCTAGGTATTAAAGTACAACACAGAGCAGCTGAATGGTAGTAATACAAAACACTGTAATGCTCTATTTTATCATAAGTAATACTAATACATCTAACAAAAATCTAATGGCACTTAATTTTATAAAAGATTCGTTACCAGTTTATGGTGAAGAGATACTCTTCTATAAGGGTTTCTGAAAGTGCTAGAACATAGCGAGTTAACCAGCCATAAGAGGAACTATTAGCCTTACAATGAATACAGCAATTAAAGTTCATTGAAAAATGTGTATTTGATCATTGTGCAGTTGTTCACTGCAGTGTGAATGAAGTTTCTACTGTCATTTTGGCCTTAACCAGAAGTATTTTAAGGTTAACTAGGAAATGTCTGTCCACAGGTAGTACAGAGTTGCCCTCACTCATTTCCTTCCAAAACATCTGTGATATAAACTATTTCCTTTTGTTGCAGGGCAGAATGGAACATGGAACAAATTAACTATTTTCCCATTGGTACCACAATAGTCTGTCTACATTTTTAATTTCCTCCCAAAATAGTGAACTCAGGAAATCCACTAAAATATTTAAAATAAAATGTTTAGTAATGCCACACTATAATATTGCTGTAATGCTTTATCAGTATTAAAAATAAACCACTCTTGGTTATGAGGGGAATACCATTAAAATTCTGCAATATAGTAATTTTGTAGTGATATTAATCAACCCCTAATTTCAGAAAAATAAGTTTCTATATATTATTAAAATATATATGGTTGATTGGCAAAAGGAGTTTTTAATGTATTTAGTCTAGATTGTTGTTTCGTATAACGGGATGTCTAGTTTGGCTATCCATTCGATGGGCTCCTGAGATGCCGAGTGGAGAAAAGATTGTTGTGAATCAACAGCAACAGCTTTTACTGCTGTTGATTCTGTATCAGTCAGAATTGAAGTTGTGCCTATTTTCACTGTAAGGCAGGTTTGGTTTTCTCCTAGGCTTATAGCAAGAAGCATGCATGAGGTGATGTGTTGCGTCTTTGTGAGGTCCTGCTCAGAGAACTGTGAAATAAGGATTCAAATAGCTCAAAGCCTCTGGTGGCCAGAATAAGGCACTGTCAGGAGAGGCAAAAACAGTAACAGAACTAAAATCTTTACATTGAAACACAAGCATTACATAAAAATCTTTCTTTATGAGACCCTGACTTAATATAATCAGGGTATTTTTAAATCAAACACCCTGTTCTGTATCCTTTCTCGATCTCACAGCTCCTAAATACAAGGAAAGGTACAATATTTTCAAAGTACATATTCACTACAATAAAAGTCTAGTGATATTCAATGCATTTTAAGATTACTACATCTACTAGCCAACAATGCATTTCTTGCAGACGATGGTTAAGAATTTAATTAGCTTGATGTGTTTTAACTACTTAATTTGGAGCTAAATCTTCTAAAATATGCATTATAGTATTTATACACAGCTGTATATATCATAATGTCTTTTCTTTTCTTGAAGATACGTTTGGGGTTTAAATGAATACACAAAAACAAAATTTAGGATTATTGCTCAGATGTAAAAGGCAGGATGATTAAAATATCAGAAGCAACTGCATTATAATTAAGCCACAATATATCCCCATTAAGCCGAGAGTGTTCAGTGTTTTTTTAGCTGATTTTTTAAAAGCAAAATTAGTGTTGGAAGGAAAACTGCATCACACGCATTTGCCTACTGGCTATTATGCCATTGAATTTTATTCAAAATGCTAAGTTTTAATTGTGCCACAAATCTGGAAGCAAAGAATAATTCTGCAATAATAGTTTAGTAAAATAGAGCCAGACTTGTGTAAAAATGTGCATCATGCTAACTTTGATCGAACGGCTGTGATTATTTTTGTGCATGTATGTACCTTTGTTACAAACTAACGTTCAAGTCTACTTTGCCTTAAGCTATTCCTCTTTCAACACTGTTTGCAATGTTACCTTTAGTGAGCAATGCATTTACAATACTTGCAGGGATCACGAACAGGGTGTTCCTGAGCCTAGCGCTCAACAATGTCGCTGAGGTGCTTAATCTGTACCCTAGATAAATCAGCAGCAAAATTTAAAACGGCTGATTTTTCAACATGTTGCAACATTTAAGCTTTGCTGTAAATGAGCTACTGTTAACATTCAAAAACTCTCATAAGCAGATTGCTGTACGGGTTCTAAGTGCCAGCTCTGCACAACACAGTAAGATAACAGTTTATTAATGGATCATTGAAGTGATCGATCATAAATAGGTGATATTTACCCTCGCGAGAAATATTATAAGAAGAAAAATGAAGCAGCTGCTTTGCTATTTAAAAAAATAAATAGGGTTCAATCCTGGTAAAGATGATAACTTTCGTACACCCCAGTATGACAAACATAGCTATAACAGAAAGAAATAGAAGGCTAGAAATTACTGATGCCAACATTCGCAACTTAAAAGTGTTCATAGGAATGTTTCTGTCTGCTATTTTAACCTGTATTGACCAGTTTACTTAAAATGGGTTAATGCCACCATTAAAATAACAAAGAGAGAAAGTCATATGGACGCGCTAAGCATTTGCCTACTGATATTACAAACAGTAATTTCTAGGCTGTAGCTCTTTGAATGATTAAGCAGGGTCAGTACTTCTTTGCACATATTAACATCCCGATTCTCACAAAATATCTGAAATTTTAGGAAAGTAAAGGTATTTTAATAATGAAATAAGCCAATACTTTATTATCAAGAGGGCAATTGACTGTGCACAACTCACATTGCGGGCACAATCTAAGTCTGCTTCACTGTGCAACTTCTGTTTCACGTGGAGACCTTTGTATGTGACAAAAAAAATTTTTTTAAAGACACAATTCGGACAGATACCCAAGCATGATCGACAAAGCAGAGATTAATACACGTTGCATAATGCCATAATAACTATATTATTTTTTCCCAATCCTTCACTAATTTTTCCCTGTAATTCTATTTCAGACATTTAGCTCATGAAGTAACTTCTCAATCGTAACAGGTCTCCATGTATGTTAAAAACATAGGAAGCATGTAACTGTCTGGGGAGTAATTTTCACATTAAAACTCATCCACTTCTCAGAGTTCTGATATGTTCAGCCCTCATGTGGATTTGTATCCATGTTAGAGTGTAGAAAGCAAAAGGCTCATTGTATATGCCTCGTCAGTTGCTAATAGATTTAAAAACCTCCATATTATGGATTAAATTGAATAACGGAAATTGCCTTATAAAAGCTTCTTCAAAGCTTTAGCTTCCCTTGAGTTCTAGAAAGCTTTGTGCGCTTCAGTAAATTCCACTCCAAGCACAGATTATTGAATAAAAGATCCAACAGCAGTTCACTGGAATGCCTGGTGGAAACGTGGCAATGTTGTTGTGCTCAGACTGGTGGTAAAGACTGGAGACAATGGATGAAGAGGCCCAAGGCTCAGGCCATTTCCAGATCCTTGTGAGTCCTGCAGCTGAGGCTGAAGAGAGGTAAGTAAGGACTGAGGCTCACTTTGTGCATAGCCCATTACCAGCCCCCCTGCTGAAACAGGTGGATTGTACGTAGGGTGGTTCAGTGGTAAGAAGCTCAGCAAATGTGAAAAGTCCATGTTTGCTGTACAGAGGGATTCAGTAATTATAGCAGGGCTTTTGGAAAGCAAATGTTCACCAGAAATGTCATCTAGAGGCCCAGTTTGCGAATCTAAGCCTACTTTAGCTGGTGAAGACTGAGATTCATGGGATGAAAGTGGCAAACTGCTGTGCAAGTCCATTAAGTAACTTTCCATCTCAATTTTAGTTGGCTTCTCAGGCAAGCCAGTGGCATACGAGGTAGATCCAAGCTGATATTTAGAAGGGGGTTGAGGAGGTGCTGAATGAATTGAGGATGGGGACTCCATTTGGCAACCCATTCCCATAGCTAGAGAACTAGCAACCAGACTATGCGATGATCCTGAATTTGTCATGGCTTGAATGTGTGGACTGTACATGCTCATTGGCAAACTAGTAAATGGCTTACCTACTGCCTCCTTAGAAGCCATGCACATCATTGGACTAAGTTCTTCCTTCACTGTTATGGGTGGACTGGAGTGAAGCAGACCCATCATATCGGATGGCTCAGTCTTAATTTTCAACAATTCCTGCGAATGACTCTTCTTCATATGTCTTGTCAGGTGGTCCTTTCTGCCAAATCTCTGAGCACAATACTGACAAAGGAAGTCTTTCCTGCCTGTGTGGACTACCATGTGTCTCCGAACATCTTTCCGAGTGTAGAACCGTCGGTCACAGTGGTCACACTGGTGCTTCTTCTCCTTAACTCCATTTGACGACTTGCCTGAATGTGTTTTCAGGTGCTCAAGCAGAATCTCTGTGCTCTCAAATGTCTGAAGGCATACTTTGCAGGTCAGGTCACCATTGGTGGCAGCGTGCAGCGCTAGGTGGCGCTTATAGCCCAGCTTGGTGTTGTAGTTTTTGCCACATTCTTCGCACTTGAATGCCTCTTTATTTGGATCATGTGTTTGAAGGTGGTTCTTCAGATGGTCTTTCCGGTGGAACATTTTTTCACAGTAGGTGCACTTATGTGTTTTTTGTGGTGAATGTGTGGCCATGTGCCTAAATAAAATAATAGTGAAAACAATCAGAACTATGCACATTTCCCAAGCTAGTTTAAAATAATTATTAATGGTGGCATCGCATTAGATAGATTTACTGATGATTACAAATAAGTGTAAACTTAGCATTTAATCTCAAATACTTTTATGTTTATTAAAAGCAACCCTTTCAAAGTTGAGCATAAAAAGATCATTTATATTCTTAGTGTTTTTTGAAATTATACAAAATTCAGTGCAAATATTATGCCAACTTATCGTAAGCAAAAATATATAATGCAGCTTTTGAATGGTTACAAGAAAATGCAAAAGATTAGAGAAAGAATTCAACATTTTGAAATGAAAATGGAAAGCAGCATTGCATACTTGAGTACACAAAATTATACTTTCCATCTCTTAAATCAAATGCTTTTTGTTAACTACAATTTTTTTTTTCCTGAAGGAAATGGTGGAAATGTTATAAAGAACTGAAAAATAGAACAAAAAACAGAACAGCAGAAAAGAAAACTGTATAAACCTAATAGCAACTCGACAAAGTGAAATAATTTGATGTTTGTCAACATTTGCATACATCACAAAATTAGAATTTAGGCTACTAGTTTCAAAACAACAGCAAATTGGAAAACACAGGAAAAGGTAGCCATGCAGAGCGAGGCAGAGAATGCCTACAATATTGAAGACAGCAAAGGAAGTGTAGACAGGGATCATTGGATACAACAAGTGTATAGAGTTAGGGCCCTTGGGATGGCTGAATAATTAGCCTATAGATTAAGCCATGTGACATGTCATGGCATTTGGGTTGTCAAGCTGCATTTCCAAACTCGGCCCAAATATCAACCAGATTTGTCTGCTGTTGTAGATAACCATTATTTCACAATCCAGGTTTCACTATGCTCGGACTTTTTTTTTCCTTGCCAATTTTCTATGCCAATTTTGTTCTTCCTCATCCTCTCCTGAAGGTCTTGACTTTTTCTTCCACAGGCACTGATTGCCCTCTGTCACCTCCCCAAGTGGCCATTATGCATGCGCGAGCCTGGACAATGACTGAGCATTACAGTCGAGCCAGACTCAGTGATCACTTAATGTCCACACATGCAAACTTTCAGCAAGAGTTGCTGGATAATGACCAAGATTGAGAATTTGTCTGATAATCCTCCCAACCCAGAATCAAGGAGGCCAATTTGTAGCACCTTTACCTCCATCGCAGTGAGACTGGCTAAATATGCACAGACTGGGGTCAAACCTAAGTCCTTCTTGGTCTGAATAGCTTAGCTACTCACTGAATAAACTCACTGAATCATTAGGGAGAAGTCTTCCATTGATGTTTTATGATGGTGGTTCCAACTCTTTTTTCCCCGATCACCACAAAGGCAGTGAACACTCTCAAATACAAGAATACAAGGAATTGAATGGCAACAAGGGAGACAAGAAAGGAATGTGTACCTTGTGGAAGGACTTAATCAAAAGCAAAAATCCTAAATCCAAAATAAATAGGGAGCAATCCCCAAATCTAGTCAATTAGTAGTTGACTGGCCCTCTAGACCAACAATGCATAAGCTTTTTGTCTTTGTGGGTCACATAGGTTCATACCATGGGGGATATATATGTAAAGTTTAAATCAATGTTCCCATTAAATTTATAAATCTTAAGATGTGGATACTAACCGTTTTCAATTTGGGATTTATCCAGCAATGAGGCAATAGTACAAAGAACAGCCTTTTCCAAGCCTCCAGGCCCACAAATGCAAATAGGACAAACTAGCTAGTAAGAAATATAAGCGCAAATAGAACTGAGTTGACTGTGATTCTTGGGCTGTATTGCGGTCACGGTCAATAATTTGATGTACTTGTGCTAGAGCAACTTACAAGATGTTTCTATTGGGTTTATAGACATGTGTGTGCATATTTGACATGATTGCTGAAACAACTCCATCATGGAAAAATTAATTCATTTTTAAACTTTCCTTTAAAGGCAGGTAAAGAGAAAATAAATTAGGAAAGTTTATTGTTTTGTGTAGCCAACGTGGTGGAAATTCATGAATTTTCTTGGTGGGTTATTCCAAGTTTTCTCAATTTAGCCTGCTCAAAACCTCCAATGTTATAACAACCAGTGGTCCAGGTCATTTTGAACTTTTTATCACTGCCTTGTCTATGATAGCATTAAACAGTTTTGAAACAAGCCATCTGTTGGTTCTACAAACTCATAGGAACATGACTAGCCTACAGAGTCTAGTAAAGTCTATTTGGAACCAGCTTAAGATATCTAAAACCTTCAGATAATTCCTTCAGTTGTAAATGTTGGCGAGGCAGATTATATGGTCTTCATAAAATCTTCTCTTACAGAATAACCCAGGTTCAATGTAACTCTGCTAACTTAATGGTTGGCTAAATATCCTTATTATGAAATTATTCCACTGGATGGTTCCTTAGTATAATGCATTAGTTCTTAGTGAGTATAGAGGTCCCATCAGATGTCCAGTTTGCTGAAGCAGATATACAAACTTCATTGGTGATAATGGTAGATTGTGGATGAAAGCTCAACACATTTATATGTCATTCCTCTGTGTGCAATTTTAATGACAGCATTAACCCAATTATTTTAAACAAGTCAACAGGTTCATTAAAACAGCAGACAGAGGAATGCCAAGTCAACATGCTAAGCACTTATCTGCTACTATCGGCAACTATAATTTCTAGCCTGGTATCACTAAAATCAATGACAAAAAAGGGCATTTTCTTGCTGCGTGGAGCTACTTTGGTACCTTGGTGAGTTTGACGGCTATATTTGATTCCGAAGAGGCTATATCTGAAAGGCAATCTACAACAATGGAGCTCAAACTCCAATCTTAAAATCATTAGCAGACAGTTCTGGTCATACCAAAGAAATGCTTTAAACAACTGCCATAGTTTGTAAATTATTGTGGGTGTATTGATTATTCATCATTACTGTGTCATCTCAATCCCCATAGTGAGAAAAGGAGGGAGGCAGAATCAGCTTTTAACATCAATCAACATCAATCAACTTTCTGCAGAACGAGAATCAGATTCATATAAAAAGCAGTTTTGTGTCGGCAAATCATTTGTTCTAATGATATTGCTGAAGAAAAACAATAATAGTGTTTCACACAATATATGGAAACAGTGGGGCAATTTCCTCTGTGCACTTTATGTAACAAAATCATAAACCCATTTATAAAGAACTTGTTTATGATTTTGTTACACAGTGCAAACAGAAAACTAATGGCAACACTGACCTGATTAGAAAGCCGTCTGGAGTTTTAATTAATCAGGGATCTAGTCTGCATTTGATGGCAATTTGGCTGCAAATCTAGGTGGGATCTCACGGTCATACAGCAGTATTACTAATAGATTTCTTTAGCTATAATAACGGCCCAATTTGGGTGGGGAGGGGGGCTTTTAAGATTTTCAGTACTGTAGTCTAATCAGTCTTAATTTTCAAACAAACAATCTGCATGCTTTACAGTGAAAGTCCCATCATTGTTTAGTGTCCAGGTGATTTTGTTAAGCAAAATTCGCAGTGCATTTCTGTTGCTGAATAGAATTTATTAAATTTGAATTTCAAATGATTTCCCAACAAATTTTCTAATCTGTTAATATTTCTTCAGCAAATACTTCTGTCTAATTCTAAAAAAGGTAGAATTTCTGATTTGCAAAGTTCACATACAGAAAGTTTAACACGCTCATACTACATTCCTGTATGTGCAAATGTTGCACAGGCATTAACCCATTTAAAATAAACAGGTTATGCCGGTGTAAAAATAGCCCACATAGGGAGGTAGCACAAGCCATTAAGCATTTACATGTTAACTTTGCCAATCTAAAGTTTTTCCCTTAAATGCCCTAATCTTATAAACTGACCTATTTCAGTGCTGGTAATGCCATAACTACAGGGGGAAAAAAACCAAATGATGAAATACTAAGTATAATAACCTGGGTCTTATCGCAGTGTTAATTTAAAGTAAAATCTAACTACTGATAATAACATTGTAGCATTTGGTATGGTATCTTCCCCACTATTAAAGTGAAATGGATGTAACTTAATTCAAAAGTGCATTTATTTAATTTGAAAAATTCAAATTAGAGAAGAACTAGAACCATCCAAATTAGCTGTTTTAAAAAAAAATAAAACTCAATTCTCTTGATTTTTCTTTGATGATTTGGGAATCTCCTGTGGCAAAGCTCACAATAAGTCAGAAGGTGGGCTTAGCTGACAAGGATTTGAGGTTTTGAGATGGAACCAAGGTGTGCAAGGCGGGGGTTGCAGGTCTCGAATAATACCAACTACTACGGTTTTAGAGGGGAGACTGAAATAAATAATTGAAGGGGGGGGGGGGGGGGGGTCATCATGAAATAAAGAAGTGAGGGAGCTGAAGGGCGGGGGGGGGTTACAAAATAAATGATGAAACTGAAACGGGTGTACAATTTTTTTTTTAAATGTTACTGGAAAGGGAAATTAAATAAATAATAAAGCTGGAAGAAGTGCATCGAATAACAAAACAATGGAGATCCAAGGGGTGGAATGAAATAAATAATTAAGAGTTAGAAGAGGATGGAATTAATTATTAGAGCTATATTTATCCATTTTAACCTAATTACACAAAGGGGCAGATTCATTGGGGAAAGCTAAGTAATACTGCCTGTTTCCTTGGGGCACTCAGAAATGGGAAGTGCTGGGGATGGTTCATTATCAATATGATTAGGAATGACGGACAGTTTTAGATCCTTGAGGAGGTGGACATGAAGAACTTTTCTTTTGAGTCCTGGTTTGGGAATCTATTAAATTGTAGTTACATCGAATTTTACAGCACAGAAACAAGCATTCGGTCAAACAGGTCAATGCCAGTGTTTATGCTCCACAAGAGCCTCCTCCTACTTTACTTCATCTCACCCCATCAACATACCCTTCTATTTCCTTTCTCCTTTGTGTACTTATCGAGCTTCTCCTTAAATGATTCTATGCTATTCGTCTCAACCACTCCATGTGGTAGCGAGTTCCACATTCTCACCACTCTGAGTAAAGAAGTTTCTCCTGAATTCCTTACTGGATTTATTAATGGCCCCTAGTTTTGGACTCACCCATAAGTAGAAACATCCTCTCCATGTCTATCCTATCAAACTCCTTCAGAATTTTAAAGACCTCGATCAGGTCAACGCTTAGCCTTTTCTTTTCTAGAGAAAAGAGCCCCAACCTGTTCAGTCTTTCCTGATAGTTGTAGTTAGTTTCTGGATTGGTTGGCGATCAGAGCAGGAGGCTTTCTGGAGTAAGGCTGGGCAGTCCTAATGCTTTTTCATGACACTTTTCAGAGGCCAGAAGCACAATCTGCTATTTTTTTTTCAGCTACGGCCAGGAAATGAGAGGCAGGGCAAGGAAGCTTTTTTTTTTAAAGTTTGGGTACTTTTGGTATTGGCATCTTTTTTTGTGCTGAATGTCATTGGAGCAGAGAGCTCTCATGAGGTTAGATCGAAGTGGTGTAGGTAGTGGCAGGAGCTGGCGAAGGAAAAGTGGAAGGGCCAGGGAGAGATTAAAAAAGGTACCGAAGGGGTAGTCTGGCTACATTGAGAAAAGGCACACTGGGGTCGAGAGGAGTGGAGGCTGAACAGGCGGAGGACTGCAAGTGAGGAGCTTTCATGTTCTGAGATCAGTCAGCGGGAGGCTCTACTACAGCATTTATATTGAAGATGGGAGCAGGAGTACAGGCAGGCTGGACAGAGGTGAATGCAGAAGTGGAGCTGGAAACAGGGCAGCATTTATTTGAGCATGGGAGAGGGGGGAGTATAGTAGCGGCAAAAAAAACATAGTAAAAAGTAAATGTGAATAAAGAATGCAGGAGGTAAACTGTAATAAATTAAAAATGATCAGCAGGGCCTCAGGAGGTACCTTCAGGTTTGCAGCTCTTGGGAGTTCAGAAACAGACTGAGAAGCACTCCACTGCCACAGATGAAGGATATGCGTATTGAAGGCATGGCGTGCAACTGTGTGACTTTGCACCCATCACACAGGAGTAATTTAAGTGTGACCAACTGTCACACACACTCAAGGATTTTAATATATTTTTAGACGACACCTCTTCTGTTTGTAGTCATACGACCAAGGCATTCTGCATTCAACAAGCTGCTTTTACATAGTGCCTTTAAACCTAGATAAAATGTCCCAAGACAGTGTTGTCCAATACGTTTAGTAACTAGTCACGTGATGAATTCGGAATCCAGATGTGGCTAATTATATTTTTCTTTAGTAAATAAAAAAATGAGTATGGGCATGTAATCTCAATATTCATATTCACACAACAAATGCATATGTACTTTAACCTTGTGCATTTCTTGGTAAAATGATAAGACGAAAAGCAGATTTTGCAAGTGCTTTTTAATCGTTGTGTGTGCTTTACTTCCTTGGTTACTGTTTATTGGTTGTTTGCTAAAATGGTTTGTAACACTGATGAAAATGCCAGACTTCAGCACCATGGAAACACCAAGGGAAAGGGGAACTGTCATCGTGATCAGCTCAGCCAATCGGAATAACCGCTCCAAGCCAGTAGAAAAAAGCAAACCCAGCCAATAACAAGTAGCTCCAACAGGGCACGTCATGACAACAGGTAAAGCAGCCTCCAACCGGGTTCTGTATGGAGAGCAGGGGCAGGTCCCATTGTGCAATCAACATTCTCAGTAATCACTCTGATGAAGTTGAAATGCCACTTGCAACTGCACTAAGATGTGCTGTGCCTGATAAATTCATGCCAGAATTCCAAACTTTGGTGAGAGACTGCAAACTTTTGCACTGAATGGTAGCAGATGTTTGTTAAGTAAATATGTGAAGTACATTTATCTGTATTGTGCATATGATGTCGTCTACTAATACTAGTGCATGTGGCTAAAAGATGTCACAGTAGCCACCCTGTGGCTAATCGGAAATTTCTATTGAACAACACTGTCCAAGGCGCTTCATAGAGGCATAATCAGACAAAAATAGATGCGGATCCAATGAAAGAGATATTAGGAGCAGCAATCAAAGACATGGTCAGTTAGGTTTTAAGAAGGGCCTTAAAGGCAGAGAGGGAGGTGGAAAGACAGAAGGTTTAGGCAGAGAGTTCCAGAGTGTGGGGCCAAAACTGCTGGAGGAACAGGCTGCCATGGTGGGGTGAAGGGAGGGGAGCTGCACAAGACAGCGATGGTGGGCGAGACTTGGTGTAGAACAGGAAATAGGCACCAGAGTTTTGGATGAGCTGGAGTTTACAGAGCGTAGAGAATGGGAGGCTGGCCAGGAGAACACTGGAATTGTCGAGCCTGAAGATGATACAGGCATGGGTTAGAGAGTGAGCAGCAGGACTGAAGCATGGGTGGAGGTATGTGATGTTACAAAGGCGGATGCAGACAGTCTTTCAAATGGAGAGGATATGGGGTCAGAAGCTCAGCTTGGGGTTGAATAGGATGCCAAGGTTGCAAACTGTCTGGTTCAACCTGAGACAGTGGCCAGGAAGGAACATAGGAACAGGAGTAGGCTACAAACCTCAAGCCTGTTCCATCGTTTATTAGATCTGTACTCCAGATCTATCAACCCTGCTTTTGATCCATATCCCTTCATACCCCAACATAATAAAAATCTGTTGATCTCTGTCTTGAAAATTTCAACTGACCCCAGCATCGGCTGCCTTTTGGGGGAGCTCCACAATTCCACTACCCTTTGTGTGAAACAGTGCTTCCAGAGTTTACGCCTGAAGGCCCAGTTTTAATTTGAAGATTGTGCCCCCTTGTAGTGGAATCCCCCACTAGAGGAATAGCTTCCCTGCATTTACTTTCTCAAATCCTTTTATTATTTCAAGACATCAATTAGATCACCCCGCAACTGTCTAAACTCAGGGGAATACAACCCAAGTTTATGCAACCTGTTCTCATAATTGAACCCTTTTAGCCCCGGTATCATTTTGGTAAATCTGTGCTGTACCCTCTTTATGGCCAATATATCCTTCCTGAGGTGCGGTGCCAAGAACTGAATGCAATACTCCAGATGGGGTCTGACCCGTGATTTGTTCAACTGAAGCATAATTTCCTCCTCTCTGTATTCCAATCCTCTTGAGATAAAGGCTAGCATTCCATTAACCTTTTCGATTACTTTTTGTACCTGCCCACTAGCTTTTATACTGATTTGTGTACCTGGACACCCAAATCCTTTTGCTCCTCCACAGTTTCTAGTCACTCACGATTTTGAAAATATTACAATCTGTCTTTTTTGTATCCAAGGTGGATAACCTCACACTTCCCCACATTGAACTCCATCTGCCACAGTATTGCCCATTCACTTAATCTGTGTGTCTCACTGTAACTTCCTGCTCCCATCTACACAACTTACTGTTCCTCCTAATTTAGCATGATCTTCAAATTTGGATAAACAATTCTCTATTTCTTCATCTGTCATTGATACACATGGTGAAAAGCTGAGGCCCCAGTACAGATCCCTGGGGAACACCACTTGTCGCATTCCGCCAATCACAGCACATTCCCTTTATTCATACCGTCTGTCTCCTACCTCCCAACCAATTTTCCAAGTCCAATTCCATGCATTCATATTGTTGCTATTAAGCTCTTGTGCACAACCTTATCAAATGCCTTCTGGAAGTCCATATAGACAACATCTACAGCCATTCTCCTGTCCACCTCGTTAGTGATCTCCTCAAAAAATTAAAATAGATTAGTCACACATGTCCTACTCTTCATAAATCCACGCTAGCTCTCTTTGATCAGCTTATACTTGTTGAAATGCTCAGTTACTGTCCCTGATGATAGATTCCAGTAATATCCCTACAACTGACGTTACACAGACAAATCTGTGCTTCACTGGTTTCTCCCTCCCTCCTGTCTTAAATAATGGAATAATATTTGCAATTTTCCAATCCAAGGGCATGGTTCCCAAATCTAGAGAGCTTTGGAAAATTATTCCAATTACAATCTGCAATTTCCCCACCTATTCCTCTTAATACCCTAGGGTGGAAACGTTCAGGTCCTGGAGAATTGTCAATCTTAAGTCCCATTATATTCTTCATTACTATTTTATTAAAACTTATATTAAATGCACTAAGTTTTTCCCCTTGACTTGTTTTTGGGTTTCCTTGTACCATAGGTATTTTGTCCTCTGCCTCTACTGTGAAGTCCAATAGTGAGAGAAGATTGTCAATAGGTGAGTGAGGTGAAATTAGTGATGGGAGCCAAAGACAATGCCTTCACTCTTCCCAGTATTTAACTGGAGGAACTTATGGCTTATATCTGGAGACTGGATATCAGACAAGCAGTCTGAGAGTCTTTGGGTAGTGGAGGGGTTGAGAATTGGTGGAGAGGTAGAGCTGGATGTCATCAGCGTACATGTGGAAGCTGACCCCATGTCTTTGGATAATGTTGTCATGCGGCAGCATGGGATGAAAAATGGGAGGGAGCCAAAGTTAGATCCTTGGGGGACTCCAGAGGTAATGGTGTGGGGACAGGAAGAGAAGCCATTGAAGAAGATGCTCTGGCTATGATCAGAGTGGAACCGAATAAGCACCGAGTTGAAAAACGGAGGGGAGGCACTGGAGGAGGATGGTGTGGTCGACGGTGTCAAAGGCTATAAAGGAGGCATAATGCACCACAGTCACAGAGGATGTAATTTGTAACTTTGGTTAGGGCTGTTTCAGCACTGTGGCAGGGGACAGAAACCTGACTGCAAAGATTAAAGCACGGAGTTGCAGGAACCATGGACATGGATTTAGGAGGGGACCATACGTTCAAGGGCTTTGAGATACTGTGACATTTATTACTGGCTGGGAATTCTGTGTAAAGTGATGGCTGGTTATTGAAGTTCCCGGATCATGGAAATATGCTCCACTTATTTAATATGAATGTTCAGCAACCCCCAGCCCACCCACATCACCATATCTAACTGCCTCGTGAATGACTCCGAGTTTTTGCTTCTATTAGCATACTCAGAAGACTATCCAGGTATTAATCACTCTATGTGAAGGAGTGCTTCAGGAATTCAGTCCTGAACTTGCCTTTTACCAGTTTTTAACCTATTTCCTCCTAACACGCAATAGTGGTTGAATTTTGGATTAAGATTTCTATTCCACTTAGTATCTTATATATCTCTATAAGGTCCCCTCTTATTCCATTTTAGTCAAGGTTGAAGAGTCTGAGTTTTTTTATCCTTTCCTCATAAGTCAACCCTCTAATGCAGGAATCAGTTTGGCTTCCCTTCTCTGCACTGCTTCCCTGTGCTTTGGTAACCGGAGCTGAACATAATACTCAAGGGTGTTGTCTGACCAGAACACTATAGAGCTTCAGCATGATGGCCTCAGACGCGACTGATTTGGCATTGCAGCTCAGCATTCTGTTTGCTTTGTTGATTGCTGTTCTGCAATGATTGTAAATGGTAAGTGATAATTACCATCACTCCCAGATCTGATCTATCAAATGAGAAAAGTGGCCAATCTAATAAATGCACTACCATCACTACTGATGGGTTACTTGCAAGAAGTTGGGAACTGAACTGAAGACTATAGGGATAGGCCTGAAATAATCAAATTATCCATGAGACACTACGGTTTCTATGCTACTGAAGCCAAGGGGAAGTATTATCCTCAAATATCAGCAGGTCAGAGTTGAACAGTGGAGATGAAGTTTTATGTGAGAAGCTTTGGGAAGCAGTGCATTCTTAAAGAATTTTCTGGCGGAGGTTAAACAGTTGGGTTATAGTCCATGATAGGTTAAGATTGTACGCAGCCTGTGCAAGGCAGTGGTGTGATGAGCCAAACAGTCTTTTCCTATTTCATTCTCTCTCATGTTCCACGTTCTTATATTTGTTACTAAAACATCTTATATTCAAAGTTAACATTTAAACCTCCAGCTGGCAGCAAGGAACTTCACTGTAACTGAACAAAAGCATATTCTGCTTCCAGCATTTCCTGTTTTTATTTTAGATTTCCAGCATCCACAGTATTTTACTTTTGTTATATTATGCTTGTGTTCCAATCTGTTGCTTTCCTATCCTGGTTAACATTTTTGATGAACACAATGGATGGTGTTGGTAAAGAGAAAGCAAACTCTTATATTTTTCATGTTGAACCACACAATGATTCAAAAGACATTGTTTTTAAGCAAGTTTAGAGGTTTCTATTGGCAATCTTCTTCTCATCGTTGGTATTAACTGCAATAGTGGACAAGAGATGCTGAGGGTTGTAAGAAGAAGAAGAATTAGGAGCAGGAGTAGGCCATACGGCCCCTCGAGCCTGCTCCGCCATTCAATAAAATCATGGCTGATCTTCGACCTCAACTCCAGTTCCCTGGCCTAGCCCCATATCCTTTGATTCCTCTGGAGTTCAAAAATCTATCTATCTCAGCAGCCTTGGTTGTGGTTTGGATTTGTCTTTGCCACGAGACAGAACTATGCATTTGACAGTTCTAGTTGTTCTTCATGTTTTGTTGCTTACTTGAATGTTGTGGGCAGGGTAGAGAAAACTGAAATTAACAGATGGGCTTAAGATCCAGGTGGTCCTTTTGGGCAACAAGTTGAGCAAGCTCTAAATTCCCATTGACTTCTGTGCCAAACTTCTCCCTATTGTGCCATCATTGGTAATAGGGTTCAGCCAGTCTAGTACAGAGGAAATTACACTCACCATGTGACGCATCAAAATCTGCATCTGATTAGTTAAAGTTGGGACGGGAGGATCATGCGTGAAGGGGGACCAGCAGCTGGCAATGAAACAATGGCATCAGCAAAGAGGAATGTTCCTATACTAGCACCTTAACAGATAAATGAAGCAATGATAAAAAAAAAGTGCATTATAGAAACTTCTAAAATTTTACCTGGCTCAAACCTGAACAAAATCTATTTTAATTACATTGTCTAAAACAAAAGTTAAGAGTGTAAAATACAGTAAAAATTGGGCTTTGATTTGTCAAAAAAAAAAATCTTTAAAACATTAATTTGTCTCTTTCTTAGTTCCCTATAATCCATACATTATTCTCTAATCAAATGGAACACCAAACAACCTGGTTCAAGACCTCTACCAATGCAACTGTGCAACTTACTTATTACTGTACTATGAAGTCTGTGGTGATCACCCTAGGCACAGTGGAGCTAGTTTTCATCCCCACCCATCATGTAGGAGGATGAAAATCAGCAGTGACCTTCAGAACCCCACACAAGTCACCATTCTTCATTTGTGGGCCCAGGCACTCATGGTAGTCTGTTCACTACTGGACAAGCCAATCCTATCCTCACTGCAGCGATACGGAACAGAAATCTTGGCTAATTCTTTTGCTTCCCACTTCCTGGGCAATGACGTGAACTATAGCTCTACTACCTACTTCCCAATTGAACTCGACTAATTCAGCACAGACGGTGGATTAACCCTGGCATCTTCCTGGTCTGCTTGGTGCCTAATGACACCAGTGGGTGCAATTTGCATTTATTCACAGAGGCAGAGGAGGCTTCTCATTTCTTTTCTTTATCTCATCGATTTTCTCTCCTTCCATCTCCTGAAGGTTTCCCTGGGGTAGCCCACCCAAGACGCCATTATTCATTCGAGAGCCTTGATGGCGTACGTCAGCAGGCTCCTCAATCGCAGGGGCATCACAGCTGAGGCTGACAATATTCTCATCCAACACCTATACCCATGCACTTCCTGCAGGGGTCACTAGATAGCCATCAGAAGCAGGAATCCGTCCGGTACCCAGGGCACCAAGGTCAATTGTGATCTATCAACTCATCTAACTAGGCACAGACCAGGAATTCAGCCAGAGACCGTCCCGGTCTGTACAGCTCAGCTACTCACTGGATAAACTTGCTGATCTATGGGTGGAGCTTGAATCCATTTCATATTAAAGCCACTGTTGATACGGCAATAGTGTCTCTATTTGTTCTTTCCATTAGAAGACCAGAATCTTTGCATTTTTATATTTTACTATTGCTTGGTAGAGAATGGGACCTGTCTGGCATGTCAGTTATCAATCGCACTCTTGCAATAGCAGCAAGATTCCAAGATCACCAGGAAGTTGAGTTTCCCATTTTCAAATGCCAGTGATAGGGAGCTAGTGCTGAGGCTCAGGAAAGAGAGGTACTAACATTAATAATGTCTGTAACTGCCTTTCATCACCACCATCATCATTTGATTTCTTGGCATGATCCGTGATGAATCTTTACATATTATTATACAATCATCAGGATGTTTTTAGTGTTACAAAATTTTGTTACTACCTTTTAGCTCTTTTTTAAAAAAAGATATAAGACAATTACACAATCTATCATAACTAGGTCTGACCACCAATGCTACACTGCTGTCTCCTGGCTCTCTGTTGCGCAGTTTTTTTTCTCCTTGGTATAATTTCAATGTAATTTTAAGTAGCGCCAATGTTGTCTTAAGAGATTCTTTTTATTGTTTCTACTGGATACATTCTCCTGTCCTTGACCTATGCCACCTTAGAAATAAAACCGCTGTGAATTTTGCATCCCAGCATCACCTGGTATGAGGGCAGAAGCAATACACAAATTGTATTCAATCGAATGCTGCCATTCTGGTTTGGAATATTTTAAGTGTATATGCTATGTGTCTAACAGATACAAGACAAAAAGTGGAATTTCATGACATTGATCTAAATAAAGCCCAATATTTCTGTGATGATATGATACACTGTTGGCTATTTGGTATGATTTCTGACTGGAATCATTGTAGGATTCCCAGTCAATACATCATGCACAATTTGAAAAGCACATGTTTAAAGGTTTTTTTTTTATACAATGGGTGCCAGGAAATAATTTGACATATATTTGATTTGTAACAGTAGCCAAACAGCATATTATATCCTTGCTGTATTGTGTGACATCACTTTATGCAGGAAATCACTGGAGCAGGCAATGGTCAGAAGTGGAGTGGTCTTTAGCAGATGGTTTGCAAGAATCCTCATTAAGCCTGGAGGAGGTGTATATACTTAAGTTAACCCTTTGAGGACTGCAGTAGCATTTCTGCAACATTCTTAAAAATGATTCATATGTTTGAGGTTAATCAGAAAATACATTACGTATTGCTATTGCTTAATATTGTTCCAATTAAGTTTCATAATTTGTTTACAGAATTTCTTTCAAAACCATTTTGTAAGCTAAAGATGATGTACGTGTTACACAATTAGCATAGAAAGTTGCGTCCTCAAAGGATTAAATACATTTGATAAACAGGTTTTAGGGCACTTTTCCCATTCAGCTTCCCATACCTGAGAAGTTTATACTTGGACACAAAGGCTTTAGTGCACTCCGGGTGTGAGCACTTGTAGGGCCTCTCTCCTGTGTGAGAGTATGAATGGACTTTAAGTTTGTCAACACTGCTGAAGAATGCTCCGCAGATCAGGCACTCAAGGGTTCTCCTTGGCTTTGACTCCTTCCCTTTCCATTTGGCTTCTAAAACCTTCTGCGTATCTTCCTTCTGTTTTGTTATTGTGATTTGACTTAGGTCATCAGTGGCAACAGCTGCCATTGCAGCCTTACAGGCCAAGTCCCTAGAAAAATGGGGCTTTACCCACCTTCTCGCTACCAAGTGTATTTCCTGTGTTTTCAGTCTGTGTATTATGATCACTTCCAGTTGATAGATACCTGTTGCATCCAGAGTTTAAGGCTGCTTCAGCAATATGGGAGGAGTATAGAAATTTTAGGCCTAAAAGTCAAATTAAATACAAAGATTAACATTTCTAAACAGTATGAAAATCACTGTATCTGTGTACCTTCATTTATTAACCATCCCTGGGCTAGCTATGACCAAAGATACAAGATGTTCAGGCTCCCATTTTATTTTCATGAAGAAAAAGATTTCCTATCAAGGGCAGTTTTATACAAATTCCAAAAATCTGTAAATCTAAAATTGAAAATGGTACGATACTGGTCCTTATATACATGCATACCACACTTTGTAGAAGCCATCTTCCCTTAACATGCTTCCATTTAGTTCATTAAGAACATATAGCAAAGGTTGGACTGGCGGCACAATACTTTGTGAGCCAATATACGGTGTCCAGAAGGTTCTAGGAATTGATTCCTTGTTTGTAATGAGCAAAACCATGCCAGGACATCAGAAAGAGAGCAGGTAGGTCTGCCCACAAGGGAAAATTATAATTAGAGACAAGGAAAGTCAGACAACAAGTCAACCTGGGCTGCCTTTTCTGCCCTTAAGACAGTTACACTGACAGTGATAATGGTAAAAGCTTGATTATAGATTGTTGTCTGTATCCCCTTTTGGTTGGAGATTAACAAACATGGACACTACCTACATAAAAAGGAAGTAAAAACAAAAACATAAACAGTAAAGTGTACAGTGGAAACTAACGAAACAGCTGCCTACTTTCTAATTTTTTTTGAGAACTAAAGGTCTCATTCTTCAAACAAAATTGTTCTAATTGTATTTTATCCTTCAAAAATACTTTGCTCAAGCAAAATGGAAGTTGTTGCAAAATAATGAACGAAAGACATCAAACACCGCTTTATTGATAAAACAGCTTAGAAGACCGTGGGAATCAAACCTTGAGCTCATAATCTGGGGTGACACTCCAGGACTGAGGGAGTGTTGCTTTTTCAGAGGTGCCACCTTTCAGATGAGGCAGAAGGCACAGTTGATTCTGTTGGTTCAGGTGAACGTTAAAGATTCTGTGTCACGATTCAAAGAAGAGCAGGAAGTTCTCCTGGTATCCTGGCCAACATTCCTCCCTCAACCAACACCACAAAAACAAGTCAACTGGTCATCCATCTCATTGTTGTTAGTGGGATATACGGTGCACAAAATGGCTACGGTGTTTGCCTCCACAACAACAGTCACTGCACTTCAAAAGGAATTAAATGTATGCAAAGTGCTTTAAGACGTTTGAGATGTAATAAGGGGTTACAGAAATGCAAGTCTTTCCTTTTTATAGTTTGAAGAAAAGAGAAAATTCTGATCTTGTCTTACTTTTTGGATGTGGTGCAGAAATATTACTCACATTTAATGCTAATTTATGAGATATTATGTTCTTCTGTGTGTAAAGTTAAAGATTTTTTTTTTACCTAAACTATTATAAACCAATATAGTTTAGTAAAATAATTTTTCTTTAACTTGATACACAGAGCAAAATATATTCCCTGTTGGTACAGATTTTGGGCAGCTGGCTACATGGGATAGTTTGAAAATCTAAGCCTTCCACTCTTTCCACAGACAATATATAAATTTGCCAACTTTAGGTGCAAGTTCCTTTCAGGTAAGAGAAGACTGCTGCAAGATTTCTCCCTGCTTTCCCTGAGCCCCCAAAAAGTAATCAGCCGAAACTGCAATACTAATTTAACCTTCCAATCCACACTATTTAACTCTGACCAGCTGCATTCAACAAATGGCACATCCATCGTCCTAAAATAGGTTTGAAAAACACTCGTGAAGAAACTGCATCTTTAAAGGTGACTTCAAAGAAACGTATGTATTCCAGTGTATTTAGCATTAGCGACTTGTTTCACTGTTAAGCAACTCTTACATTTGATGAGTCTATAGTTCAGTTTTCGAGAAGTCCAATGTCCATGTATCAGCTCTCCAGATTTACGTCGCTAAAACCAGTGATCTTTTTCTAATGGCAGAATTGCAGACTCACAAAAACGTGAGTTTATGTTTCTGCTGTCAAGACCCGAGCTACGGACTCCAGAAATTTCAATGCAAGTTTAAGGTTTTGAAGGATTCTGGCTTCCTTTTTAAAAAAATCCTTTGTTTGATATTGTCACTCCTTTTTAACGCCCAACTGTTTTACACACTATTCCTCAGAAATAACAGGCAGGTAACTTGTTCCCAGAGCATTGTCAATATCACTGCGGAATTGGTTGCTAGGTAGGCCATGAGAATGACCTGGGTTGATTTGGTTTTCAAGGTTCTATCCTTCCTTTTGGGGGAAATGCATGTCTGCTAGGACACTTCTTCATCGATCTAAGTAAGATTGGAAACACACCATGGGGGCAATTCTAGACAGCAATACAAATCCTATCAATTCATTACTGGGCTACTTCAATCTGGCTTCCCTTGATTGTCACTTTTACTATTGTTTTCTTGTTGAATCTTTTCCTATTGAGTTTAACATGCTTTAGCATGTTGGCTTTACAACAGAATTTCAGAACAACCTTCCTCTCTATGATAAGAGCACAATGTTAAGACTCACTCATGTGTAAAGCATTAATCAAGCATTAGAGTAATTTTATAGCATACAAGGAAATTGCCATCATTAATGGTGTCAAAGATAGCAGCAATACAGTGTTTTATTAATCATGAGCAGATCTCCTAAGACACTGTTCATGAGTAGTCTGGAGCACAGTTGTGATATTTAGCTGTTAACCTGGCCTGTCTTTTTAAAGCCACTGCTCAGGTACTCCATGTTGGGAATCCAGGCAACTGAAGTTGTATAAATTAGTGAGGTCAACTAGAGGTAAGTAAATTATTTGTAGTTTTCAAACTCTAGCTGAAGAATCCAGGATGAAATCTTTGGCTTTCTTTCTTCACACATTAAGTCAGAGGATGTGCCGATTTCTAAGTTCAGGAACTTTAAACCAAACAAGGTGTGTCCCTTTAAAGCTACAAATTAATGTTAAGTAAACATTGAGAGAGTTCATATGGATGTCAAGTAAGAGACTGCAGACATTCCGTCTCTGGGAAGTTTTATTCCTGCAGAGTTCTCCTGGTTCTTCATATTTTTCTTCAAAGTGTGACACAGAAGGTTGAGTATGACGGACAGGAAATGCACGTTAAGTGTAGTGTTTTTACAATATTACTAGTGAATCTAGCGAGTCAGTACATTTGAGGCCGTGCTGCTTTATAAAGACAGAACATTAGACAACGTAGGTGTATATCGCTAAGGTTAGAGCATAAAATTACTCTACATTCTTGAAATTAATGCTAGTGTCATCTACAGGTCAGGCTAGGCATCAGAACCCTGGTATGGTTTGATTAACAGTCAATCAAGAATTTGTATACATGTGTTGCGTGCACATGTGTGTATGTATGTATGACAGAAAAAGAGAAATTGCTTTGCAACTGTAAGAAAGAGAGGGTAGTGAAAGATATATCAAGTGCAAGTTATCTTAATTGTATGAATCATTGGGCCAAAAATTCGGCCCTTCCCGGGTGAGTACACAGCTGCGTACTCACCCGTAAGGCGTCCCGAAGTGCCGGTTTCCTGCATGCACTGCTCATGCGCAGGAAACCGGAACTTCCGGTCTGGTGAAGGGGGCGGTTCATAGGTGAACCGCGTGCGCGCTAGAGGCTGCGCGCACGCAGCAAACTTACGTTTTTTTTCAGGTTTCTACGGGAGGGTAAGTATTGAAGAACCTGCACATTTAAAAAGGAGGTGCAGGAGCCGTTTTCAACAAAGTAAGTGGTTAATTAAGTATAATTTTAAAAAATTTTGAACAGGTTTATCTTTTTTAGATACTTTAAAGAAAGGTAAGTTTATTTTTAGCACTGTTAAAAAGTATTTTAATTTATTTAACTATAGTTATTTTATAAATGTGATGGTTTTTTTTTAAAATTTATTTTAAGTTTAGCTGTTTTTTTGGGGCCGATTTCAATTCACAGATTTGACAGGTCTCCTGTCAAATCTATGAATGAAAGTTGGTCTGCTGCCATTGGCTCTCCATGGCCCACGTGATCCCAGGGGACGCATCGCACTAACTACGCCCCTGGGACACGCAAGCACTGCGCGCCGGCACTTGGAGCAGGCCCAGGATTGAAGCTCCCGTGGGCCCAAAACACAACGGCAGGCGCGGTAGGTAAGTGCGCGCGCGATCCTTACCCCCGCGGCAAGCTGGAGAGGCTAATTTCAGGGCCATTGTTTAAAAAGTTTCAACTGCTCTACATTTATCCCTAATTTGGACAAGTTGAATTGTTTTCAGCTCGCTGTCCTGCCCTAACCCTGAACTCGCATCTTTCTCTAGTTTCTCTTCTATCTCCCTTCATGTCCTCTCTGAGCTCATCTCCTCCTGCTCCCACGACCCTGTTCCCACTAAATTGCTGAAAACCTAACTTTCCCTCCTGGCTCCCATGTTAGCTGATATCAACGGTTCCCTCTGCTCAGGTACTGTCCCCCTCCCCTTAAAATCTGCCGTCATCACCCCTGCTCAAAAAACCCACCCTTGACCCCTCTGACCTTGCAAACGACCACCCCATCTCCAACCTCCCTTTCCTCTCCAAAGTCCTTCAAAGTGCTGTCGCCTCCCAAATCCGCGCCCATCTTTCCTGCAACTCCACCTTTGAGGCACTCCAATCAGGTTTCCGCCCCTGGCACAACACTGAAATGGCCCTCATCAAAGTCAGAAATGACATCCTATGTGACTGTGACCATGGTAAACTATCCCTCCTCATCCTTCTCGATCTGTCTGTAGCATTTGACACTACTGACCACACCACACTCCTCCAACGCCACTCCTCCATTCTTATGTATCCAGTTGTAGCTAGAGAACCACCTGCAATGGCGCCTCTTCCCACTCAGGTACCGTTACCTCTGGAGTCCCCCAAGGATCTATCCTTGGCCCCCGCCTATTTCTCATATACAGGCTGCCCCTCAGCCCCATCATCCGAAAACATAAGAGCATAAGAAATAGGAGCAGGAGTAGGCCATTTGGCCCCTCGAGCCTGCTCCGCCCATTCAAGAAGATCGTGGCTGATCTTCTACCTCAACTCCACTTTCCTGCACTATCCCCATATCCCTTGATTCCCTTAATATCCAAAAATCTATCCATCTCCATCTTGAATATACACAATGACTGAGCCTCTACAGCCCCATGGGTAGAGAATTCCAAAGATTCACCACCCTCTGAGTGAAGAAATTTTTCCTCAACTCAGTCCTAAATGGCCGACCCCTTATTCTGAGACTGTGACCCCTGGTTCTAGGCTCCCCAGCCAGGGGAAACATCCTCCCTGCATCTACCCTGTCAAGCCCTATAAGAATTTTGTATGTTTCAATGAGATCACCTCTCATTCTTCTAAACTCCAGAGAATATAGGCCTAGTCTACTCAATCTCTCCTCATAGGACAATCCCCCCATCCAGGAACCAGTCTGGTGAACCTTCATTGCACTCCCTCTATGGCAAGTATATCCTTCCTTAGCTAAGGAGACCAAAACTGTACACAATACTCCAGGTATGGTCTCACCAGTGCCCTATATAATTGCAGTAAGATGTCTTTACTCTTATACTCAAATCCTCTTCTAATAAAGGCCAACATACCATTTGCTTTCCTAATTGCTTGCTGTACCTGCATGTTAACTTCAGTGATTTGTGTACAAGGACACCCAGGTCCCTCTGAACACCAACATTTCCCAATCTCTCACCATTTAAAAGATACTCTGCTTCTCTATTTTTCCTACCAAAGTGGATAACTTCACATTTCGCCACATTACATTCCATTTGCCATGTTCTTGCCCACTCACTTAGCTTGTCTATATCCCTTTGAAGCCTCCTTGCATCCTCCTCACAACTTACATTCCCACCCAGCTTTGTATCATCAGCAAACTTGGATATATTACATTTGGTCCCCTCATTCAAATCATTGATATAGATTGTGAATAGCTGAGGCCCAAGCACTGATCCTTGCGGTACCCCACTAGTTACAACTTGCCAACCCGAAAATTACCCGTTTATTCCTACTCTCTGTTTTCTGTCCGTTAACCAATCCTCAATCCATGCTAGTATATTACCCCCAATCCCATGAGCCCTAATTTTGTTTAATAACCTCGTGTAGCACCTTATCGAATGCCTTCTGAAAATCTAAATACACCACATCCACTGGTTCCCCTTATCTATTCTGCTAGTTACCACCTCAAAAAACTCGAACAGATTCGTCAAACATGATTTCCCTTTCATAAATCCGTGTTGACTCTGCCCAATCCTATTATTATTTTCTAAGTGCCCTGTTACCACGTCCTTAATAACAGATTCTAGCATTTTCCATACTACTGAGGTCAGGCTAACTGGTCTGTAGTTCCCCATTTTCTCTCTCCCTCCTTTCTTAAACAGTGGGGATACATTTGCTACCTTCCAATCCGTGGGAACCGTTTTAGAATCTATGGAATTTTGGAAAATGACAACCAATGCAACCACTATCTCTATAGCCACTTATTTCAAATCCCTAGGATGTAGGCCATCAGATCCAGGGGATTTATCAGCTTTCAGTCCCATTAATTTCTCCAGTGCTATTTTTATTTACTAATACTAATTTCTTTCAGTTCCTCATTCTCGCTAGACCCTTGGTTCTCCACTATTTCCGGGAAGTTTTTTGCGTCTTCTTCCGTGAAGACAGACACAAAGGGCTGGATTTTGTCAGCCCCGAGGAGGCGGGACTGCCGGTAAAGTTGCAGGATTTTGGGGCGGCTGGCAAACCCGCCCCCAACCCGCCTCCGTGCCTTCTTGCCAGGAGGCGGGGAAGCCGTCCTGCCCCGGGTCCCGTCTCCTCGAGGCGGGAAAGGGATGAAAGCCTATTAACTGCTTGTCAACAGGTAGTTAACAGGCAGAAAATAGGATTATCCCTATTTTTAGTTCCGAATTGCAGGCTTCCCGACCTCGGAGAACCCCTCCAGGGTGTAGGAGACAAGGAGGTGGTCTGCGGGGGTCGGAGGGGTCTGGAAGTGCAATGTAGAGGTGAGTGATGCGTGCAAGTGTGGAGTGGTAAGTATGTAAGGTGAGTGTTAAGTGTTAAAAAATGTTCACTTACCTTTGTTTCTACCTACAGCCTTCAGCCGCTGTGGATCTGGAGTCCCGACATCTTCATTGTAGATTTCACAGACTGGCTGTTGGATCCTCCGAACCAACAGCCAGGTGATTTCTGCAAAGTTGAAAGGTTTGATGAACACAAGGATTCATCAAACTACACAGAATGTCAGTGTTTGACAGCTTCACAGAGCTGTCAAACGCTGACATTTCTTCTTTCAAGAAATCTTGGCAGATGGCACGTCAGACATTGATGTGCTCTGTCACTGACTTCCCCCTAATTGGCCTGCTGAGCCCGCTGGGCGGGCTTAACAAGGTCAATCAGGGGAAAATCCCGCTGGTTGGCCAGAAGCTGATGGAGGTGGGATTGAAAGCCGGCAAGCAGCAGTCCCACCTCCAAAAGCTTCCCATTGACAAAATCCAGCCCAGAGTATTTGTTTAATTTCTCTGCCATTTCCTTAGTCCCATTATAATTTCTCCTGTCTCAGCCTGTAAGCGACCCACATTTACTTTTCGCTAATCTTTTCCTTTTTACGTACCTATAGAAGCTTTTACAGTCTGTTTTTATGTCTCTTGCTAGTTTACTCTCATTCTATTTTCTCTCTCTATCAATTTCTTGGTCCTCCTTTGCTGAATTCTAAAATCCTCAGGCAACATTATAAGCCTCTTCCTTTGATCTAATACTATCTTTAACTTCTCTTGTTAGCCATGGTTGGACCACTTTTCCTGTGGGGATTTTGTGCCTTAAAGGAATGTATATTTATTGTAAATTATGTATTAATTCTTTAAATGCTAGCTGTTGCTTCTCTACCATCGTACCTTTTAATGTAGTTTCCCAACCTACCTTAGCCAACTCGCCCCTCATACCTACATAGTTTGCTTTGTTTAGATTTAAGGCGCTAGTTTTGGATTTAACTAAATCACTTTCAAACTCAATATAAAATTCTATCATATTATGGTCACTTTTCCCTAAAGGCCCCTTTACTACAAGGTTATTAATTCACCCTGTCTCATTGCACAATACTAGATCTAAAATAGCCTGTTCCCTAGTTGATCATCAACATACTGATCTAGAAAACTATCTTGTACACATTCCATGAATTGGTCCTTCACACTATTACTGCAAATTTGGTTTGCCCAGTCTATATGTAGATTAAAGTCCCCCATGATTACTGTATTACCCTTGTTACATGCACCTCTAATTTCCTGATTTATACTCTGCCCTACATTACAACTAGTGTTTGGGGGCCTATAAACAACTCCCATCAATGTTTTCTGCCCCTTGCTGTTTCTTAGCTCCACCCAAACTGATTCTACTTCTTGACATGCCAGGTTCCACATGTAAGCTGACGACACCCAGCACCTACCTCACCACCAGCTCTCTCGGTCTTCCCTGCACCCACCCCCCCCTGCCCCCCATCATCTGTGATTTGTTACATTGCTTGTCCGACATCTAGTCCTGGATGAGCAGAAACTTCCTCCAACTAAATATTGGGAAGACCGAAGCCATTGTCTTTGGTCCCCGATACAAACTCCGTTCCCTAGCCACTGACTCCATCCCTCTCCCTGCCCACTGTCTGAGGCTGAACCAGATCGTTCGCAACGTTAGCGTTCTATTTGACCCCAAGCTGAGCTTCTGACCACATATCTACTCCATCACCAAGACCGCTTACTTCCACCTCTGTAACTTCGTCCATCTCCGTCCCTGCCTCAGCTCATCTGCTGCTGAAATTCTCATCTGTGCCTTTGTTACCTCTAGACTTGACTATTCCAATAATCTTCCGGCTGTTCACTCATCACCCCTGTGCTCGCTGACCTACATTGCTTCCCTGTCCGGCAACCTCTCCATTTTAAAATTCTCCTCCTTGTTTTCAAATCCCTCCATGGCCTCGCCCCTCCCGATCTCTAACCTCCTCCAGCCCTACAACCCTCCGAGATCTCTGCGCTCCTCCAATTCTGGCCTCTTGCGCATCCCCGATTTTAATTGCTCCACCATTGGCGGCCGTGCCTTCAGCTGCCTGGGCCCTAAGCCTCTTCGCCTCTCTACCTTTATGTCCTCCTTTAAGACACTCCTTAAAACCTACAGCTTTGACCAAGCGTTTGGTCACCTGTCTTAATATCTATCCTAATTATGTGGCTCAGTGTCAAATTTAGTTTGATAATGCTCCTAATGAAGCACTTTGGGACGTTTTACTGCGTTAAAGGCGCTATATAAATGCAAGTTGTTGTTTTAAATTACTCATCTGTGGTCTGCTGCCATTGTTAAGGAAGTGAAAGTCAGGGCTGGGGGCAATGTTCCCTGTAAGCTGTGCAGCGCACCCGTGCAGCCAGCTTTTAAAGCGAGAAAAACATGCATGTGCGATATTTTGAATGGCCCGCAGCCCCTTAAAGGGGCCGCGCGGCCCGAAAAGTTACAGGGAACTTTGGCTGGGAGTCAATCAGATGAGAAGAATGAGCCAGTTAGGAGTGGTAGAATAAATCTGCCTAGGTTAGACAAAAGCAGACTGGGATCACGTGTGATTGTAGGGTGTTACAAAGAACCATTACAGGAAGTGGTACAATGAAGCGTTACAGAAAAGTGTTCCAGGAAGTTGGTGATGATACACACTATATGCAAAAATTTTAACATTAATTGATAGATAGAATTATTCATAATTATTCATTGATATTCAATGCAACTTAAAGGAGAGAGGTGATCAATGGCTGAACATGCTGTATATATCGATCTAAATATCGAGAGCTTGTAGGGTCGTCCCAATGATGTGTTTGCAATTGTAGTTGAGAAACACAGGAGACACTGAGCAGAAGTGAGCTTGCACAAAGGTAGATTCTGGAGGGAACCTAGAGAAAGAGCCAACCCACAGTAATCCAATACATCATTTGGCAGTAACAGAGTAACAATGGCAGATATCTACAATCAGGTCACCTACCTCCCCTTCTCAGTCAGGGGAAGGGATGTGGCATTGTGGAACCTAAACAAAAAGGGGTGAGGGATAAATACATTAATGAAGTAAAAAGACACATGGGAGGAAGAAAGATTTTGGCATGCTGCAAACAGCTAATAAACAATGAATCATGTTTAATGAGACTAGAGTGCATGCAAATGAACTCATTACGTCTCCTCACAAAGCACCAGAGTGCATACGTAATGTTGTACAATTTCCTTTTCCTGAACTAATTTAACTATATCTCTGATCATCTGCCCTGCAGGTCATAAGGTTTATTAATAACTAATCCCAAATAAAGTTCACAGATCAACACATCCTTTTATTGGGCACAACAATATTTCATGACCCAGCCAGCTGACTTATACAATACTACCATCATTTTCTTGGACTCCATTAAGTTTTGTTACATCATTTTATGCATCAGCCGTGGCTCAGTTGGTAGCACTCTCGCCCATGTCAGAAGGTTGTGGGTTCAATTCCCACTCGAGACTGGAACACAAAAATCTAGGCTGACAGTCCAATGCAGTTTTGAAGGAGTGCTGCACTGTCGGAGGTGCTGTCTTTAGGATGAGACGTTAAACCCAGGCCCTGCCTGCCCTCTCAGGTGGACGTAAAAGATTCCATGGCACTCTTCGAAGAAGAGCAGGAGGAGTTCTCCCCAGTGTCCTGGCCAATATTTATCCCTCAACCAACATCACTAAAAAATAGATTATCTGGTCATTATCACATTGCTGCTTGTGGGAGCTTGCTGCGCGCAATTTGGCTGCCCCATTGGTTGTAAAGCGCTTTGAGACGTCCTGAGGACTTGAAAAGCGCTATGTAAATGCAAGTCTTTCTTTTTTCTTTTCCTTTTGGAGCTTGGCCCATACTGTCTTTTGAGAACCTTTAAAAATGGGTACAACATGTATGGTCACCTTGTTACTGATGGCTGCTGCAATTTTAAAGGAATATTCCATGATAAGTCTACAGTGGCCTTACCTTTTGGTACTTGGCTACAAAGTACAACTCTATATCTAAGGCCATTATGGGACCTTATCCTGGAGTATTCTTCTAAGAATGTGCTGCACACGATTGCTGTGGAGAGTGGAGAGTGTAGATTCCAGGTAATTCTTAGTGGTTCTATACTGCCTACCATTCCATGGTCGCTGGCGTGAATCGCTGTAACTGAATCTGTGCCTTTATCAAGGAAAATGCAAAGCCTCAGTGTAAGTGAATGTGTGCTTAAGTTAACAAAATATTTTTAGTATTAATTACAATGTAGTGAGAGGATGATGGTAAAACTTACAGCGTAGTGGAGGCGTCATGAAGTGGAGAGACACAGGTTCAAATTCACCCCTGCACAATTATCCCGATCTCTGTCATAACTCTGTGGTCAAGTATTTGACCTGCACTTGGCATCTACCAAAAGAGGCAGAGAATGTTGCCAGGCCACTGCGCTACACTTCTGAACAACCACTTCTAAATGGAATCAGCGGAGGTCTGGGAGCCAATTGCACGCCTTCTCTCTCAGTCACAGGAGATGCATGGCCCAACGAGACCTGCACAGGGAAAAACACAGAGATTTCAATCTGCCCCACGTAAAGAAATTAAACATCGAACGTTTAATAACCAACTTCTCTGGGTTTTCACTTTCAATTCCTTTGTGGTGTGTGAAAGAGATACACCACATTCTCAAAATGCAGCGAAGACCCTCAATAAATTGAATAAAATGGAACAGAATCACCCAGCACTGGAAGTAATGCCTGACTGACAAGGAGTCACAAAAGGATTTATAATTTGTTTCTGTTGGATAGCTGGTTGGTGATGTCGGCAGGGGTGCCATCCACAGGTAATACTGGCACTAGGGGTGGCAGCTTGAAGAGGCAAACATTCACACTCGTACACCTAGCAGACTGTTGACGTCTTTACTGGCAAACCTATACTGTCAAAAAGCTTATAGAAGAACTAGTGGGATGCCTGAATTCTTGGAGCAGGTCTTTCCAGTTATATACAACTCAAAACAAAACTACTTTCATTGAACATTAAACAAGTTCTTTCAAGAACATTATATGTATTTTCGTAAAATACAAATATGTCTATAACAGTAACTGAGAAATTTACCTTTGGCATGACTTGCTCCACACATGCAATAATCTCCCCCAGTTCTGCCAAGACAATTCCTTTTCAGCCAGTTCCAACAATTCTCGTTGGAGGAGACCAGGAAGTGTTGCTGCACATCTTTACCGACCTGCACAGAAAAATCCCATCAATTAGAAATGTTAAATGATTTTCTTAATAAGCAGCACTGTTTGGTGAACCAAGGTCCTGTTTATAATGTAGCATTGTTTTTTGCATGTCAATGATCATTTTTAGTGCATCTATCAGTTACAGTGCTGATTACACGAACCTGACAACACAGCCTCAATTCCAAGTTTATATGAGCTCATCTTAACTTTACTAAGTAATATTTCTGGTCTGGAAATGTTTTCACAGAACCTTTCAAATGGTCTCTGTTTTAACAAGGAAAGATGTCCTCATATCTCCAAGACCGAAAGGAATTGGTTTCAAATACGGTCCCCAATAGCCATCAGAAATTGTGACCGCTATCATCGTTCACTCAGCTTTCTTTAAACACAAGAATAATTGCCAATGACCCATATCCAGGCTTTCTTTGTAACTAGTGCAGATAATTTGTCATGAGATTATGTACTCTGATTGACCATTATAGTATATCCAAAACAAAATAAAATTGGATCTCTGTCAGCAGCTCAAATCAAGCTGTAAAACTAAGCAGAAGTAGTATTGTAAACATCCTGTAAGCATTTCATAGGAGGGTCTTACAGAATTTATTCCAGATCCCTGCGAGAAACCTGGTGGACACTTCATCACTACAGGACAATTTCTGTGATATTCGAGAAACTCTCAGGTTGCATTCCAATCAAAAATAAAACTACCCTCAAACTTCTTTTTTTATAAACATCGTAATGAACTGCTAATTATCAGTGACTTTATCTTATGACTTGAGCATCTTTACGGATTATAATGGAACTCAAACAGGACAGGCGTTTGCTAGTGTGGGGAGTTTTGTATTAACAAGATTCCACTAAACTGTGCTTCCTTTTAAAGTGGACATAGAGCTATAATTCTCAGGAGGATACCACTGCTTTTAATGAAATGAATCAATGCATGAAAATAATTAAATCAATCATTCAGTATCTCCACTAATGGCCTTCAACATTATTTTGGGATACAAATAAAAAGATTCTTCAAGGAATTCAACTTGTTTTAAAGGATGGTTAAAAATACTATACATTTTTCATCAATTCATATGCAAACCACTATGTTTTCTATCTTCTAGCCAAATTTTAAAAGCATTTCACTGGCACATTTGGCATGAAGACTTTAAAAAAAACTTAACAAGACATTTCCTAAAGTTGTGCCAAGTACTTTGAATATATTTCCTGTTTCTGTTAATAGCACATTGTCTCCACTAGGTGGCAGGAGAAGAACTGAACAGATGCAACTAGAAGGAAATTTATTTCAGGACAGATCTCAGCTCACCTGTAGTGGGAACCACTGTGTACAAGATAGTCTTTAATCTTTAATCATATGCAAGATGAAGTCAAATTAAATAAATCTGTTAGTAAGAGAATATTATATATATATATATATATATATATATATATATATATATATGTATATGTATCTGGCCTCTTGTGCACTCCTGCCACCAGCTGCCTAGAACCTAAGCTTTGCAATACCCTCCCCTAAACCCCTCCACAATCTCCCTCCCCCTTTAAGATGCTCCTTAAAACTTACCTCTTTGACCAAGCTTTTGGTCATCTGTCCTAATATCGCCTTATGTGGCTCGATGTCAAAATTTTGTTTGATAACGCTCCTGTGAAGCGCCTGGCGATGTTTTACTATGTAAAAGGCGCTATATAAATGCACGTTGTTGTTGTATATAATTGTACATACATATCTAAAATTGTATTTCATATAGCACATGTTGTGATGCAGTTATACAGTAGTAGGTGTAGTTAATGGCACATTGTAGTAGCTGTGGGGTACGTATAGATATTGTGTCACAGTATGTTTTGTAATATCTGTGTAGTACATGTGTAGATGTTGTGTAGGTACGCATTTTGCATTAGAATTTGTAGTAGTGCTAGTTGAAAATTAGTATATGTTGCATTGTACTTGCACGTTGCGCAGTTGTACGTATAGTACATGTTGAGTAGCAAAGGTTGCATCGTAGAATGTGTAACTGGGTACATACTGTGTATCAATAGGTACACAGTAGTACACTTGTAGTAGTTATGGAGTAGTTGCTGCAGTTATTGGTACATATTGAGTAGTAGAACATGCAGCTGTGTCGTACATATTGCATTGTAGTCCATGTTGTGTAGTAGCACATGTTTTAGGAATAATAATTTTTTTTTTAAAAACAAGTCATGTTATAGTGGTTCTGACAGCAACTAGGAGGTATTGCACGAATGTGGCTTTTTAAAATAAAAATACAACTCTGTAAAGTGTCTCCAAGAAAACAGAATAATCTCCACAGTTAGAAAATTCTTAGTGGGCTTGACAGGGTAGATGCTGAGAGGCTGTTTCCCCTGGTTGGAGAGTCTAGAACTAGGGGTCATAGTCTCAGGATAAAGAGGTCGGCCATTTAGGACTGAGATGAGGAGACATTTCTTCACTCAGAGTTGTGAATCTTTGGAACTCTCTACCCCAGAGGGCTGTGGAGGCTCAGTCTTGGATTCTATTCAAGACAGAGATCGATAGATTTTTGGACACGAAGGGAATCAAGGGCTATGGGGAAAGGGTGGTAAAGTGGATTTGATGTAGAAGATCAGCCATAATCTTATTGAATGGCGGAGCAGGCTCAAGGGGCCGTATGGCCTACTCCTGCTCCTATTTCTTATGTTCTTAACAACTTCTGCAGGTATACATGAAATTCTTAAAATATATATTTTAAGTCTGCAACTTAACTCCAAAGTATAAAACAGGCATCTTTCAGATATAACTGCAATAGTAGCATAAGGATTGAAAGAGAAAACCCACCAGCACCTTCCCAGGGCAACAAGAGATGGGTAATAAATGGAATGTCGTCAGCGTCACCCAAGTGTCAAGAACAAGTGGGAAAATGCAACAGAAATATAAAGACCACATCCATCACCAACTACTTGGACTATGAGAATATGGTGCTTGGTACAGAACTCAAGTCTCTTATTTCACTGTAAACTAATAGCTGACAAGAAATTTAATGACCCTTAAACAAGACACTTGTAGTTAGTTGGAGGAGGAGGACAGCAAGACAGGAAGTGATGACAGCCTTGTGAACTCGTGATCTCCCAGGCAAAAGGATATAAATGACAATCTTGAATGACACTGTTGTAAGGACAGTACAGGATGTCAAGTTATGCCTTGCTGGTTGCATATACTTTAAAGCATGTTGACCAACAGAAGTTGCTGATTAGCCATGGGTGTGTGGCCATGGCAACCGCCACATATAATCATGTTAGTAGAAAACACTTTACATACACTCACATAACACAGATAAATGTACTTCACATGTGCACATTTATTAAACATCTACTACTAGCCAGTAACTAAGGAAGTAAAGCACTCACAATGATCAACAAATACTCGCACGCAATTTTGTATTCCCATTTTACCAACAAATACACAAAAAAAGTTAAGCATACGCCATGCAAATACGAGTATTGAGATCACATGCCCAACCACAGTGTCGATTAGTTACTTTTTATTTAATCAGAAACGCAATTCATGACATCTGGATTCCCAATTAGTCACATGTGGCTAGTGGCTAATGTATTGGACAACACTGCTTTAAAGTGACGGGAAGGATTACATGCAGCTTCTTCGGATGGAAGCTGTGCTTAATATTTACTCTTTCAGTATTAGTACGGATATACTTTCATCAAAATGTAGACTTTGTACTTTGACTATTGGTATTACTTTATTTCATTAGTAAGGGGCAGACAACACCCAACACGAAAAAGTTTATTCATTCTGAATTCTTAAGCCCACAGTACAGGTTTTCAAACTAGGGTCCCTGAACCCTAGAAATCCATAAGGGGATTCCAATGGGTTCCTAAGATCTTTCAATTTCTGTCTGTCACCAGATTTCTGTATTTTTTTTATATTTGATGGCTCACTAGCATATTATCTAGGAACACAGGAACAGGAGTTTGTTTTTTATTCGTTCATGGGATGTGGGCGTCGCTGGCAAGGCCAGCATTTTATTGCCCATCCCTAATTGCCTTTGAGAAGGTGGTGGTGAGCCGCCTGCTTGAACCGCTGCAATCGGTGTGGTGAAGGTATTCCCACAGTGCTGTTAGGTCGGGAGTTCCAGGATTTTGACCCAGCAACGATGAAGGAACAGCAATATACTTCCAAGTCAGGATGGTGTGAGACTTGGAGGGGAACTTGGAGGTGGTGGTGTTCCCATGTGCCTGCTGCCCATGTCCTTCTAGGTGGTAGAGATCGTGGGTTTGGGAGGAGTAGGCCATTTATCCCCTCGAGCCAGATCCGCCATTCAATGAGATCATGGTTGATCTGTGACCGAACTCCATATACCTGCCTTTGCCCTAAGTCCCTTAATACCTTTGGTTAACAAAAATCTATCAATCTCAGATTTAAAATTAACAATTGTTCTAGCATCAACTGCCGATTCAGAAGAGAGTTCCAAACTTCTACCACCTTTTGCATGCAGAAATGTTTCCTAACTTCACTATATATTAGTAACACTTTCTTCAATGAAAGCAGTTTTCCTTTGGATAACCAATATAGTCTTTCAGGAATTAGGACAGGGAGTTCTAGGAAATGTGTCAATATAATTTTTTAATGAAGGTTGTAACAACCAATCAGATCAGTTGGAAGGTGGGATTCAAAGCTGTCAGAAACAATCAGATTTAGTTGGAGGGCAACAATGGAGCCTATCAGAGCCAACGAGATTGATCAGAGGCAGGACTAAATGGTTGGTAGAACAAATTAGATTGGTTGGAGGGTGAGAGTGGAAGCTACAGAACAAGACATTATTTTCTGTTACTGTTGGTGGCACAAGAACGTCAGTCAGAAAAGCTTTACAACAACAACAACAACTTGTATTTATATAGCACATTTAACGTAGTAAAACGTCCCAAGTCGCTTCACAGGAGGAGTGTTATAAAACAAAATTTGACACCGAGCCACATAAGGAGAAATTAGGGCAGATGACCAAAAGATTGGTGAAAGAGGTAGGTTTTAAGGAGTGTTTTAAAGGAGGAAAGAGAGGTAGAGAGGTTTAGGGAGGGAATTCCAGAGCTCAGAGCCTTGGCAGCTGAAGGCACGGCCACCAATGGTTGAGCAATTAAAATCAGGGATGCTCAAGAGGCCAGAATTAGAGGAGCGCAGATATCTCGGGGGGGGGGGGGGGGGGGGGGGGGGGCTGGGGGAGATTACAGAGATAGGGAGGGGCGAGGTCATGTAGGGATTTGAAAACAAGGATGAGAATTTTTTTTTTTAAAAAGAGGCTTTGCTTAACCAAGAACCAATGTAGGTCAGCGCGCATAGGGGTGATGGTAAACGGGACTTGGTGCGAGTTAGGGCATGGGCAGCAGAGGTTTGGATGACCTCAAGTTTACATAGGGTAGGCCGCGTGAAGCCAGCCAGGAGTGCGTTGGAATAGTCAAGTCTAGAGGTAACAAAGGCATGGATGAGGGTTTCAGCAACAGATGAGCTGAGGCAGGGGCGGAGCCGGGCGATGTTACGGAGGTGGAAATAGGCGGTCTTAGATATAGTGCAGATACGTGGTCAGCAGCTCATTTCAGGATCAAATATGACACCAAGGTTGCGATCGGTCTGGTTCAGCCTCAGACCGATGCTAGGACGAGGGATGGAGTCGGTGGCTAGGGAACGGAGTTTGTGGTGGGGATCGAAGAAAATGGCTTCGGTCTTCCCAATATTTAATCAAGGTAAGCAGATGACTTTGAGAATTACAGTTCGCATTTATGCCAAAGGATAAAGTTACGAGGAAAGACTGGAGAAAATGGTGCTCTTTAACCTTCAAATGAAGTGACAGAGAAAGGGCCTTCTAGAAGTATATGATATTAAATATTCACAGCTATGGTAGTGTTGTGGTTATGTTATTAGTCTAGCAACCCAGAGGATGCGAGCTCAAATCCCACCATAAATTTGGTTGGCACCAGGAGAAGTAAAACTGCCAGATTTTTGCACAAAACCAAATGGTTCATTAATGTCCTATATGGAAGGAAATCTCCAGTTAGTTGACTTTTATTACCTACTGAAGTGGCCTAGCTAAAGAGGCAGCAATGGTCCAATTGGCAATAAATTTGCCTTGCCAGTGTTGGCCATATCCCAAGTCTAAAAAAATTTAAATGATATAGATAAGATTAAGAAATCCCTCCCTAAACCTCTCCACCTCTCTACCCTTTGCAAGATCCTCCTTAAAACCTACCTCTGACCAAGCTTTTAGTCACCCTCTGAATATCTCCTTCTTGGGCTTGGTGTCAATATTTATTTGATTACATTTCTATGAAGCGCCTTGGGATGTTATTGCAGTGTGTAATGATTTTTATTTCCAGTACAAGTAAAGGGCCAAAAGAGCTAAATAAACTAGAAATTACTGCTGCCGAAAATACTGGTTGAGCTTTTAATGCATTTCTTTGTCTATTGTTTAAACTGGTTTATTTTAAATGGGCCAATATACCTCCATTAAAATAACAGACAGAGGAATGTCATGCAAGTGTTCATCATTTAATATCACCAACAGTAATTTATACCCTCCTGTTTTATGGTTTTAGAATCAATTGTTTGAAATGCGCAGCAGATCAGGATCAGAGAGTGAAAAAGGACAGGTTCATGATTGGATATGACCCAGAACTCGTTTCTAAGGTTTCGTTTCGATGATATTGATAAACCCTTATCCCACCCTGAAGCTTCTTAAAAATAAAACCGGTTAGATCAGCGTACTCCCACCTGCTTCTGGACTGCCATAGGGTCCACAACAAGGACACATGCAACAGTGAAACCGTTTTGTTTTGTGACTGCAGCAAGCACTAGTGGGATTATTGTAGGTGTGTGTGATAGGCTTCATTAACAATTAAGAATCTATCTGGCATTAGATTCACAATGAAACAGATACATTTATTTTCATATTTAAAATATCTATAGTTCTCCCAGGCGAAATGATTTTTTTTACGTGGAAAGACAGAATTACAGTAACCATCTAAATCTAGAAAATGCACCAAATAAAGTGTAAAATTCAAAAATAATTTGGAGGGCTGGATCATTCTCCCAAACCTTGCTAGAAAATAAATCTCCTGCCTTCAGCACACACATCCCCTGCAGTAATCTCTAAATCCACCACTGCTGCAAACTGTGCTTTTGTGTATTTTAGATTTTGTCTCCATCAAATACAAGTGTTCAGCTAAACTTAAATCATTCAAAGTCCTTCCTACTTCTCCCATATGAAACCTGATCATAAAATCTATAAAAGACAGAGAGGTGGTGCCTTGACATCCAAGTGTTGTGGGCCCAGGAGCCTCTTACATGAAGCCCAGATCCCTTATTGGTGTCAAAGCAGAGGAAAAATTCAGAGTGAAACGTTGGGGAAAAACAATGAGAATTAGATGTGCAATGCACAAAATTAGAGAGAAGAGACTGGAAACTAAATCGTGACTCCTCAAAAATCAGCAGCCCAGAGCAATGAGTCTAGAAATGAGGATTGGTTCTATGCACTGTTAAATAGTGGTGCTTAAAGGTCAGATTAAAGTGTAGCAGGGCAGACTGACAACTACAAAAACACACAGCCATCAGAAAAATGTGTGCATCATTGGTTTTTCTAAAAGCATAAAGATGATATCAGGTTAGAGTTGAATGCAATATATTGGCCTGGAATTTGCAGTCAACGGCGAAGCAAGGGCGTAAGTGATTTCAGTGCAATATAATGGGGAATCCATAATGCGATCTGCTGTGATGGCAGCGAATCATATTGCAGAAACAGTAAATGAGAAGCTGCTTTTATCCCGACTTTTAAAAAATGTTAGACAGCAAAACAAAGATTGGGGCTCTCACATGGGATGAGGTAGAACCTGAAATAAATATGAACAAACTTCAAAAAAAATGTTACAATTTTAAGAAACTTTTTAAAAGGTTAAGTGGAGAAATTTGACACTCCACAAAATTTAAATTCGTTTTTCATGGCCATAATGTTTGTTTAGCAGTAAATACACTGTTAAAATCCCGGTTACACCTAATCCAACAAGGCCTAACATTTAATAGGGTAGCTAACAGCGATATTACCGCGAAAAAGCCCAAGTTTATCAGTTTCATTGATTTCACTGATTGCCAGTGTCGGAGCAGTGAATGACTGACCGGAACTTCGGGATTTCTGCGTTTAGTAGCACATGCACTACATCCTGAAATTGCGGCCAGTTTCAAAGGGGTAATAACGGCGAACGCTGTTAATTTGCCATTATTACCCACCACAAATTCCGGCCCATTATTACACCAATTGCTCTGCTGAATTATCAAAGATTCACCAAGAGACACTTGGTGGTATGGACTGGTAAAACTAAACCTTATTGGGGAAGTAAGAAACGAATGACAAAAATTTATTTAGCACCTTATTACGTCCTCAGGGTGTCACGAAGTGTTTCACAACCAATTAATTATTTTCTTTAAAAGGGTAGTCACTGTTGTTATGTAGCTAAGTGTGGACACTGGAACAACTTCCTTCCCTTTGAATACTGCCACTGGATATTTTACAGACACCTCAACAGTGCCTCAGTTTAACATCTCATCCAGAAGACAGTAATTCCAGCAATGCAACTCTCCACCAGTACTGCATTGCATTATCTGCCACACAGGCACGATGGGCTGAATGGCCTCTATCTGTGCTATAACATTCTCTGATTCTATGCTCAAATGCTAGAGGCTTAATCCTATAACCTTCTGACTCAGAGGCAAGAGTGTTATCAACTGAGCCGCACTGACACTTGACTTGGGAAGAAAACTTAAACAACCCAAGAAGCTTGAGGTAAAAATATAACCCAATGTCACACTACACCAACTGAGATGTGCAACCTGAAATTGAAAGTGGTCATGTCTATTTTAATTAATGTTGCTTTCTTTGTAACCTGCCCAGATGGGTCACAATGGTTATTGTACAGTCCGAAATTGATATGCTCCCATTTTTAAGAAACACACCACTTATATTTCTTTCCTTCAACCCACCATTGCTGGCAAAGCCTACAGCCACCATGGCTCCACTTTCTCGAACTCCTTCCTAAAGCATTCTGCCTCTCCACTTCTCTCTCTCCTCCTTTAAAAGTCTTCTCAAAACCTTTCCAGTCATCCCTTTAACTGTCCTAATCTCTCCCTCCATGGCTCAGTGTGCATGGCCCTGTCTATTTCCATGTGCAAAACACTGCGGGACTATTTTTTACATTAAATCCACTATATAAGTACAAGCTGTTGCTGCTTTTCTTGTATTACATTGATAGCTTGTAACTTTCATTATGAATGTTTTACATTTTGTCTTTATCTTTATTAATTTCATAAATTTTAGAAACTTAAATACTGGTTAGAATACATAGAAACATAGAAGATAGGAGCAGGAGTAGGCCAATACATCCCTACAAATCAGGACACAATCGAAAACATTTTCTTGGACAGCAGGTGCTGGTAATGGTTCTGCTGGAACCATTTACATCTCCTCTGGACCGATCTTTTGTTTCTTTATTGTGCCATTACCACCCCCTTTTCTCTTGCACCATCATCCCTTTTGTCAGTTAATCACTCCTGCCCTTCACCCCTTCCCTTTTATTCTTTCCTTCCCCAGTTCCCTTTTCCCCCTGGCTCTGTACTTGCTTATAAACTGTTAAATCTCTAATTTTTTCCAGTTCTGATGAAAGCTCATCGACCTGAAATGGCACCCAAAGGAAAACTGTGTTATAATTGTAGAAAATGTTTTTATTAGTACATTAGAAGTACTGTGCTAGTAAGTCAACAAATAAATAAAAGATTGTGACCCTGTGCTCACAGTGTTTGGTCTGCCTGGCCCAGATGTACAGATGACTGTGACTCCCCTAGGGTCGGTGGACTAGTTTGACAACCTATGCTGTAATCAATGTGCCCTTTAAGCTGCGCAGTCACGCGGCGCTCTGGAGCTCCCACGCAGCCGGCTCACTGGCTTTTAAATAGGAAAAACCACGCATGCACGGTATTTTGAATGGGCCGCGTAGCCCCTTAAAGGGGCCGTGCACCCCCCAAAAAATTAAAGGGAACATTGGCTGCAATCCATGTTGAACTGTCCTCCCTCTTCCGCCCATCCATTCCTCTTTCCTAGCATCTTCCCCAATTTCTTTCTTTCCTCTCCCCCAACCCTTCACTTCCATTCCCATTTCTCCAGAGTCTTCTCTCCCCCTTCCCCATCTTGGTCCAATTACCTTCCAACCCTGCTTGAAATGAATACTGCCCTTGGTTATGATTCTCCGTGTGCGACACCACGAGGGATCGACAATATATATTAAAAATGGTGAGCGTCCAAAAATTCTAATGGTATAGTGCCTGTAAGTAGCGTTGTAAGGGTTAAGTTATATGACACAGGAAGTACAATGAGGCTAAACTAACGTACGTAATAGTCCCACAATACTGACACTGAAATCCCCCAACATCAATTTCAGCAACCCATTTTTAAATTTCAACTGAAATCATCTTCTCCGTTGCTACCTTGAGATTTTCACAATGAAATTGAAGTTTCCACATGGAATAAAGAAATATTTCACGGGAAACTTTCACTCCTCTGTTATGAGACAGATGTTGAAGATCATATTTGGAAATCAGTCCAGTAGCAGCACCCATAGGAACAGGAGTAGGACATTCAGCCCCTCGAGCCTGTGCCACAACTCAATTAGATCATGGAGGATCACCCAATGACTAGGTTGTCTGAAAGAGTGTAATTGAAGGGATGAGAGCCTCAACAAATCACTTTGAGACAGAAATCAGAACTAGCAGCACTCCGAAGAGTCAACTGAAAGCATGTGGCATGCTGAAATTGACCAGTTCTCTTCCCTCAATCCCTGTCTGATTTTGAAGATCTGTCCCTCCCCTTTTGAAGATCTGTCCCACCCCTTTATGCCCACAAATGCTCCTCAATTCCTGCAGATGGAGTTCCAGTAACCTGTTCCAGAATTGTAGTCTGACTCCCCTGCTAAGAGTTATTGCTGAGCTCCCCACTCTGGCTGACAGTCATTTCATTGGAAGCCGGCTTCAGGAATAACATGCACACAAACCGACCCGTGATTCATCCCACCCTGCTCACCAGCTGAGCTGATTTCCCTGCAGCAGCCCCTTCAGATGGTTTTATGATCCGTGGCTACCCCCACCCCCCTTCCTCCTTTCCCTGACCCCTCTCCCCTCCCAAATCTCCATCCCCCTCGCCTTGCACCCCCATCCTCTGTCTTCGCTCCCTCCTCTCTCTTCCCCTTCCTCTCCCCTCCCCTCCCCCCTCCCCTCACCAGGCACCTCCTCAATCCCTTCCTCTCCTACATCCCTTCTTTTCCCCCTCCCCCACATTGGTTCCATTACCCCCCCACCCTCTAACCCTGCCTGATCTGAAAAATTCGAATTGGTCTGGACCACCTAGATGCAACACCACGGGATATGGACTTGTACATTGTAAAAACTCAGCTTCAGTGGTTAGAAAATCTGTTTAGACACATAACAGTAAGGGAAGGTCTAACAAGATACAAAACTTGATAGACCCTAAAACAACAAAATAAATGTTGCACTTTGGTAACAGTGTCAGTTTGATTCAATTGCTCATACACTTGTCTCAGTCAGAAAGTTGTGGGTTCATGCCTCGTTATGGATTTCAGCACATAATATAGGCTGAAACTCCAGTGCCGTACTGAGGGTCTGCAGTCCTGTTAGAGGCGCAGTTATTCAATAGAAACACTAAACCGAGGCCCCTCTGCCTGCTCAGGTGGCTATAAAAGGTCCAATGGCACAATTTGAAGAGCAGGGTATACACATGATGTCCTGGGCAATATCCCTTCCCCAGGCAACACCACCAAAACAAAAAAGACAAAATTATCTGGTCATTCATTTATTGGAACCTTACTGTGCAGAAAATAGCTGCTATGTTTGCCTACATAGCATTTACTTCAAAAGTAATCTATTGGTTGTAAAGCACTATGGGACGTTCTGAGGATGTGATATGGTGCTATATAAATGCATTTTTTTTCTTTTGGCTAATAGAGCGCAAAGATTTATCTCATAATATTTGAAAAACCTTTTTGTTAACATTACTGATTCAGAGCTAGGAAACTTAACAATCTCAGCGCCGTTATATTTTGTACTTGCTACTGCTCCGGCACCTATACTTGGCAGTAAAACCGTAACATTTCACAAACTGCAGTAAGTTCTGCTTTTATGTTTGCTATACTATCACAGTCCATGATTGAAAAAAAAAGCTTCTAGGATACCCCAATACTGTGACCACAGTTTCTTTAATAAAAGTTTCTGGCCATGACTCAGTCCAGAAGCACTGCTTACCCAGTTGTTTAATAGTTGTTGTACCGACTGACCACACATCTACCACGTCCCATTCAAAGCACTCCTGAATAGCCACCTCACTGTTTACCACAGTAACTGTGCCACTAACACTGTAAGAGGAACTACAACTCCTAATATAGTCCAAGCAGCTCTCGTACACTAGAGCAGAAACTGAACATCTTTTTCCTTCTTAAGAGCTTAAGCACTTCTATTTCCTCAGCCTTATTCCTTGTTGTGTTAGTCCGCAGCATCTTTTAACATTATTAGCTTCACAATGTTCTGGGTTATCCGAGAAGTTTTCTTTCAAACATGGACTGTGGTAGTATAGCAAATATAAAAGTAGAATTTACTGCAGTTCGTGAAATGTTAGGGTTCTACTGCCAAGTAGATTCTGGAACACAAGCAAGTACAGAATATGACAGCACGTCGAAGGTTAAGTTTCCTAGCTCCGAATCGTGATAACAAAAAAGCGTTTCAAATATTATGAGATTAATCTTTCAATGGGACACTTCTTAATGGCAATGCTGAAGCAATACTGTACACTTTTACACGTAAAAACTTGTCTTATTTCTTACAGAAATGGCAAAGTCTGGGAGCAAAAGCACCAGAATTTTATTTTGAAGAACTAATTAAAAGGAGCACTGCACATTCATGTCCTGGAACAGCCGGTGCTGAATACTGTTTTGAGACTGCTACACTGCCAGAATGTTTATGCTGCAAATGATTCCTATTTGACATGATTGGGTTACTTTATCAATTCTCACCTACTATCACTTTCCATGCACAACAGCTAAGAATTTATTGTTTGTTACATTAGCAGGCGAACGCTTAACATAATCATAGGATAGTCATCTGTCCGGTTAAGGCATGCATTTTCAATAAGTTAATGTTTCTGCTGAAATAGCGGACAGAGGACAATCATACGAGTACATTACACTTTTGTCCGCTAACATCACCAACAGTAATTTTTAGGCTAACATTTCCAGACGCTTGCACACTACCACTGTTCTTACTGCTTTGGCTTCAGATCGCACTAAAAGGGCATATTTAAAAACAAAGGAGGTAGGAACAAGAAAATGAATTCAGCTCATCTATCCCACATCTTTACTGGCAATTTTTCAATACCTTCCACCCCGCCCACAATCTCATTTTTTTCTTACTCTCTGCTCAATCAGGAATTGGTCTGTTTCTCTTTGGATTGTTACAACTGCAGTTAGGTCCCGCCTCAGCCAACCCACCTCATTATTTTAAATGCAATTATGATTAAAGCTCGATACTATAACCTACTGTTGGTGATATTTGCAAAAAAAAATGCCTAATGTGTTCATATCTGTAAAGAATTCCTGTGAGCCTCAAGAAAATATCTGCTTTTAAATACCAAGGCACCAGGACCAGATGGAATACGAGTTCTCTAGCTTTTCTTTTTTAAATGGCCAGTTAATTAGTGTTAGAAATCAGGTGTGTCCAAAATGTATATGGTTATGCAAATAAAATTGTGACGCGAATAATGCTGTGTTTACATGATTGTATTAGAACGAGAGACAAATGGTCTCTTCAGACTAGTATTAGAATAATTAGATAGATGCTTAGAATCTGCTTATGTTTTGGTTCCCTGCAGATGTTATAATATTTTGCACTGTGACGGTCACATATGACCTTGTTTCCAGGCTAGCTGTCTGCTGTTTGTGTGCTAGGAAGGTTGTTTTATGTATCTTTAATTTAACCAACTAAGGCCCAATGCCTATATTTCTTCCATTACTGCTAATAACCATACTATAATGCTAAGTTAGGATTTTGACTTTGTTTAACAAAACTGCTTTAAAATGCATAAGTTAACCAGTGTATGAGAATAGAATAGAAGATACCTTTGGGAATTTAATGATTCATTCCATGGTACAATAGTCTATGATAATGAAAGTTAGTTTTGCATAGCTAAAGCTGCATGAACAGCATGAACATAAATAACTGATAACAAGCAGTTACGAACATCTGATGGTCGAGAATGGCATGTCTGACTCCAAACTAGGGAGGATAGGGACAAAGAGAAATAGGACAAATTCCAAAGGAAGAACCTTCAGAAAGATTAAACAATAAGACAAATTGGATGAGATCATGAAACCCCGGTTAGGGGAGGGCTTTCATCCAAAAATCAAGACAAAGAACTCAACACCACATTGGGTATTGAGGTTTTAGGGGAACCTCTATAGGTTAAATGGTCTTGTCAATAATTTGGCCTCAGGCCCACCCCTAAAAAGAGAATAAAAGTAACACCCTGAGGGCTTGCCCACGCAGACGGTGGAGGGAGAGCCAAGCAGAGGTTGGGCTGGTCGAGCGCTCTTTCGAGAGTGATCCCACACTCACCAACTCGGAGGTTCTAGACGAGAGGAAGAGAGGCCACAAGCCAGAGAACTGTTCATAAGAAATAGGAGCAGGAGTAGACCAATCGGCCCCTCGAGCCTGCTCCGCCATTCAATGAGATCATGGCTGATCTGATCCAACCTCAACTCTAAAGAACTCAAGAAGTAGGAGCAGGACCAGGCCACTCGGCCCCTGGGCCCGCTCCGCCACCCACAGGGCCTTGACCGATCCGAACTCAAACTCATGTCCAATTTCCAGCCCGCTCCCCGTAACCCCTGATTCCCTTTACTTCTAGGAAACGGTCTATTTCTGTTTTAAATTTATTTAATGAAGTAGCTTCCACAGCTTCCTGGGGTAGCAAATTCCACAGACCCACTACCCTCTGAGTGAAAAAGTTTCTCCTCATCTCAGTTTTGAAAGAGGAGCCCCTTATTCTAAGATTATGTCCCCTAGTTCTAGTTTCACCCATCATTGGGAACATCCTCACCGCGTCCACCCGATCAAGCCCCTTCACAATCTTATATGTTTCAATAAGATCGCCTCTCATTCTTCTGAACTCCAATGAGTAGAGTCCCAATCTACTCAACCTCTCCTCGTATGTCCACTCCCTCATCCCCGGAATTAACCGAGTGAACCTTCTTTGTACTGCCTCGAGAGCAAGTATGTCTTTTCTTAAGTATGGACAACAAAACTGTATGCAGTACTCCAGGTGTGGTCTCACCAATACCCTATACAACTGCAGCAATACCTCCCTGTTTTTATATTCTATCCCCCTAGCAATAAAAGCCAACATTCCATTGGCTTTCTTGATCACCTGCTGCACCTGCATACTAACTTTTTGATTTTCTTGCACCAAGACCCCCAGATCCCTTTGTACTGCAGTACTTTCCAGTTTCTCGCCATTAAGATAATAACTTGCTCTCTGATTTTTCCTGCCAAAGTGCATAACCTCACATTTTCCAATATTGTATTGCATCTGCCAAATCTCTGCCCACTCACCCAGCCTGTCTATATCCCCTTGTAGGTTTTTTATGTCCTCCTCACTCTCTACTTTCCCTCCCATCTTTGTATCATCTGCAAACTTTGATATGTTACACTCGGTCCCCTCCTCCAAATCGTTAATATAGATTGTAAAGAGTTGGGGACCCAGCACCGACCCCTGCGGAACACCACTGGCTACTGGTTGCCAGTCCGCGAATGAACCATTTATCCCAACTCTCTGCTTCCTGTTAGATAACCAATCCTCCACCCATGCCAGAATATTACCCCCAATCCAGTGATTTTTTATCTTAAGTAATAATCTTTTATGTGGCACCTTGTCGAATGCCTTCTGGAAGTCTAAATACACTACATCCACTGGTTCCCCTTTATCCACCCTGTACGTTATGTCCTCAAAGAACTCGAGCAAATTTGTCAGACATGACTTCCCCTTCATAAAGCCATGCTGACTTTGTCCTATTAAATTATGTTTATCTAAATGTTCCGTTACTGTCTCCTTAATAATAGACTCCAAAATTTTACCCACCACAGATGTTAGGCTAACTGGTCTATAATTCCCAGCCTTCTGCCTACAACCCTTTTTAAATAAGGGTGTTACATTAGCAGTTTTCCAATCTGCCGGGACCTTTGCTGAGTTCAGGGAGTTTTGGAAAATTATTACCAAAGCATCCACAATTCCTACTGCCACTTCCCTCAAGACCCTAGGATGTAAGCCATCAGGTCCAGGGGATTTATCCGCCTTGAGTCCCATTATTTTACTGAGTACCAATTCCTTAGTAATTTTAATCGTATTTAGCTCCTCCCTCACTAGAGCCCCCTGTTTGTCCAGTGTTGGGATATTCTTAGTGTCCTCTACCGTAAAGACTGAAACAAAATATTTGTTCAGCATTTTTGCCATCTCCATGTTTCCCACCATTAATTTCCCGGTCTCATCCTCTAAGGGACCTACGTTTGCCTTAACCACCCTTTTTCTTTTGATATAACTATAGAAACTCTTGCTATCTGTTTTTATATTTTTTGCTAATTTATTTTCATAGTCTATTTTCCCTTTCTTAATCAATCCTTTTGTTACTTTTTGTTGTCTTTTGAAGACTTCCCAATCTTCTATCCTCCCACTAACTTTGGCTACCTTATATGTCCTTGTTTTTAGTTGGATACTTTCTTTAATTTCTTTACTTAGCCATGGATGGCTGTCATTTCTTTTACACCCTTTTTTCCTCAGTGGAATATATTTATTTTGAAAGTTGTAAAATAACTCCTTGAATGAACACCACTGCTCATGTACCGTCTTACCCTTTAATCTATTTTCCCAGTCCACTTTAATCAATTCTGCTCTCATGCCATCATAGTCTCCTTTATTCAAGCTCAGTATGCTTGTTTGAGAACCAACCTTCTCACCCTCTAATTGGATATGGAATTCAACCATGTTATGGTCACTCATTCCAAGGGGATCCTTAACTAGGACATTATTAATTAATCCAGACTCATTACACAGTACCAGGTCCAAGGTTGCTTGCCCCCTTGTAGGATCAGTTACATACTGCTCAAGAAATCCATCCCTAAGACACTCAATAAACTCTTCCTCAAGGCTGCCCTGCCCAATTTGATTTGTCCAGTTAATATGATAGTTAAAATCCCCCATAATTATAGCTGTTCCCTTATTACATGCCCCAACTATTTCCTGATTAATACTTCTTCCAACAGAGTTGCAACTATTAGGAGGCCTATATACTACGCCCACCAGTGTTTTTTTCCCCTTATTATTCCTAATCTCTACCCAAACTGTTTCATTATCCTGATCTTTTGACCCAATATCATTTATCTGTATTACAGTGATTCCTTCCTTTATTAACATAGCCACACCCCTTCCCCTTCCTTCCTGATTGTTAAATACCCTGGCATATTTAATTCACAGACGTTTTCACCCTGCAGCCATGTTTCTGTAATGGCCACAAGATCATACCCATACATAGTTATTTGTGCCGTTAACGCGTCAATTTTGTTACGAATGCTACGTGCATTCAGATAAAGAACTTTCAAATGTGTTTTGCGACACTTACTTCCTGCTTTTTCCTTATTTAACACTTTACCTTTTACTCCATACCTTCTGTCCCTTCCTGACATGCTTTCCTCTGTCTCCCTGCTCAGGTTCCCAACCCCCTGCCAGCCGTCTGTCTGATCAGAACCAGCATCAGCTGCTTGTCATGGTCGTTTGTTTTTGCTGTATAACTAGCATGTTATATTCCGTCTTAAACTCTGATTAAACACAATATACCCACCATATTGGTTTACAGTCAATCCTGTTTATTTGAAAGACTAGAGATAAGCTACTAATTGGCCCAATCTCTACAAATGGCATTTACTTTTACTATGTAGTAAGATTCATTTCTGCCATGTTGTTTGAATCTTCCACGATCCAACTCATCTCTTCTTTCACAAGCCATATATAAAATCTTAGAAATTACAGAACCAACAGAGCCCATTCAGTCTATCGTGTCAGTGCTAGCTCTTCAACTGAAGCTATCTACTCTAATGCCATTAAAATGGGAGCATTTGAATAGAAGTTTTTCCAGACTGTTGATTTGGAGTTATTTACGATAACAGATTTTATTACTCTTTTAACTTACAAGTGAACATTTACGAATGAAAAATCAATAGCACACTGTCCCCACACTAATAACAATCGATCTGGCAATATCTACTTATTTACAAGTTGTGTTACGTATGCATAAGTTTGCATTCTCTTTGTTGTTTTGTTAACAATTCACCCAAAGACAACTATCCACATTACTCTCAAAATGGAAAAATGACTAGAAACCCTACTTTATCCACAATTCGTCCCTTCCCTTAATCCAGACAGAAATAATCATGAATGAGGTTGGATGAGCAAACCAAAGTACACAGGAAGTAATGGCACCATTGAAATCAAGACCCCTTATGCAGCAGCATCACTTCCTGTCAGCAGTCGGAAATTCCTCCAAAGCTTTAAGGAACTGATTTTAAAAGGGAACATCAATGAGGAACAAACTACAAGAGCTGGTCTCCAGCAGCAACAACTATAACCATTTGAAGTAATGTGAAACTGAACAGAAATCCTCAGGCAAAAACTACAAACAGACAAAATAAAAATAGGCTGTTCCTTTGGATTCTGTTGGGAGGTAGCCTCATTTCTATTCTAACATCTAATCAACATTTACCCACAGATCCTCCCACCATCTGAATCTCTTCCCTGGCGCAACAGAATATTCCCAAGAAATCCAAGTGCCTGCTGATATTCCAACTTCAAATGGATCTTGAGAATGTTTGAATCATGGAACAGCTCCTCCAGAATTTTTGTTCATGTAAGTAAAGAAATGCAAGAAATCTAACATTTTCCTCTCATCCCCAATTCATTCCTGAATTTTGTCACTGGGGAAGTAATGTGCAGTGCCAATCTAGTTGAAGGTTTGTATAACTTTAGAAGGAGCATTTATAATGGTGGAATTCTGCATTTACTGATCTTATCCAAATCCAACTTGTAATGAGACAGCATATAAACTAAGGACCTAGTGGCTGCACAATATAATTCTAACAGTGCGGCCTCAATTTGGTAGGAATATGAGGTTATTGTATTTCTAATGGTATATTTCATTAATTCTAGTTCTGGCTGATCGTAGGCAAAATAGGTATCTAAAGACCCAAAGACATGAAAAAAAGCGTTGACCATCACCAGAATTGGTACGCAGGGTTAATAGAGTATCATGCCCTGGAAAAACTGGAGCTGGGAGAATCCAGAACAAGGCCCTCAAACCATATAAACAGTATAGTCAATAGCAACCAAGAACATGGATTGGACAGATAGCAAGCTAAGAGAGGTAATAGCCAACAGTTCAAAAGTAGGACCTATGAGGGCTCAAATGAGAATAAGGCAGAACTCATGCAGGAGGCCAAGAAAATATAATTGCCTTTCAAGGGAGTACGACTAATTGGTAGCTTTTTCAGAGATCTGGCACAGGCATGATGGGCTGAATGGCTTCCTTCTATGCCAAATGATTCCAAGTCTGATAATTTTAGAGAGAAGTTCTCCTGCTCAAATCTGGACTTCGCCTGGGTGACACCTATGGCTGAGGTCCAAGAGTAAAAAAGTGGCACATGTAGAAAACCTTCATGCAGGAATTCAAGAATCTGGCCTACAATGATCTAACTATTGTCGATCACATCAAATGGTAAACCCTTGAGTAACAGGACAATGTACTTAAAACCAGAAAGAACTGTACAAAACCCTCTGAAAGTTAAGATGTTTTAGCCCATCTTGTTAGTGACCAGGGTTTAGAGACCCCGAAGAGCCATTTTCTTTTTAATTCTGTGATTAAAGCAGAGACCATGCCAACAATTAAGAATAGGCTAGATAGGTGGACAAAGGAAAGGGTAATAAAGGGATATGGGAACAGTACAGGCACATGGGATTAGGACTACTACTTGTGTGGAGGATAAACACCAACTTGGGCTAGTTGGGCCAAGCAGCTTGTTTCTGTGTTGCAATTTCTATGTAAGTTTGAAGATCAAATCTTGACCTCACACTGAACATCATGCTGAGAGGCCTTGCAAGCCCAGAAAGCATAAATCTAGCACAAGGTTAAAAAATATGATGAACCTTGTTAGTGAAAACAGATAAACTTGTTTAAACATTAAAAGTTTCCCAAAGCTTAGATACATTAAGAGATGAAATAACATAGAATGCACTTATAAACAAGAATTTTCCCTGTACTATGAAAAGACTGTCTTACAACATGGTCGGCCAAATCATCAATGTATTGTTCAAAGATCCCCCCTTACGCTTGCATGTGAGGGTTCTTGATTTGAATTATGCAAGAGCACCTTATCTTTTGTGTAAGTCTAATTCCGAAGAGTGAATGCACTTTTGTCAATCAGACAAACTTGCATTTAAATAGCACCTCAGTGTGTCCTTAGAATGTTTCAAAGTGTTTCACAGCCCTTGGAAGAAGTGCAGTCACCATGTTATATGGGTAAAACTTGACAGCCATTTTGCACAAACAATTTCCCCACGAATGCAAATAAGATAAATGCCTAGTTAATCTATTTTTGGCGGTGTTGGTCGAGAGAGAAAGGTTGACCATGACACTGGGAGAACGCCATGCCCCAAGGAACCTTTCAGGCCCACTTGAAGACACAGATGGGGCCTCAGTTTAACTTCTCATTTTAAGATGGCACCTCTGACAATACAGCACTCCCTCAGTACTTCACTGAAGTTTTCAATCTAGATGATGTACTAAAATCCTGGAGTGGGGCTTAAACCCACAACCTTCTGATTCAAGGCAAAAGTGCTACAAACTGAGCCAAGCTGAAACTACAAATCGAAGGGAATGAGGGTGAATGGGGAATAAAAACTGGCTTACTTGGTTCATAATCATTTTATTGCCAAATCTTTCATCTTGAATGCAATATTTCTTTGGGGAAAATGTAACCATACGAAACAAAACCCTCCCTCCTGCGTGGTATCCATCTTTTGGGTCCTCCACCCTGTAAAATGCTCCATGTCATTTTTCTCCAGGTAAGGAGTACTTTAGAAATGTAAGTTATCACATTACACTTAATTACTTTTACATAGCAAGTAATGAGATAAAGGCTTCACTATTATTAATGTTACTAACACATTACTGTGAACATCAAAGTGCTTTTTATGGCACAAACATATCCTGTTTGGACTGCCTAGGTTGTGAATCTGCTAATGGAACAGCATAAACAAGCAACTGATCTAATTACTGAGTCAGCTTTCGATTTATCCATGCCTCTCTCAGTAATATGTGATACCACTGGGATCACTTGATATACCAGCCCTGGAATCCCTGTGCCTGCATATTTGATTCAAAAAGGTCGGAGGCAATATTCTAAAAGTGGCACCTTTCAGACCTGTAGTTAAAATAAACCCACTCGGCCAAATCTTCCTGGAAAAATAACGCGCGTTAACGACGCACACCGTTATTAATGCGCAAATCGGCGAGCAATTTCAGGGGCTGAACAGACACACCGCGAGTTGTGAATCTCCATAACTTGCCGGTCGATTTACGTTGCTCCGTTGCTTGCCTCGCACAAACAGCATCTCGACTTTAGCCTCCCCGTTATTTTTAAGAACTTGCTGGATTTGCACATTAATTGCCCGTTATACTCACCACCAAAAGTTAGGGCCAATAATTAACAGTGCAAGTACCCTTTAATCGACGTGATAATTGTTAATGCAATGACACTCAATACCTCAGGGAAACTATTTAAACTGTTGAGTCTCATTCCTGCATGTAGTAAATTGCTGTTAGAGATTTTAACTTTTTTTCCCCCAAATTCTTCCTTTCTCTCTCTTTTCTGCATCTGATTTGACTAATTCACTCACTCTAATTCACCCTCCTTCTCTGTTGTTTCTCTGTTTAACTGTAAAAAAAAACTGATTGTTTATCTGCCGAGGTGTGACAAAAGGTAGTCAGGAGGATTAAATGTAGTTGTCTGCCATTGTACGTTACACATGCATTGTTCTCTATCTATATATGCTTTGTCGATTTGTATTCCTTTACTTCACCCGACGAAGGAGCAGCCGCTCCGAAAGCTTGTGATTTCAAATAAAACTGTTGGACTATAACCTGGTGTTGTGCGACTTCTCACTTTTGTCCACCCCAGTCCAACACCGGCATCTCCGCATCATGTTTAACTGTAAGTTATTGTTTCTTTTCCAATCTTTAAATTTCATTGGTTAAGGAGCTACACTGTTGGTCCCATCGTTCACTAAGGTCCCAGATGTCCCATAATCAGCTTCCAACAAATTACGGCACAAAAACTTTGAACTGAAGGATGCAGGAAAAAGTCTTACTAACGGCGCTCGCTATGAGATTCCCCGCTCCAGCGAGATTTGGCCCACTGTCTCACTCCTCTAATCACCATGGCAGGACTGCTGTCACCGTCTGCTTGCTTACTCTTTCAATTATAGGGTGCTTGTAAGCCTCTCATCTTCATATATTCTGGCACCGCCAGTAAGATTATTGCTGTAACTTTTTAATATGATACATGTGTTTTGAACTGTACATTTTCTTAGTTGTGCAACAAATACTAATGTTCATAAATCAAAAATGCTATCCCAGTCTTGCATTAAAAAGTTGCCCTCCCACTTGTTTTATAATTTAATTCATTTTTCATGAAAAGATTTACACTCTGATCAGTAAATAGTCAAATAAATGAGATTGATATTTATCCATATGGACAGATATTTAAAACAAAGTTTTGAGATTTATCCTTCAGTTCAGGTGTCACACATGCAAATTTATATCACACTTAAAAAATAAATGATCGAAAGATTTTTTTTAATATTCATTCATGGGATGTGGGCGTCGCTGGCAAGGCCAGCATTTATTGCCCATCCCTAGTTGCCCTGGAGAAGGTGATGGCGAGCTGCCTTCTTGAACCGCTGCAATCCGTGTGGTGAAGGTACTCCCACAGTGCTGTTAGGGAGGGAGTTCCAGGATTTTGACCCAGCAACGATGAAGGAACGGCGATATATTTCCAAGTTAGGATGGTGTGTGACTTGGAGGGGCATTTGGAGGTGGTGGTGTTCCCATGCGCTTGCTGTCCGTGTCTTTCTAGGCGGTTGAGGTCACAGGTTTGGGAGGTGCTGTCGAAGAAGCCTTGGTGAGTTGCTGCAGTGCATCTTGTAGATGGTACACACTGCAGCCACGGTGCGCCGGTGGCGGAGGGAGTGAATGTATTTAAGATGGTGGATGGGGTGCCAAGCAAGCGGGCTGCTTTGTCCTGGATGGTGTCAAGCTTCTTGAGTGTTGTTGGAACTACACTCATCCAGGCAAGTGTTGCATCACACTCCTGACTTGTGCCTTGTAGATGATGGAAAGGGAAGTCAGGAAGTGAGACACTCACCACAGAATACCCAGCCTCTGACCTGCTCGTGTAGCCACAGTATTTATGTGGCTGGTCCAGTTAAGCTTCTGGTCAATGGTGACCCCCTGGATGTTGATGGTGGGAGATTCGATTATGTTAATACCGTTGAATGTCAAGGGGCAGTGGTTAGATGCTCTCTTAGTGGAGATAGTCGTTGCCTGGCACTTGTGTGGCGCGAATGTTACTTGTCACTTATCAGTCCAAGCCTGGCTGCATCATTATCTGAGAAATTACAAAAGGAACTGAATACTGTGCAATCAGCGTACATCACCACTTCTGACCTTATGTTGGAGGGAATGTCATTGATGAAGCAGTTGAAGATGATTGGACCTAGGATAGTGCCCTGAGAAACTCCTGCCGCGATGTCTGGTCTGCTAAGAGCAATCAGCCTATAATCTACCGGAGGAAGGCATAGCAATTAGATGTTGTGGCCTTAAAAGGACATATCACTATACACACAGCTGCATTGTCTGTGTACTATGGTCCTGTCCTGTCTTTATAAAACAGCAAATTGGAGATCCACCAGCATGCAGCACAACACACTGGCTGAGAAAGGTGTGCATTCTCCATTTTGTTGCCAATCGTTAGTATCTTTTGCAATCTTCTTTGAATTTGTATCTCTATCCTACTCTTCCTTGCAGTAAATCTCAATCCTATATGTTTTCTCAATTGTTTTAGATAAGTAGTGGAGTTTACAATATCAATTTATAATAATTCAGATTATATTTAGGTTTTGAATAGTCTGCTATTAGAAGAGCTGAAATGAGCATTTTTGCCATGTTCTTGGAAAGTTGAAGGTCTGTTGTTAAATCTATAATGCATAATTCTGGTAAGGTTTGCATCTCCATTATTGTAACAGTGCCAAGGATCTCGAACGTCTTGCCAGAACAGAGCTATTACAGGATATCTCCTGCATGTGGAGCAAGTCCCTGCCTGCCTTTGTACATGTCAGCTGTGGTAGCACACTCGCCTCGGAGTCAGAAGGCTGTGGGTTCAAGTCCCACTCCAGGGACTTGAGCATATAAAGCTAGGCTGACAGTCCAGTGTAGTACTGAGGGAGTGCTGCACTGTCAGAGGTGCCATCTTTCAGATGAGACATTAAGCCGAGGCCCCGTCTGCTCTCTCAGGTGGATGTAAAAGATCCCATGGCACTATTTCGAAGAAGAGCAGGGGAGTTCTCCCTGGTGTCCTGGCCAATATATCTCCCTCAACCAACCTAACAAAAACAGATTATCTGGTCATCATCACATTGCTCTTTGTGGGACCTTGCTGTGCGCAAATTGGCTGCTGCGTTTCCCACATTACAACAGTGACTCCACTCCAAAAGTACTTCATTGGCTGTAAAGCGCTTTGAGACGTCCGGTGGTCATGAACGGCGCTATATAAATGCAAGTTTTTCTTTCATTCTTTCTTTCAGCACACGAAATTCAGTCAATATGGACAATTTGAAGCTGAATAAGTACATTCTAGATCATTCTGGATCATACAGAGGGAGAGATCAATATGTCTACACTTATTCCATTTCTTTTGTGTTAGCACAATCATGTCTTGCTTCCCGACATTAAGTACACTGTATGCTATTAATGCAAAATCCAACTTTGTCCAACTTCCCAAACTGAGACTGAATCATTCTGCATTCGATCATAGTTTGTGCTCAGCTAGAATCTCTAATTTCACAAAAAAAAATTTAAATGTATAATTTAAGAATTGCCAACCTAGAATTTTTTAACTTCCTCCAAGAGAAGGCCTTTCTCATACAGATTCCTGTACTATGTCATTCTGGGAAGGTGCAAGGTTTGGAATCTCTTTTTAAAAGCTGGAATGTTACAGAATGACCACCGACATAAGAAAATCACATTTTAGCATTTCCGCCACTGATTTAAGATATCCCTAATTATATATAAACATATAAAAAGGACAAGAAAAGACCATCAGTCCTCCCGATGCTCATCGTTATCAATCAGACAGTGTAACTTTACGCTTCACCCTCCTGAATCATTGCACCTGGTGAAGGCAAACGAGGAAAAGTATCTGTGGCCAATTCCAGGAAATTTCTTCGTGACTCCAAGTCAATTGAGCAAGCTGCATGGCTACCCATGATGCATCATTAGATGTACTTAATTAACCCCTGCCCCTCCCCCCACACCACTATGACATGCTCTTTGGATATATTTCTAAAACTCTTGGCTGTATGACGTGGTGTATAATAAATCAGGCATTTAAACAACTGATTGATTAACTATCAATGCCATAAAACAGTTTAATTAAAAAAGTGATCCCTAAATGTTAGTGTGATGTGAAGCAGCACCACTGGAAATAAACACATTTTTTAAGATTTAGATTCACAAAATATACTGTTTTTGCAGAGTATGTTACTGACCACAAACAGCTTGCTGCTGCAGTGTCTCTCTTGCACAACGTATTCAACCATGTGCGGGTTAGGTTGATTTGGCTATGATAAATTGACCCTTAGTGTTAGGGGGGGATTAAATATGTGGGGTTATGGGGATAGGATGGGATATGTTAGGGGGAATTAAATACGTGGGGTTACGGGGGTAGGGTGGGATATGTGTACTGTGGGGATTAAAGCAGGGACAGGGTACTGGATTTGGATGATCAGCCATGATCGTATTGAATGGTGGAGCAGGCTCGACGGGCCGAATGGCCTACTCCTGCTCCTAGATTCTATGTTTCTATGTTTTTATTGCTGTTTCAGGAGATATAATCCATTTAAACAGGATTATTAACCTTTGAATAGTGCTGGTTGACAATAACAAACAGAAATTTCTGAAAGCAAGTTCGTAAAGTAAATTCAAACTTCATGGCCCAGTGCAGGGTCTCTCCCGACCTGGCTTTTTGCCTGTTTATGCCAGCAGAAATTAAATTATGGCACAACCTCATCGCTGCATCTTGCCAGTTTGGTAAAACTACTTTGTGGGCTGGTTTCATTGTAAGTAACTCACACCCCTTGATCAGCTTTACCCCATTGTTGGAAGTGTGAAATGGTGTCTCTTATTTATTCATCCTAAAACAATGTGCTATCTGCACAATTCTCCAGTATGCTGTAGCCTTGTTGTGCCATGGAGTGGTAGGGTGTGCAGCTGCAGCTGCATTCTTCCCCTTGAATTCAACCATGCCACAATGGGGAGATGCAGACTGGGCTCTTGGTTGGCAATTTCAGGCCAGCAAACTGCCCAACCACCCTCCGCCAAGGATAGTAGGCGACATGAGGTCATGTAAGAAACGAGAAGAGGTGAATTACAACTAAAATTAAAGCAACTCACACTTCCTTGTTGTAATGCATGTTTCTCAGTTGATCATTTTAAATAGGCTGATAATAGACTTCAAGACTCCTTTGGGCTTTTTTGACAGAACTTCTCCAATAAACAGACATTAATATAGCACATTATCAGTTCTCCCAGAAACATCCCAAAGCGCTTTGCATACAATGAATTATGTTGAAGTGCAGTGAGTATTCGTTGACATACTGAGACCAGTCATCAACGATCTGAGTATTAGTACAGATTAGAACTACTAACAAGAAAACAAACCATTTAAAATCCTGTAGATGCCAAAAAAGCAAACTCTTCCATAAAGAAATCTTAATTAGTGAATCGTAACTTTTTTTTAAGCAACTGGTACACAAGGGCTTCAAGCACACTTTATTTGCATGTTAAAATACATACAAGTACAAAATATAAAGAGTATTTATTAACATTCCATCTAGACTTATAAAGAAAAAAGACTTGCATTTGTATAGCACCTTATCACATCTGAGAGGCTTCTTAAAGCATGTCATACAGATTACTTTTGAAGTGCAATTACTATTGCTATGTCAGCAGATGCGGCAGCCAATTTGTGCACAGCAAGGTCCCACAGACAGCAATATGATGAACGGCCAGCTAATCTGTTTTGGTGGTGTTGGCGGAGGGATTAATGTTGACCAGAATGCCAAGAAAACTCTGCTCTTCTTTGATAGTCCCATGGGATCTATAACATCCAACTGTACCAGAAGATAGGTCCGCTGTTTAATGTCACTTCCAACGATGCAGCACTCTCAAAACTGCACTTGAGTGATAACTTAAAAAAGAACTTGAATTTATATTGTGCCTCATCATATCATGTGCTTGCATACCATAAAGTGCTTTACAACCAATGAATGACTTTTGAAGTGCAGTCATAGTTGTTACATGGACAAATGCAATAGCTAATTTGCACACAAGGTCCCACAGACTTTAAATGATATAAGTGACCAGGTTTTGGTCGAGTTGGTTGCGGGAGGAACCCAATTGGGAGACGGATTTCCACATTCTCTATACAGGTAATATTAAATACCGCACCTTTAAGGAACTATTGATGTATTGGTTAAAGTTGTACTGCAATTACTCTAGTTCAAGACAGCTATACTGACCTCATTAAATGAAGTTTAGGTTCCTACTTTGGTGGCCTGTTGAAATACAATTTCTGCTATTTGCCTCCAAATGGTTTGAGTTCTGAAAACATTTTGCAAATTCACAGCAATGATTTCTGCTGCTCAGCAAAAGCTTTGTGAAGAGATTTTTTTTGTTCCATGCCTCACAAAGTAGCTGTCTTGCTTTCGATTTAAATAGCTTGTGGCAGCTTGTTCAATGTGCTTTGCTGACAGGAAAACATTGAAAATAGATATTTATTTCTTTACTGAGTTTCAATTCCAGAGCCGTTTTGGAAGTACTATAAAAAGAGAACCAAGCTTCCTGCAAGACAATCAGCCAGCTGCGATCTCAGGCAGAAGAACATCTCTTTAGAACTGCCTCTCGACCACTTTTTCAATATTGTTGAGGACAGTTTATTTTCGGATTGTAAAAATTATTCTACCAGAGGGAAGATTCCTGGACTTCCACCTGTTTGTACTGAGTGAAAGCGGATGTGAATAAGTTGCAGAACAGATTGAAGAACATATAGCATCTGCACTACATGCAAATAAAAGGTGTAATTGCAGTTTCAAATTTGAAAACCTGCTGTAACATTAAAGGGTGGAAACATAGATTTTCATGACTGATTGGACTATGGATCACACTAGAACGTTGGCTTGGGATTCACAGCTTCTGGGAGCTTAATCTCCAAAGTGGAAATAGGATCTTCTGCTTCAGTTTGGGTTCAAAAGTAGAAATAATTACAGGGGCTATCTCTAAAACGGAGTGATGTCTTGATGCCAGAACATCAAAAGGATTCAAACTGATGTCAAGACCAGGAAGGAAGATTGGGATAGCCCGTGTAAACTGGTTCTCCAAATTCTCAGCAAACCTGAAAAGGTTACTCTTAGCTCTCGAGGGAAATTTAAAACTACTTTTATATTGATCAGCTGCTGGCTCCTGTGACTCACGTCTTAAGCAGCTGATGGCAATATCAAGATAAACTTGCTGGATTTTTTTTTAAACAGACAGGCAGCCCAGAAGATTTATTATTTTTACTGACCCTTCCCAACTGCTGCTAGTCTTCTTGGGACCGGTAATTGTTCTGTTCTGTTGGCAACAGTGCATTTTGGTAGTGATGTCACTGACATCATCCCGCACAGCTATTTTCTCTGTAATGATGTCAAGACCCAAGGTCATGAGGTCACTGCTTTGCGCATGTATATTTGCCAAAATGCCATGGCCATTTTGTGCATGTGCAGAATACGGAGCCCCACAACGCAGCTTATAAAACAATAATGGCTATGCTTCAAAAGTTATTAATTGGTTGTTAAACACTTTGGGATATCCTGAGGAAATAATAGCATGCTATAAATACAAGTTTATTCTTTCCTGCAGAATCTGTTATAACCCACTGCTGCCAATCACATGATCAATGCATAATCTAATTTAAGAAAACAATTACCAATTATGTTTTACAATAACATTCACCTAAACTGGATACTGCAATTTTTAAAAAGTATTCATGCATACATGTAATAGTATACATGTCCTAATTTTAGAGATTGACCAGAATGAGAGGGGGATGTTAAAAATCTCAATTTAAAATGAGTTATACTATTATATCTACATTGTTCTTGAATTATACGTAGTTTGATATAAACCATCTGTAGACTGTTACAATAAACTAGCTCTGTTATGGTATTGCTTATGGATAGGCTGGTTTGCAGCGCAATTGTGCTGTTTAGCTGTTAACCTGGCCTATCCCTTTAAGGCCACTGCTTAAGTACAACCTGTGGGGAAGAAGTCAAAATAGGCAAATTTAGGCCATTTCAGCTGCTTGTAAACTCCTGATGTCAGAGAAAATGTAACTGTCTATAAATGTCTGGTAGTCATGGGGGAGAGGGTACAGCAGCACTGTGGAGGGATGTCCAGGCTCTTTAAGCACTGGAGGAAGAAATCAGGGTTTCCACAGCAATGTGGGTAGGCAGGCCGAGAATTACTGCTAGGCCCAGCCTTGGCATGTATTCCTGGCCATGTTCCATTCGCTCTGTTTTGCTGCACTCGCTCACCCCATTCCCAATCCCTCAGTCTTTAATACAATATAAGCACGAGATCATACTGAAAAATGATAAGTTGAAAATTGGCCACACTGGGGCCCGGAATGGGTTGGGAGTGCAGGACTAAAAGTCGGAAGTGGCCCCGACATGCAAAAAACACACTGGGATGCAAAATCATCTTTGTCTGGGGCAGGTCAGTGGTGGGGAACAGGATGAGACAGGCTAGGCACAATGTATGACCGTTAGGGGATGAACCAGAAACCTGGGCCCTTGAGAAAGGTCAACTCTCAGAGGGAAAAATGTAATAGAAGTATTTTCAACAGGAGTTGGGCAATTTTATGGGAAGTTGGAATATATTTTTTATATTATTTTTTGGTTTGGTTATGCTATAAATTGGATTTTTTAAAAAAAATTGTGTGCTGTCAACTGTATGAGGAAAAAGTAGAGGGTGAAAATTTTCCAGAAGAATTGTGAGATATTTGGCTGGTTTGCCTCCTTTCTCTTATCAAACTATAGAAGTTTACAGCAGAGGGAGGACATTCGGCACATCAATCCAGCAATCCCAAACTAATCCCACGGCTTTGCTTTCTCCCCATCTTCCGCTGCTTCAAATGCTCATCTTCCTTTTAAAAAGATCCAATTGTCTCCGCCTCAACTATTCCCTGTGGCAAAACATTTCCTACTTTAACAACTCTGAGTAAAGAAATATCTGTTAATCTGTCCTCATTCACTTCATGACAATGTTAAATTGGTGACCCCCTCATCACAACTCCCCTGCCCGAGGGAAGAGCCTATCTCTATTCACCTGATGAAAACCAGTCATAATTTAAAAAAATCTCTGAAACTTCTCTTGGCCTTCTCTGCTCCAATGGGAAAAGCCCCAGTATTTCATGTTTCTCTTCAGAAGTAGTCATCCTTGGTATCAGCTTGGTGAATCTACACCATCCGCGTCATGGTTTGAATATCCATTCTAGAATGGGGTGCCCAAAATTGCAAATAATATTCTTGGGGTTTGCCATGTACAAATTATTACCTCTGCTCTTGTACTCTACACTCCTATTTAGAAAACCCAAACTGTTGTACTAATGTATGCTGGGACATTCTGCACTTGACTGGAACGTGGCATCCTGGGAACTGCAGGCACAACTGTAATTAGTAACTCCTTAAAACTGACAAGTGCTATCTCTGGGGAAAATATCAACTGCAAGCCCAGACTTTTGCGACAGATCGAGGTTTCGAAGTAAAAACCTTAATGAAGGTATTCAAAGACAAAAAAGTTAATTTTAATATGTAAATTTGATCATGTACTTGCATGAAAAATTATGGAAATTTTAAATGTTTTATTATTGAAGGAAAATGGTGAGCAAAAGAATTTACAAAAAATAATTATTTTCGCTTTGGCTGATTAAGTTTTGAGGGATTTTTTTTGATTCGAAGATTTTTCCTTTGGGAGAGTTCAGATTTTTTGTTGTTTTATTTCAGCCAATCAAGAAGCGCGATTCCCATTATTTTTATGAATATACTTGTACACCTCCTGTGGTGTTGCTCATGGTAAGTTATCCATTTCTGAATGTCAGGAGCAGTACAACATGGAAAGTGCTGATATATGTCCCTTTAAAGGTGTAAAGTTTAACTGATGTTTAGTGAACAACACATGTCAATTAAAAGACTACAAACATCCTGGAGAGTTTTTTTGTTTCTTTATACTTTTCTTTGAAGTGTGACCAAGTTGCCAGTGAAGTTTAAAGTGTGACAGAGGAAATGCATTATGCGTACCATTTTTTACAATAAAAAGAGACATTATATATGTATATATATTTTCAACAGTGAACTATAGTATTATTTCAATCCCGTGAAGTATCTATTAATAGAGGTTTCAAGTAAATGCAGTCAGCACAGGTGCAGAGGTCGTAGAATGGTTTGATTTTCAGTTTATGAAACGGATATTGTTTGTATGTTGGTATGTATAAAAATAAAAAACTGTTCATGAATTTCAGCTGTATATAATTATATAAAATAACAGTGTGTATCAAGGACATAAAGCACATCAAGGTTTACATGATATTAATCAACTAGCTGAGTTTTGCCATTTGAACCTGTCTTGTCTTGTAGTAAAAAGCAGCCTACTCTTCATACTGTGCATCATCAAACCTAATGTCTGCATTGTTTGCACAAGGCAACATGTAATTCAAATCACTATTTCATGTTTGTACCATCGATGAAAGAGTGCACTTTCATTGTTAAAAGTATTAGTAGTTCATTTGTAGCTATAAGCAGAAGGACACAAATGGAAAAGGCTCAAAATCTTAACTGTTTTTACCATGGATATTTAAACTAATAACTGCCTTTGACATTATTGAGTGAGCAAGGATACCAGCTTGGGCACTGCATTTCCAGCAGATCCTCGTAGAGACCCAACACAACCTTTGATGAATTTTTTTAAACTTTTTTTTTTACAAACGGAATTATAGATAATAAATTCTGATTGGCAAATCAATGCATGTAGTTATGTAGCTTAATTGGATTTTCAACATTTAAAGGTAATGACATTGAAATTTTGCATAATGTAGAATATTGTTTCTGGTCAATTCAGCACTGATTTAATGGCATTTTTAATGCACTTTTAATTGAATATTTTATGCAAAGAATTACATAGGAATTACAATAGGCCGTCCGGCCCAAACAGTTCATGTTGGTGTTTATTCTCCACTCAAGCAACAGTCCTAATCCCCTGTGCCTACCCTGTTTCCATATCCCTTTAACTATCTATCTAACCTATTCTTAAAAGTTGACACAGCCTCTGCTTCAATCACTAACTCCTACACTGACTATTTGCAGCTTTCTTTAGCATGCTGCAACTAATAAGGACTTTTCACGTGGGGAAGAAAATAAAGAGAACTGACAACAGACTTTGAGTCAGAGCTGCAACCCAGTTAAACTATCTTAATTTACTGTTTAGTTAATGAAGAGTCAGACTGCCTGTCCAACATCCAGTCTCGGATGTGTCAATACTTCCTTCAGCCTAACATTGGATAAACTGTAGCCATTGTCTTCCGCCTGCACCACAAACCCCATTCCCTTGCCAATGATTACAGCCCCTCTCCAGCCACACTCCCAGGCTGAATCAGACCATCTATAATATTGGCATCCAGTAGAATTCTGGAGCTGAATTTTAAACCCCACCTTTGATGCATTACCAAGACTGTTTACTTCCATAATCTGCAACATTGCCTGCCTCCACACCGGAAAATTCATACATACTCCGTCACCTCCAGGCTTAACTGTCTCCTTGCTGGCCTTACGTCCTCCAACCTCCATAAACACCAACTTGTCCAAATAGGTACAGTCACAAACAAGTCTGACATTTAAAGCAGTTGGGAGTCCTGAATGCTACTTGCAAAACACTTTTTTCAACAAATTATTTTTACTCAGGTTTCACCCTCATGGCATTGGCAGAGGTGGTGCAGTGAATATTTAAGTTAGTCCAAGAAGTTCCAATGAAAGGTCAAGCTGAAGCTAGCTGGCTACTTCTGATTTACCTAGATTGAATTGTCAATGACGTGCAAGTAATAAGAACATAAGAATGTAAGAAATCGGAGCAGGAGTAGGCCATTTGGCCCCTTGAGCCTGCTCCGCCCATTCAAGAAGATCGTGGCTGATCTTCTACCTCATCTCCACTTTCCTGCACTATCCCCATATCGCTTGATTCCCTTAATATCCAAAAATCTATCAATCTCTGTCTTGAATATATTCAACGACTGAGCCTCCACAGCCCTCTGGGGTAGAGAATTCCAAAGATTCACCACCCTCTGAGTGAAGAAATTTCTCCTCTTCTCAGTCCTAAATAGCTGACCCCTTATTCTGAGACTGTGACCCCTGGTTCTCGACTCCCCAGCCAGGGGAAACATCCTCCCTGCATCTACCCTGTCAAGCCCTATAAGAATTTTGTATATTTCAATGAGATCACCTCTCATTCTTCTAAACTCCAGAGAATATAGGCCTAGTCTACTCAATCTCTCCTCATAGGACAATTACCCCGTCCCAGGAATCAGTCTGGTAAATCTTCGTTGCACTCCCTTTATGGCAAGTATATCCTTCCTCCAGGTGTGGTCTCAACAGGACCATATATAATTGCAGTAAGACGTCTTTACTCTTATACTCAAATCCTCTTCTAATAAAGGCCAACATACCATTTGCTTTCCTAATTGCTTGCTGTACCTGCATGTTAACTTTCAGCGATTCATGTACAAGGACACCCAGGTCCCTCTGAACACCAACATTTCCCAATCTCTCACCATTTAAAAAATACTCTGCTTTTCTACTTTTCCTACCAAAGTGGATAACTTCACATTTCTCCACATTATATTCCATTTGCCATGTTCTTGCCCACTCACTCAGCATATCTATATCCTCTTGAAACCTCTTTGCATCCTCCTCACAACTTACATTCCCACCCAGCTTTGTATCATCAGCAAACTTGGATATATTACATTTGGTCCCCTCATTCAAATCATTGATATAGATTGTGAATAGCTGAGGCCCAAGCACTGATCATTGCGGTACCCCACTAGTTACAGCCTGCCAACCCGAAAATGACCCGTTTATTCCTACTCTCCATTTTCTGTCCGTTAACCAATCCTCAATCCATGCTAGTATATTACCCCCAATCCCATGAGCCCTAATTTTGTTTAATAACCTCGTGTGGCACCTTAGCAAATGCCTTCTGAAAATCTAAATATACCACATCCACTGGTTCCCCCTTATCTATTCTGCTCGTTACAACCTCAAAGAACTCCAATAGATTTGTCAAACACTATTTCCCTTTCATAAATCCGTATTGACTCTGCTCAATCCCATTATTATTTTCTAAGTGCCCGGTTACCACGTCCGAAATAATAGATTCTAGCATTTTCCATACAACTACTGTCAGGCTAACTGGTCTGCATTTCTCCGTTTTCTCTCTCCCGCCTTTCTTAAATAGTGGGGTTACATTTGCTACTTTCCAATGGGAGCTTAGGTCAATTATCTGGAAAGTAGATGCCTTTTCCCACTCTGCAGGACTGTAAAGTTCCCCCAATGGCGGTGAAATTAACGTAGTTGTAGTTTTCTAAATTAAATTTGCAACACAAGTGCAAGTTGTGCTTAGCTCCTGCACCATTACATCTGGTGTCCCCCAAGGATCTATCCTTGGCCCCCTCATATTTCTCATCGACATGCTGCCCCTTGGGGACATCATCTGAAAACACAGCATCAGTTTCCACATGTACGCTGACGACACCCAGCTCTACCTCACCACCACCTCTCTCAACCCCTCCACGGTCTCAATTGTCACAATGCTTGTCCGACATCCAGTACTGGATGAGCAGAAATTTCCTCCAACTAAATATTGGGAGGACCGAAGCCATTGTCTTTGGTCCCCGCGACAAACTCTGTTCCCTAGCCACCGACCCCATCCGTCTCCCTGGCAACTGTCTTGAGGCTGAACCAGACCGTTTGCAATCTTGTTGTCCTAATTGACCCAGTGATGAGCTTCCCACCACAAATCCATGTCATCACCAAGACCGCCTATTTCCACCTCCGTAACATCGGCCGACTCTGCCCTTGCCTCAGCTCATCTGCTGCTGAAACCCTCATTCATGCCTTTGTTACCTCTAGACTTGACTATTCCAACGCACTCCTGGCTGGCCTCCCACATTCCACCCTACGTAAACCTGAGGTCATCCAAAACTCTGCTGCTCGTGTCCTAACTCGCACCAAGCCCCGTTCACCCATCACCCTTGTGCCAGCTGACCTACATTGGCTCCTGGTTAAGCAACACCTCGATTTTAAAATTATCATCCTTGTTTTCAAATCCCTCCATGGCCTCACCCCCTCCCTATCTCTGTAATCTCCTCCAGCCCTACAAACCACCCCCACCCCCCACCCCCACCCCCAAGATATCTGCACTCCTACAATTCTGGCCTCTTGAGCATCCTGGATTTTAATCGCTCAACCATTGGCGGCTGTGCCTTCAGCTGCCAAGGCCCTAAGCTCTGAAATTCTCTCCCTCCGCCTCTCTTAAAACCTACCTCTCTGACCAAGATTTGCTCTAATATCTTCTGGATCAGTGTCAAATTTTGTTTGATAAAGCTCCTGTGAGGCGCCTTGGGCGGTTTACTATGTTAAAGATGCTATATAAATACAAGATGTTGTTGTTCCATTCAAGAACTGAAAAATTTGGTATAAGGTTCTTAAACATTCCAACATGAACAGATTGGGAGTGGACAAATATTCATTGTAAAAACAGAAAGTATTTAAATGTCTTTATACTTTAAGGATCGAGCTACCCCGACGCGACCTGTGCTTCTTTTGTTTGATGCATTGAAATTTCTCCACCTTGTCAGTATACATGCTCATACCCCTTGCATGTCTGAGACACGAGGTAGGCAACCTGCTCCCATGCTATAGCCAGCAACCAGTAAGCATGCAAAAGCAGCCCAACTACAATTCTCACTGCAATTTTCCCTTTAATGTTGTCAGAAGATACCGAAGAAATGCCAGCAACACACTGCAATACAAAACTCTGCAGATTAGGGAAGAAATAAAATCATCCTCCTGGGGCAATGCATGTCAGCATCCTAGTCTGCTGCAACAATGTTCCTCAAAGATTACTGATAACTTTTAATTTTTTCTTCATTCTGCCTGGTGGTGCTTTTGAATATCTATTTTTATATATTATGCATAAAAGGTTTGCGTGCCCGAAACACTTCAGAGTCACACGTCAAGGTTCAAAAGTATTTAAAAAGAGACAATAATCTCCTCCTGAGATCAGGAACAAGCTAATTGCTGTTGCGGAGAGAAGTTTACAGGTTGACCCGGAGCCAGAAATTTACACTCTGTAAACCTCCCTCACCAACTGCAATTGAACTCTAACCAATCTCAGGCTTCTGCTTATTTACAGCCATCAGACTTTTTATGGCCTTAAAGGAATTAAACCACTTAAACACAGTTCCACCTTAGCAACAAAATAATATATTGCCTGTTCTATGATATAATGTTCCTGTTGTTATAAACTAGTGTGACTAACAGTGACTGCCACCATGGGGGATCCAGTGTTATTGACATCATCACAACGAGTCATTGATCCTAGTAATATGAGATAAATTATCAGCACGGAGTTATCCTGCACTAATAACTGTGAGATTATATAATTTAGTACTCCCAGCATGGACTGGTTGGGCTGAATGGCCTGCTTCTGTGCCGTACATTCGATGTAAGAACTTCTCATGGTCGAACACCTATTGGAAATTCAGGCACAGAGGTCAGGAATACCAAATCATGAAGTCTTCCTGTATCTACTTGTCTTAAATAAGCATCGTCAGTGGCTCAGTAACTCCTCTAAGACAGTTACCCCAATCATATGATCAGTACTTGCTGATTAAGCAAAAATCAACAAGATAGAAGGAAGGCTCCTAAATAATCACAACACTTGTAAACATTTTAGTTTTAGAAGTGACACTGATAGTAACATCCATTTTTAAGTGTACATGGAAAAGAGACCAATTTGATTTGATTGAAAGATTTTATTAACAGAGAAGGTTAAGATGTGACCTAATAGAGGTTTGCAAGATGACAAAAGGTTTTGATAGAGTAGATAAACACTGTTCCCTCTGGCGAGTGGCTCAATAACCAGAAGTCATAGATTTAAAATCATTGGCAAAAGAGCTAGAGGGGAGATGAGGAGAAATTTTTTCACTCGAGAGTTGTCGGGCTCGAGAATGCTCCACCTGAAAAGGTGGTGGAAGCTGATTACATAAATAATTTTAAAAGGGAGCTGGACAGGGAGTTGAGGATCAGAATTAAAATAGCAGCAGCGGCGAGAGGATAAAGAGTAGCCAGAGAGCAGACCTGAATTAAAGCAGCGGCGAGAGGATAAAGAGTGGCCTGAGAGTGGACCTGAATTAAAGCAGCGGCAGCGGCGAGAGGATAAAGAGCAGCCCGAGAGCGGACCTGAATTAAAGCAGCGGCAGCGGCGAGAGGATAAAGAGCAGCCCGAGAGCGGACCTGAATTAAAGTAACAGCAGCAGCGGCGAGAGGATAAAGAGCAGCCCGAGAGCGGACCTGAATTAAAGCAGCGGCAGCGGCGAGAGGATAAAGAGCAGCCCGAGAGCGGAGCTGAATTAAAGTAACAGCAGCAGCAAGGCTCCGATTCAAAAACAATTTTAAAAATCAGAGTGACGTCACAGGAGAGCAGGTAGGTGATTGGTTGGGCATATTACAGCTTTTTTTTTAGCTCTCTAAGTTAGGGAAGGGGATTAAATTAAGAGCGGAGAAACTGTAAATTGCTAGTACTTACTAAATTAATAACTTCAAGTAGATAAAATAATCAAACAATAGAACTAAAATATTGATTGAATAAAAGCTTTAACTAATTCATTAATAAATAGAACAAGGTTAGAGAAGGAAGGGCAGGTGGTGTGTCGTAACTGCAGCATGTGGGAGTTTGTGGAGAGCATCGCGATCCCGAGCAACCACATTTGCACTAAGTGTCTGCAACTCGAGGAACTTCGGCTCAGAGTTGTTGAGGTGGAGTACGAGCTGCAGACATTGCGATGCATCAGGTAAGGGGGAGAGTTACCTGGACACTTTGTTCCAGGAGGCAGTCACACCCTTTAGGTTAAGTAGTACTTTAGAGTTCGTCAGGGACAGGAGGGTGTGACTGCGAGTCAGGAAGGTGTGGGGACCCAGGATGTAGTGATGGAGGAGCCTCAGCCCTTGACCTTGTCCAACAGGTACGAGGTACTTGCTACCTGTATGGATGAGGGAAAGGACTGCAGGGAGGATGGGCGAACTGACCACGGCACCATCCAAGTTGGAGGAGAAGGAAGGAATGTGGTAGTGGTAGGGGACAGTATAGTCAGGGGGATAGATACTGTTCTCTGCAGCCACGAAAGAGATTCCCGAAGGCTGTGTTGCCTGCCCCGGTGCCAAGGTTAAGGATAGCTGGAGAAGAACTTGGAGTGGGTGGGGGAGGATCCAGTTGTCGTGGTCCATATAGGAACCAACGACATAGGTAGAACTAAGAATGAGGTTCTGCTGAGGGAGTTTGAGGAGCGAGGGTCTAAATTAATAAGCAGAACCTCAAGGGTAACAATCACTGGATTCCTACCTGAGCCACACGCAAATTGGCATTGGGTCAAGCAGATCAGAGAGTTAAATGCGTGGCTTAAAGAGTAGTGTGGGTAAAAGGAGTTTCAATTCATGGGGCACTGGCACCAATACTGGAGAAAGAGGGAGCTGATCCATCGGGACGGGCTCCACTTAAACCGGACTGGGACCAGCGTCCTGGCAAATCTAATAACTAGGGCTGTAGATAGAGCTTTAAACTAAAAAATGGTGGGGATGGGTCAGGTGAGTGGAAATTTAGAAATCTAAAGAGAAAGGTCAATGCAATAGACCAGTGTAGCGATTTGGGTAAAAATAAGAGACTGTGACAAGAAGGGACAGAGAGTTTAAAGGTAGCAGTGCAGCAGAGAATAAGGTCAAAGCAGGGATAATGGTAAAAAAATTTAAATGAAGGGCTCTTTATCTGAATGCACAAAGCATTGGTAACAAGATAGACGAACTAGTGGCACAAATAGAGATAAATGGGTTTGATCCAATAGCAATTACAGTGACATGGTTGCAAGGTCCCGTCTTCACACTGAGGACACCCTCCATCGTGTTGTGTGGCACTACCACCGTGCTAAATGGGATAGATTCAAAACAGATCTAGCAGCTCAAAACTGGGCATCCATGAGGCGCTGTGGGCCATCAGCAGCAGTAGAATTGTATTCCACTGCAATCTGTAACCTCATGGCCCGGCATATCCCTCACTCTACCATTACAATCAAGCCAGGGGACCAACTTTGGTTCAATAAGGAGTGTAGAAGAGCATGGCAGGAGCATTACCAAGCGTACCTAAAAATGAGGTGCCAACCTGTGGAAGCTGCAACACAGGACTACACGCATGCTAAAAGGCGGAAGCAGCATGCTATAGACAGGGCTAAGCGATCCCACAATCAACGGATCAGTTCAAAACTCTGCAGTCCTGCCACATCCAGTCGTGAATGGTGGTGGACCATTAAACAACTAATGGGAGGAGGAGGCTCCAAGAATATCCCCATCCTCAATGACGGTGGAGCCCAGCACGCGAGTGCAAAAGACAAGGCTGAAGCGTTTGCAACCATCTTCAGCCAGAAGTGCCGAGTGGATGATCCATATCGGCCTACACCTGAGGTCCCCACCATCACAGAAGCCAGTCTTCAGCCAATTCGATTCACTCCACATGATATCAAGAAACGGCTGAGCGCACTGGATACAGCAAAGGCTATGGGCCCCCGACAACATCCCGGCTATCGTGCTGAAGACTTGTGCTCCAGAACTAGCCGCGCCGCTAGCCAAGCTGTTCCAGTATCAACTGGCATCTATCAACAATGTGGAAAATTGCCCAGGTATGTCCTGTCCACAAAAAGGACAAATCCAACCCAGCCAATTACTGCCCCATCAGTCTACTCTCAATCATCAGCAAAGTGATGGAAGGTGTCATCGACAGTGCTATCAAGCGGCACTTACTCACCAATAACCTGCTCACTGATGCCCAGTTTGGGTTCCGCCAAGACCATTCGGCTCCCGACCTCATTACAGCCTTGGTCCAAACATGGACAAAGGAGCTGAATTCCAGAGGTGAGGTGAGAGTTCCAGAGGTGAGGTGAGAGTGACTGCCCTTGACATCAAGGCAGCATTTGACCGAGTCTGGCATCAAGGAGCCCTAGTAAAACTGAAGTCAATGGGAATCAGGGGGAAAACGCTCCACTGGCTGGAGTCATACCTAGCACAAAGGAAGATGGTTGTGGTGGTTGAAGATCAATCATCACAGCCCCCGGACATCACTGCAGGAGTTCCTCAGGGCAGTGTCCTAGGCCCAACCATCTTCAGCTGCTTCATCAATGACTTTCCCTCCAACATAAGGTCAGAAATGGGATGTTCGCTGATGACAGCAGTGTTCAGCGCCATTCGCAACTCCACAGATAATGAAGCAGTCCATGCCCGCATGCAACAAGACCTGGACGACATTCAGGCTTGGGCTGATAAGTGGCAGGTAACATTCGCGCCACAGAAGTGCCAGGCAATGACCATCTCCAACAAGCGAGAGTCTAACCACCTCCCCATGACATTCAATGGCATTACCATCGCCGAACCCCCCACTATCAATATCCTGGGGGTCACCATTGACCAGAAACGTAACTGGACCAGCCACATAAATACTGTGGCAACAAGAGCAGGTCAGAGGCTAGGTATTCTGCGGCAAGTGTCTCACCTCCTGACTCCCCAAAGCCTTTCCACCATCTACAAGGCACAAGTAAGGAGTGTGATGGAATACTCTCCACTTGCATGGATGAGTGGAGCTTCAACAACACTCAAGAAGCTCGACAAAGCAGCCCGCTTGATTGGCACCCCATCCACCACCTTAAACATTCACTCCCTCCACCACCGGCGTACCGTGGCTGCAGTGTGTACCATCTACAAGATGCACTGCAGCAATTCGCCAAGGCTTCTTCAGCAGCACCTCCCAAACCTGCGACCTCTTCCACCTAGAAGGACAAGGGCAGCAGGCGCATGGGAACACCACCACCTCCAAGTTCCCCTCCAAGTCACACACCACCCTGACTTAGAAATATATCGCCGATCCTTCATCGTCGCTGTGTCAAAATCCTGGAGCTCCCTCCCTAACAGCACTGTGGGAGTACCATCACCACACGGACTGCAGCGGTTCAAGTAGATGGCTCACCACCACCTTCTCAAGGGCAACTAGGGATGGGCAATAAATGCTGGCCTTGCCAGCGATGCCTTGATCCCATAAACGAATAAAAAAAAGTGACCACGGTTGGGAACTAAATGTTCCAGGGTACTTGACGTTTCGAAAAGACAGGCAGAATGGAAAAAGGAGGGTTTTTTTTTAAATTCGTTTTTATGGGATGTGGGCATCGCTGACAAGGCCAACATTTATTGCCCATCCCTAATTGCCCTTGAGAAGGTGGTGGTGAGCCGCCTTCTTGAACCGCTGCAGTCCGTGTGGTGAAGGTGCTCCCACAGTGCTGTTAGGGAGGGAGCTCCAGGATTTTGATCAGGTAGCCCTGATAATAAAGGATGGCATAAGGACAGTAGAGAGAGAAAGGATCTCGGCTCAGAAGATCAGGAAGTAGAATCAGTATGGGTGGAGATAAGGAATAACAAGGGGTAGAAAACACTGGTGGGAGTAGTATATAGGCCCCCTAACAGTAGCTATACTGTTGGACAGAATATTAAATCAAGAAATAGTAGGAGCTTGTAACAAAGATAATGCAATAATCGTGGGGGACTTTAATCTTCATTTCGACTGGAAAAATCAAATTGGCAAAGGTAGTCTGGAGATGAGTTCATGGAATGCATTCGGAACAGTTTCCTGGAACAATACGTCATGGAACCAAGCAGGGAACAGGCTATTTTAGATCTTGTACTGTGTAATTAGCAATCTCATAGTAAAGGATCCTCTGGGGCAGAGTGATCCTAATATTATAGTATTTCACATTAATTTTGAGAGTGACTTGCCTAAGTCAGAAACTAGAGTCTTAAACTTAAATAAGAACATAAGAAATAGGAGCAGGAGTAGACCAATCGGCCCCTCGAGCCTGCTCTGCCATTCAATGAGATCATGGCTGATCTGATCCAACCTCAACTCTAAAGAACACAAGAAGCAGGAGAAGGACCAGGCCACTCGGTCCCTGGGCCCGCTCCGCCACCCACAGGGCCTTGACCGATCCGAACTCAAACTCATGTCCAATTTCCAGCCCGCTCCCCGTAACCCCGGATTCCCTTTACTTCTAGGAAACGGTCTATTTCTGTTTTAAATTTATTTAATGAAGTAGCTTCCACAGCTTCCTGGGGTAGCAAATTCCACAGACCCACTACCCTCTGAGTGAAAATGTTTCTCCTCATCTCAGTTTTGAAAGAGGAGCCCCTTATTCTAAGATTATGTCCCCTAGTTATAGTTTCACCCATCATTGGGAACATCCTCACCGCATCCACCCGATCAAGCCCCTTCACAATCTTATATGTTTCAATAAGATCGCCTCTCATTCTTCTGAACTCCAATGAGTAGAGTCCCAATCTACTCAACCTCTCCTCGTATGTCCACTCCCTCATCCCCGGAATTAACCGAGTGAACCTTCTTTGTACTGCCTCGAGAGCAAGTATGTCTTTTCTTAAGTATGGACACCAAAACTGTATGCAGTACTCCAGGTGCGGTCTCACCAATACCCTATACAACTGCAGCAATACCTCCCTGTTTTTATATTCTATCCCCCTAGCAATAAAAGCCAACATTCCATTGGCTTTCTTGATCACCTGCTGCACCTGCATACTAACTTTTTGATTTTCTTGCACCAAGACCCCCAGATCCCTTTGTACTGCAGTACTTTCCAGTTTCTCGCCATTAAGATAATAACTTGCTCTCTGATTTTTCCTGCCAAAGTGCATAACCTCACATTTTCCAATATTGTATTGCATCTGCCAAATCTCTGCCCACTCACCCAGCCTGTCTATATCCCCTTGTAGGTTTTTTATGTCCTCCTCACTCTCTACTTTCCCTCCCATCTTTGTATCATCTGCAAACTTTGATATGTTACACTCGGTCCCCTCCTCCAAATCGTTAATATAGATTGTAAAGAGTTGGGGACCCAGCACCGACCCCTGCGGAACACCACTGGCTACTGGTTGCCAGTCCGCGAATGAACCATTTATCCCAACTCTCTGCTTCCTGTTAGATAACCAATCCTCCACCCATGCCAGAATATTACCCCCAATCCAGTGATTTTTTATCTTAAGTAATAATCTTTTATGTGGCACCTTGTCGAATGCCTTCTGGAAGTCTAAATACACTACATCCACTGGTTCCCCTTTATCCACCCTGTATGTTATGTCCTCAAAGAACTCGAGCAAATTTGTCAGACATGACTTCCCCTTCATAAAGCCATGCTGACTTTGTCCTATTAAATTATGTTTATCTAAATGTTCCGTTACTGTCTCCTTAATAATAGACTCCAAAATTTTACCCACCACAGATGTTAGGCTAACTGGTCTATAATTCCCAGCCTTCTGCCTACAACCCTTTTTAAATAAGGGTGTTACATTAGCAGTTTTCCAATCTGCCGGGACCTTTGCTGAGTTCAGGGAGTTTTGGAAAACTATTACCAAAGCATCCACAATTCCTACTGCCACTTCCCTCAAGACATAGGTATGAGGGGTGAGTTGGCTACGGTAGAATGGAAAAATAGATTAAAAGGTATGGCGGTAGATAAGCAGCGGTGAGCATTTAAAGAAACATTTCATAATTCTCAACAAAAATATATTCCATTGAGAAACAAAAACTCCATGGGAAAAGTGGCTAACTAAAGAAGTTAAGGATAGCATTAGATTGAAAGAAGCAGCTTATAATATTGCGAATAGTAGTAAGCTTGAGGGTTGAGAGAGTTTCAGAAACCAGCAAAGGATGACCAAAAATCTGATAAAAAGGGAAAAAATAGAACGAGAGAAAACCAGCAAGAAATACAAAAACAGATTGTAAGAGCTTCTACAAGTATGTAAAAAGGAAGAGAGTAGCAAAAGTAAACATTGGTCCCTTAGAGGCTGGGACAGGAGAAATTATTATGGGAAATAAGGAAATGGCAGAAACGTTAACCAAATATTTTGTATCTGTCTTCACAGTAGAAGACACAAAAAGCATACCAAAAATGAGGGTGAGGAACTTAACGTCATGAATATAAGTAGAGAAAAAGTACTAGAGAAACTAATGGGACTGAAAGCTGACAAATCCCTCGACCTGATGGCCTACATCCTAGGGTCCTAAAAGAGGTGGCTGCAGAGATAGTGGATGCATTGGTTTTGATCTTCCAAAATTCCCTAGATTCTCGAACGGTCCCAGCGGATTGGAAGGTAGCAAATGTAACACCGCTATTCAAGAAAGGAGGGATAGAGAAAACAGGGAACTACAGGCCATTTAGCCTGAAATCAGTCGTTGAAAAATGCTAGAATCTATTGTTAAGGACGTGATATCAGGGCACTTAAAAAAAAAAAATCATAAAACCATGTTGACTCTGGCTAATCATGTTATGAAAGGGAAATCATGTTTGACAAATTTATTCGAGTTTTTTTGAGGATGTGACTAGCAGGGTAGATAAAGGGGAACCAGTGGATGTAGTATATTTGGATTTCCAAAAGGTATTCGATAAGGTGCCACATAAAAGTTTATTACACATGATAAGGGCTCATGGGGTTGGGGGCAAGAGGATAGAGTATTGGTTAATGGACAGAAAACAGAGAGTAGGGATAAACTGATCTTTTTTAGTCTGGCAGGCTGTAACTAGTGGGGTGCCACAAGGGCTGGGGCCTCAGCTATTTACAACCTATATTAAATGACCTAGATGAACAGATCGAGTGTAACGTATCCAAGTTTGCTAACGATACAAAGCTAGGTGGAACAGTAAGCTGTGAGGAGAACACAAAGAGTCTGCAAAGGGATATAGATAGATTTCTAGACACAAAAGGCATCAAGGGGTATGGGGAAGAGAGCGGGAATATGGTATTGAGATAGAGGATCAGCCATGATCATATTGAATGGCGGAGCAGGCTCGAAGGGCCGAATGGCCTACGCCTGCTCCTATTTTTCTATGTTTCTATATTTAAGAAGATAGACTAAGTGAGTGGGCAGTAAGGTGGCAGATGGGAGTATAATGTAGGGAAATGTGAGGTTATTCACTTTGGTAGGAAGAACAGATTATTTTTTAAATGGTGAGAAACTTTTAAATGTTGGTATTCAGAGAGGTTTGGATGTCCTCGTGCAAGGAACACAGAAAGCTAGCATGCAGGTACAGCAAGCAATAAGGAAGGCAAATGGCATGTTGGCCTTTATTGCAAGGGGGTTGGAGTATAAGAGTAAGGAAGTCTTGCTTCAATTGTACAGGACCTTGGTGAGATCACACCTGGAGTACTGTGCACAATTTTGGTCTCCTTATCTAAGGAAGGATATACTTGCCTTGGAGGCGGTGCAACAAAGGTTCACTAGATTGATTCCTGGGACAAGAGGGCTGTCCTATGATGAGAGATGGTATAGAATGGGCCTATACTCTCTGGAGTTTAGAAGAATGAGAGGTGATCTCATTGAAACATACAAGATTCTGAAGGGGATTGACAGGGTAGATGCTGAGAGGTTATTTCCCCTGGCTGGTGTGTCTGGAACTAGGGGGCATAGTCTCAGGATAAGGGGTAAGCCATTTAAGACCGAGATGAGGAGGAATTTCTTCACTCAGAGGGTTGTGAATCTTTGGAATTCTCTGCCCCAGAGGGCTGTGGATGCTGAGTCTTTGAGTATATTCAAGGCCGAGCTAGATAGACTTTTGGACTCTAGGGGAATCAAGGGATATGGAGATCGGGCGGGAAAGTGGAGTTGAGGTCTATGATCAGCCACGATCTTATTGAATGGGGGAGCAAGCTCGAGGGGCCGTATGGCCTACTCCTGCTCCTATTTCTTATGTTCTTATGTTCTAGGAACTTACAGGGTTACAGATAAAAAGTGGGGATGTGGGACAAAGCACAACTGCTCTTTTAAAGAGCCAGCAGAGGCATGACAGGCCGAATGGCCTCCTTCTGTGCTGTAATTTTCTATGATTCCAAGATTACAATTTTGTAATACCACCCAGCACCTTACAGTTGGTTACCTATAATTCTACTGAAAGCTGGTATGTCTAGTTTTTCCACCAGATATTAAAAGTTAAGGCCAATGGAAAGAGAAGGCTATGCAAGAGTAATAAATTAAGAGAGTATGTTTTGACTGTGTCTTTCTTCCTAATATATGTATATTATAATATATATATATATGCACAAACACACATATTTGTGTGTACAGATGTATGCATGCATTTGTGTGTAGAGGCGTGTATATATATTTACTGATCCCTTATGGCATTGCTCATAAGTAATCTGGGGTATGGAATTGATTATGATATTTAGCTGGTAAGATGGAGCCATGTTTAACATTGGCCTGTCCCTTTAAGGCCACTGTTCAGGTATTCCCTGTGGCAAAGTGGGCTAAATAGACACATTAAAGGTATATTAGAGAAAAAAACTATAGCTATTTGTAAATCTCTAGCTGTTGATCTTAGAGAGGGTCCATGTTAGCAAGACCAGAAAAAAAAACTGCAGGAAATAACTGGTTCTTTTTTCCTTATAATTTTTGAAACTTTTAAATGTGATAGACCTGTGCAATATATGTGTACGGTATTGTGGTGGTTATGTTACTGGACTAGTAATCTTGAGGTCGAGATTAATAATCCAGAGAACGGAAGTTGAAATCCCACCATGGTAGTTTGAGAATTTGGATTCAGCTTTAAAAAAAATCTGTAAGTGTGGCCATGAAGTTGTCGGATTGTCATAAAAATCCAACTGGTTCACTAATGTCCTTTAGGGAAGGAAACCGGCTGTCCTTACTCGGTCCATCTTAGATGTGGCTCCAGTCCCACACCAACGTGGTTGACTCTTACCTACCTGTCTTGTGAAGTGGTCTAGCAAGTCACTCCGTTGTATCAGGGTAATAAATGCCAGCCTTGCCAATGATGAGAATGAATTTTTAGAAAAGGTACAAGACTTTTATTATGAACAGAATGTTCAAAGGCACAATACTGCACTATGAACAAACAGCTGAAATAAAATCCTTGTGCCAGTAACGCTGAGTAAGGCAGACTGATATCATTTGGCCAATTGTTCACCGACAATACGTGGTATCTATATACCAGGTAGTGAACTGCCACGTAATTCACTGTAGCAAAAGGAAGAAAATAGCATAGCTGGGCATACTGCAGGTCCCAATTCATGGATTAAATACACCTTTAGGTGCTAGATCACAAATTCAATATTATTTCAGGTCCTACATTGTGTGCTATCCTTGAAATGCCCAAGGTGACAGAAACACCACACTAAGACTTGTAAAGAAAATTAATTTCAGCCGGAGTATTTATAGGATCAGGAGTGGCCATTCAGCCCATCAAGCCGGTTAGCTATGGCAGCTCTATGCAATAATTCTATCTCTTGCTGAACTTTCTCGGGTTCAGATAATGAACATCAAACACACTAAACTGCATTCATACAGTTATGATGTGGTCTGAACCCCTTGCCACCTTGTAATTCACACAATTATCCATTCGGCTGTATAAGATCCTTCTCCAATGTCTGTATTCATAGTGTGAAAACAAATGTCTTTATTTTAGGGTAAAAGATAGGATGTGGTTTAAAAGGTATTAAATATCTAAACACTCATAGAATAATAGATATCAGAGAATGATTACAAGGCTGTCATCTAATCAAGATGATCAGATGGCATCGTAAACCATGAGAACGAATCTCTAGCAGTTTATAAATGTTATTTGAACCACTAGATTACATTACAGCTTTGAGTCATTCCCTTCTGTCTGTTGTTATTTACTAGACATTTTAGCTTCCAACATTAAGCTTGTAAGCCTTACTGATTTTGTCCATAGCCTTATGGTTGGAAGTGACAGACTAGTTTCACGTGGACAGTCAGCAACTATTTTTGTGAAATGCGTTTTTCAAGTGAGTTGTGGTCATCATGGTGGAACAACAAAAGACCCACACCTGCCACCTCATAAACTATAAAAAGGGAGTTGCCGGTCACATGGAATTTTTCCCATTATCCTTTATTTGAATTTTGTTTGAAAGGTTTCTTGCTGCTTTCTGTGGTTGATTGACAATTGACTGGAGGTAAAAACAAAGTTTCTAGAAGCTGCCTGAAGGCATTTGTGGTATCATTATCAGCAGTTTGCAAAGGAAGATTGTTACATTTATTAGAGAGAAATTAGATGCTCAGTATATTTTGCAACATAAATTTTATAGTCATTGCAGAAAAATATTAAGTTATGTGTCTTATAGTAGATGCACTCACATAGGAATGACTAATACACTGTGTTATATTAAGGGTCCTGGCATGAATCAGAGACATTAAACAATACTGTCTCACTCACACTAGCAGTTATTGTTCCTGTGCTAAACATGCTTTATTTCCCTCATTAGAATCCTACTGTGCATACACATGCCTGCACACACGACACATGCCTGAACACACATGACACACGCCTGCACACACACGACACATGCCTGCACACACACACACGACACATGCCTGCACACACACACACACACGACACATGCCTGCACACACACACACACACGACACATGCCTGCACACACACACACGACACTTCAAATCCAAGAAAGCGGGATGAGCACGTCCAGTCCGACTGCTCATTATGCTTTAGGATACTCTTAACATCTCTAACTCACAAACGACAAAGTTGCATTTATATAATACTTAATCATTTTCCAGAAACTTCACATACAATAAATTACTTTGAAATGCAATCACTCTTCCTATGCAGACAAACATGGCAGTGAATTTGCATACAGCAAGATGGACCGAGCAGTTAATCAATTTCTGATGGTACAACAGAAAATGCTGGAAACACTCAGCAGGTCAGGCAGCATCAGGACAGAACAGATAAGTAGATGTTTCTCTTCATCAGAACAAGAGATAAACCAAAACGCAATATCTGCAGAATTAATGCCTAGCCTATTAGTATCTCATCAATGATGGTCCAGAAAGACCTTCAAGAAATTTTACAAACATATATATCAGTAGAAGAAATTGTTTTATTAAGAACGTACTTCATAATGTGAAACATCTCAGTGCTAGAATCCAAGGCTGCTGAGGTATGCTTATCAGAATGATAATCTAATTTCTAGCCTATGACTATCTCCTTCGAAGAGTGAAATCGCCGATATGGAGATACAGCCACCAAACAAATATCAGGAAGCCCAAGACCATCAGTGCCAATGACACTACAGGGAAGTGCTCGAGTGGAAGACCTCCACTGTGGCTTAGAGACATAGAACACAGAACTGGTTGGTTGGGGTGATGCTCCAGGAAAGAAACGAGTGAAAACATGGTTCAGCACAGTTGCTGTTGCTGAACCTGCTTTCATCTTTCTAAATTAATGAATGATTTTACAGTCTGACTTTCAATATACCGTATATATGTACTTATTTGATACAATAGGGCATTGGAATTTATTAGCACTGTATCCATAGGGTGCTGCTCACAATGTCATTACTACATTTTAAGTCCAAAACACATTTAAGGGCTGTTTGTTTTCTTACTCGGTACCATCTAAGCAAACAATAAAAGCGCTCATCGATTTAAAATTAATGAAGCTACCTCTCATTGCTCAATGAGCTCCCTGGTCCACCTTCAAATTGAATTAATCCCCCCGAATGTGTTTCATTGTGGTACATTTATGTATTTGGGCAAAACAGCTTTGAAGATCTACAATAAACAAAATGTTATAAGGATAAAGAAATTGAGTTGAACATAAATTGGAAGAGACTATAAAAATAATGGATTCTTTTCTGTTTGTAAAACTAAAGATAAAGCAGGAACAGATTCACTTTTTCACCCTGACAGTGTTTACATTATGCAGTATATCAATGAAATGAGTCATGCCGTAAGCATGATGATGATTCAGACATTGCTTAGTATTTGATGATTTAGAGGAAATGCAATTTACCGTGTCCTCTCTTGTCAAATTCAGAAATGTAAACTGTCTGACTTTGAGATACAATCAAAGAGTAAGCTGGCATCATAAAGTAACTTTTCCAGACTCAAAAAGCTTCAAGATATTCCTATCGCAAAGGACAACTTCTATAATTTCTTCCGTTTCTTTATTTTTTAATTTTAAAGAGCCTGGATATAAGTCACACAGCACGCTGACACCAAGCATGAATTTCCTGCCATATCTACTTTATGAATCAGCACTGACCATTTAATGCCGAGTTCCACTGTGACTAATCACGCACTAGTAAAATGTTTGGGATTCAGGAAGTAACTACATCAGTATATTTTACTACAGCTAAAGAAAACAAAACTGATTCATCGTATTCACGTTTATTTATTTTGATCCTTTTTTTTTAAAGGCATCATGCATTGACACGCTCCATCCTGCTTTCAGCTGGTTGAGATGGGACAATATGGGACACCACCACTGACCAGATGGGATTGGTCCTGGCTTTATTTTCCACTCCCCCCATCCCCCACAATATTCTTACTTCCCCTGTTAGGTAGTGATTCATGCTAATGTAGAGTTCAACTGGCATGCACAGCCCTTTAGCATCTCAACAATCTTTGTCTGCCAGGCCAGACAATTCAATATTAGCAGGCTGTTCAACTTCAGGGGTTATCAGAGCTAAGCTGGGTTCTTTCCTCGTCCAGTGTCCGCACATGTACTATCCAGCAGAATGACTGAGCGGTGATCAAAAAAATTGAACTGTGGCTTGCTTTTCTCCTAGGAGAACTCAATACAGACTAAGCATCGAATCTGGAATCTTTTTGGTCAATATGGCTCAGTACCACACTAAGTAATATGTTTATAACACTGTATTGAAGCAGGCTATATAAGTAGGTTCAAGAGAAAATTGGATCCATTCTTAGGTGGGACAAAGATATAGATGGGAAGTAGAAAGCCATATGTTACAAGAACTATACCATGCTTAGAGGATGATTGTCCACCTGGGCAGTGTCCATTCAAAAAAGGTTAGAAAGGCTACTACTGGCCCCAGGAAGAGACTTAATGGTGATAGCCCATGTAAAGATAAATAACACAGGAAAATATAGGGGCTGTAAAAGTTACATACATGTGAAGATCAGCTCAAAACCCAAAATAATGGCTGTAGTCATTTTCCCTGGTATACTACCAGTGTTAGATAAAAGAGGGGGGTTGCCAAAAAAAAACGTCATTCAATGCTGGCAATCTGAAGTTGAAATAATTGTGTTATTTTCATAAGTTGCTGGGTATATTATCATTGTAAAAAGGGGCAGAAGAGATGGGCTACACCTAAACAAAGCAGAAACAATGGGACTTGAGAAAAGCATTAAGGCAGCTATCCAGAATCATTTAAACTAGACAGATGGAAAGGAAGGCAAGGAGAACATTGGATCCCAGATGTGACTTATTGGAGAGTGGAAGGTAATCAACAGCTAGATAAGAACATAGAAGCTGAGAGAGACACAGGAACCAGGTATCAGGAACAGGCAGACAGAGAGGGCCAAGTGGCAAATCTATAATACGATGTAAAGACATGAACGCAAGTATTAAGAATAAAATGCAAACTGGACAGCTGTTGTGACAGTAGGGAACTACTATGAAGTAGGAATATCTGAAACATGGCTGACACTAGAGAATAGCAACAAATGCAATGTTCAAAGGTATGGAGTGTTTAGGAAAGATAGAGTAGACTGGAAGGAGGTAGGATAGTGCTTTATGTTAAGAACCACCTGAAAAAGGTATAGAAAGATAATCCTGTGGGAGGCAAAATTTACTTTGGTTGGACATCCTTAATGCAAAAAAGACAAAGCTAATGCTAGAGCGAGGCTGACTTGGTAGTCTGCAGAACAAGGAGGAAGAGTTTGTTTTATGAAGAGATAAGGGTATGTGAAAGTGGAAAGTTCTCTTGGGAACTTCAATCAACCAATTATAAATTGGGAATATCCAACGCTTTGGCGTACCAGTTGGTAAACATAATGCATAACTGAACGTGTAAGGGAAGCCACAAGAGGCAGTGTGCAACTCAACCAGTTAATGGCACATGACCCAGACAAAATGCAGGAAATGGAGGTTGTAGCACTCCCTGGAGGCTAACATTAACAGAATGATCAAGTTCAACACGAGCTGTGATTCAGAAATACCACGGTAAGGGTATAAGTTTTAAAAAGGCTAACTTCAAATACATGAGGGATCAGCTTAAGCAGAGTAGGAGTTTGTTCACTAACCCTTCAGTAAAAAGAAATGAAAGACTTGCATTTATATAGCGCCTTTCACGACCACCGGATGTCCCAAAGTGCTTTACAGCCAATGAAGTACTTTTTTGAAGTGTAGTCACTTGTGATTTGCGCTCAGCAAGCTCCCACAAACAGCAATGTGATAATGACTAGATAATCTGTTTTTGTTATGTTGATTGAGGGATAAATATTGGCCAGGACACCGGGCATAACTCCCCTACTCTTCTTCGGTGCTGCTTCTGGCATGTTCTTCTACACTCCTTATTGAACCAGGGTTGGTTCCCTGGCTTGATGGTAATGGTAGAGTGCGGGATATGCCGGGCCATGAGGTTACAGATTGTGGTGGAATACAATTCTGCTGCTTCTGATGGCCCACAGCGCCTCATGGGTGCCCAGTTTTGAGCTGCTAGATCTGTTCTGAATCTATCCGATTTAGCATGGTAGTAGAGCCATACAACATGATGGAGGGTTTCCTCAGTGTGAAGACGGGACTTCGTCTCCACAATGACTGTGCGATGGTCACTGCTACCAATACTGTCATGGACAGATGCATCTGCGACAGGTAGGTTGGTGAGGACAAGGTCAAGTAGGCTTTTCCCTCGTGTTGGTTCTCACCACCTGTCGCAGGCCCAGACTGGTAGTTATGTCCTTCAGGACTCGGCCAGCTCGGTCAGTAGTGGTGCTACCGAGCCACTCTTGGTGTTGGACATTGACGTCCCCCACCCAGAGTACATTCTGTGCCCTTGCTACTCTCAGTGCTTCTTCCAAGTGGTGTTCAACATGGAGGAGTACTGATTCATCAGCTGAGGGAGGGCGGCAGATGGTAATCAGCAGGAGGTTTCCTTGCCCATGCTTGACCTGAAGCCATGAGACTTCATGGGGTCCAAAGTCAATGTTGAGGACTCCCAGGGCCACTCCTTCCCAACTGTATACCACTGTGCCGCCACCCCTGGCGGGTCTGTCCTGCCGGTGGGACAGGACATACCGAGGGATGGTGATGTAGGAGTTTGGGACATTGGTTGTAAGGTATGATTCTGTGAATATGACAATGTCAGGCTGTTGCTTGACTAGTCTGTGGGACAGCTCTCCCAATTTTGGCACAAGTCCCCAGATGTTGGTGAGGAGGACTTTGCAGGGTCGACTGGGCTGGATGTGCCGTTGTCGTGTCCTTAACCAGTGCCATGGTCAATGTTGGGTGGTCTATCCGGTTTTATTAAGTGAACCAGATGGATTTTTACGACAATCCAATAGTTTCATCGTCACCATTACTGATACTAGCTTTTTATTCCAGATTTATTTAATTAACTGAATTTAAATTTGCCAGCTGCCATGGTGGGATTTGAACTCACGTCTCCGGATCATTAGTCCAGGCCTCTGGATTACTAGTCCAGTAACGTAACCACTATGCTACCGTTCCCATAATGAGAGACAGGAAAGCAGATTGTTTGATGTGGTATTCAGTCATTTAAGGAGCAGGTGATACACTGGCTCTAGCATTTAGCAGTTCCTAAAATATGCAATGTGCCAACATTTTCTCACCAAGTGTATCTATGCTTCAGACAATCTTTAATCACATTTCTGTATCCAGGGGTCGCTTAGGCCGAGATAAACATGAAAGCTTTTGCCAAATCTGTAATTCACTCAAAACCACCACATTACCAGATCATTGTGACGAGACAGAAGTCCATGAATGTAAAGGCTAACATTTATGTAAAAGTACCTGAAAAAGACCATAATAATCTCAAAGCCAATTATTATACTGTACTCCTTAAATGTACAGGTGAAAGCGAAGTACTGCCTCAGTCGTTAACTTTGCAGATTTAACTTGCTCCCAGATTAATTTCATAGAAACATAGAAGATAGGAGCAGGAGTAGGCCATTCGGCCCCTCGAGCCTGCTCCGCCATTCGATGAGATCATGGCTGATCATCCAAACTCAGTACCCTGTACCTGCCTTCTCCCCATATCCCTTGATACCTTTAGCTTTAAGAAATATATCGAACTCATTCTTGAATATATTTAATGACTTTTTGTAATATAGATTTCAGTTTAGCCTGAAACATATGGTTTGTTTTTTCACCTATTGGAGAGAGTAGGGGCATATACTGGGCAATATATACTACGTCCACCAGTAAAACAAAGGATTGTTAGCCCTGAGGCACATTACATCCCATTCACTACATAAATAAGGTCAGGTTTCCAGTCATACGAGTGCACAAATCATGAGTGAGCAGAGTCTTGATGATGAGATGGTGTATGGTTCTTATGCTTCTCCCTCCAAGCAAAAACCATTTTGTGGAACACTTTTATCGTGAGGAAAAGGTCTCTCTCAATAGGCGTCCTCTCAGCAGAGATTTAACTGAAGTTCAAATTGATGTGTTTTTAAAAAAAAATTATAGACAACTCACAATCATGATCATAGCAAAATGTATGAAATGGCACAGTAATAAGTCATAGAGATCAGGCAAGTCCAAGGTCTGGTCTGTGGTGAACTTGCACCTGGAATGGTGATGGGAGCGTTACAAGTGACTTCAGAATTCCAAGGCTAAAAGGAGGGGGAAGATCGTAAATATCAACCAGGGTTCCTCACTGCTATCCAGTAACTTCCATAGAAAGTTAGCGGCTGAGGACAGGATCAAGCCAAGTTGTGATGGATTTGACAATTGAACAACCTCCCAACAATCACTGCCCTTGAAGGGAGGTCAATGTAGTCAATAGAGGCTCATCAGCCTCTATCGACTACCTCAGGGGTCACAGTAAACCAACATAAGTCAATTGTGCTTTCAGGAGTGGAGGTTAAGAAAGAAGAAAAAAATCAGAAGGAAAAATTGGAGGAAGGAGGAAAATAAGTTTCTCTGCACAATGTATTTTTGCTTCAAAAACAAAGGACAACTCCTCTCCCTTACCTTATCTCAACTGTTAATACAATGCAGTGGGTTAGAAGGCGGACTGTTCTGCAAGCTTACTGTGGAGAATGTAGTTAAGTTTGATTCCTAACAGAGGTTAAGCTTATTTTAAAATTCCAAATACCTCGAAAGGAAAACGGTCTCTCTACAATTTTTAATGTAATACTGAGGAAATTTATGAAAAATCCTGATGTCATTGTTGCTAGTTCTCTAGGACATACTTGTGTGGCAACACGGTGGCATAGTGGTTAGCACTGGTGCCTCACAGCGCCAGAGACCCGGGTTCGAATCTGACCTCGGGTGACTGTCTGTGTGGAGTTTGCACATTCTCCCCGTGTCTGCGTGGGTTTCCTCTGGGTGCTCCGGTTTCCTCCCACAGTCCAAAAATGTGTGGGTTAGGTTGATTTGGCTATGATAAATTGACCCTTAGTGTTAGGGGGGATTAAATATGTGGGGTTATGGGGATAGGATGGGATATGTTAGGGGGAATTAAATACGTGGGGTTACGGGGGTAGGGTGGGATATGTGTACTATGGGGATTAAAGCAGGGACAGGGTACTGGATTTGGATGATCAGCCATGATCGTATTGAATGGCGGAGCAGGCTCGACGGGCCGAATGGCCTACTCCTGCTCCTAGATTCTATGTTTCTATGTGTGTGTGTGTGTGTGGGGGGGCGAAGGGGGGGGGGGGGTTGAATTACAAATGTTTTGTAAATCTGTCCAAATGTGATTTTTTTTAAGAATCCGGTTCTTTTTTTTTAAATGACTGACAACACTTAAAAGAAAACCTCGTTCTGTAGATATCAAATAGTACAAAATATTTACAAGTCATACAGGGAGTTCAGCAGTTATACAGTTAAGATTGCTGGTGTGCTTCGAGGCAATTAGAAGCATCAGCAGAAAATGACTGTGCAATTCACTGGGGAAAGAGTTGAGCCGAACGGATTTCCACTGACCATAAGAATCAAGAGGAAAAAACAAAATGTGAAATGTTTAAGGCAGCTTGCCACACCTTGCAACACACTGCTGGTCCTATCTCTGGTCCTAAAGCTTCCTTTGATAGATATGAAACTTTTTCAATGAAGCATTGCCGGCCAAATACTTTGGCATGCGCCATAGCGGCTTTTATTTTTGATCAGCATGGTATTGTTTGTGCTATGTGCAGCTGGTTGATGATTACATAGCTGGCACTGCTTTGCAGATTGAGACATTTCTAATTCATTATTAAGCCATCCACTGGCATTTTTGTCACTGATTGGATCCAGCCCAACTTTACAGTCTTCTCCATATCTGCTCAATCCTAGTAATAAAGAAATAAGATTTCAATTTCCCTGGAGAATGGTTTTATTTTCTCCTTCATTACCTTTGGGCTGAGGTACAGTTGTCATGTTGGGTGTGAGGGGTTCTGTGCAGTTGCGTGCTTTAGGGTCTCCAATTACATACCCTACATCAGGGAGAATACAGACTTGCGGTGGCGCAGGCAACCATGAAGTGGGAAATCCCACAATGTTTAGTGATTGCTGGCGCGTAAAGCTTTAATTGCAGCACTTAGAAATTTCCTTTGCACACAATGCCAACCTAAACAATGCCAATCACTGTGGTAACACTTTTCAGCTTCCTGTATGACATCACTTCCTGTAATCAGTCCAGGATAAATACTGGACTGATCAGTTAGCTCTGGAAGAGGCATAGGGTAAGACCTCTTTTGTATGCAGCACCGTTTTAAGTTGATTAAAGCTTACATTAAGTTTACCACGCGTAAGGCTCATTCTTACGACAATTTAATCAACTTTTGAAAAACTTCGCACTCAAACTTTTTGGACGAACTCGGAGCTAAGGATCCAGGGAATCACCCATCATGGAAAACATCCTTAAACCATCGCGTCTTGACTTGGACCCAAACACCCCAGCAGCCGGTAAGGTGTGGAAACACTGGTATCGCACGTTTGAGAACTTTCTTGAGTATTGCAAAGCTGATGATAACTCAAAGTTGCGGATACTCATCAACTGTGTCACCCCGAATGTATTTCAATATGTGGAAGACTGGGACAGTTATGAGGAGGCAATTCAGACGCTTAAGAGACTATATACTAAGACACCGAATGAGGTCTATGCTAGACATCTACTAGCTACAGCCCAACAAGGGCCGGAGGAATCCATTGATAAATTCCTCCAAGAGCTTCGCAGACTTAGTATGGACTGTAACTTTCGGGCAGCCTCAGCTGAGCTATACCGCGAAGAAATGATCCGTGATGCGTTCATCTGCGGGCTTGCCTCCCCATTTATACGCCAGCGTCTACTGGAAAGTAAGACACTTGAGCTGCAGAGAGCTTATGACCTGGCTTGCTCTCTAGATCTAGCAAAACGAAATGCAGACCTTTTTACAGTGCCCAGACCTCGGTCTGCTGCCTTAACTACAGTCAGGCAATTTAAGAGGCCACAGGTGAACTCTATTAGGGAGGACTTTATCCCTGACGATCGATCTGATGACTTCACCGATGAAGAGGATGATGACCCCACTGTGGCAGCCTCTTGGCAATCTAAGAAATGCTTTTTTTGTGGGGATGAGTTTCACCCTCGGAGATTCTGCCCTGCTCGCAATGCGTTTTGCAGTCATTGCAACAAAAAGGGTCATTTTGTAAAGGTTTGCCTATCAAGAGCCTCTACGAGGGCTTATCAAGCTAAGTCCTACCGAACTGCCCCAGTAAGGGCCTATCAGGATGTTCCAACTAAAAACTATCGTGCTTCCTCTCGGGTTTTTTCTCGAAGAAACACACCTAGAATTTCAGCCACTCTTTGTGCAACGACACCAATTACAGCTGCTTGTCCTCAGAATCTATTCCATGCAGCTACAAAAGCATCAATTAAGGGACATACTTTAGATGCCTTAATTGACTCAGGTAGCACTGATAGTTTCATTAGGGAACAGACTGTTGCACAGTTAAAGCTACATGTTTTTCCATCGGACCAGGCAGTTGCGATGGCTCAGTCATCACTTAATACCAGAATTTCTGGCTTCTGTGTAGTTGAAATAATGCTTAAAGGTCACAGGTATCCCTCCACCCGGCTTTCGGTGCTCAAGGACTTATGTAGTGATCTTATCTTAGGGCTGGATTTTCAAAAGCAGCATAAGAAGCTTACCATTGAGTTCGGCGGATCCAAACCTGAACTCACTATTTCTAATATACGACCTCGATTACCGTTCTGTGCCTTGTCAGCAGCTTCACTGGATGAACCCTCACTGTTTGCCAGTATCCCTCCTCGATGTAAACCGATTATAACAAAGTCACGCCGTTTCAGTCAGGAAGACCAGTCTTTTATTGCGGCTGAGATTTCTCGGCTTTTAGCAGAGGATATCATCGAGCCTTGTTCGTCGCCATGGCGCGCCCAGGTCGTTATTGTTAAGAACCCTCTACAACCTCACAAGAAACGGCTGTGCATTGACTATTCACAGACCATCAATCAGTATACGGACTTGGACGCATACCCATTGCCGCGCATCGATGATATGGTTAATAAATTGGCTGAGTACACGGTGTTCTCGACTTATGATCTGAAAAGCGCCTATCATCAGGTACCCTTGAAGGTCTCAGACAAGCAGTATACAGCCTTTGAAGCCAATGGGCGGCTGTATCAATTTCGTCGCCTCCCCTTTGGGGTCACTAATGGAGTGGCTGTCTTCCAGCGAGCAATGGATGACCTGGTCAAACAGGAAGACTTGAAGGATACGTTTCCTTATCTGGACAATATTACTGTCGCAGGTCGCAATCAGCAGGAACATGACGCCAATCTCCAACGATTTTGGGATGCACTCCAGCACCGTAATTTGACATTGAATGCGGCTAAATCCATTGAGTCACAACCAACTATCAACATCCTTGGCTATTGTGTGGGCAATGGCATCATTAAACCTGACCCTGAAAGGCTTCGCCCACTCCAAGAACTCCCGCCACCTAAGAATCCGGCCTCCTTGCGCCGGGCCCTCGGCCTGTTTGCATACTATGCGAAATGGATTCCTAACTTCTCGGACCGAATCCAACCTCTACTGAAGGCCAGCACATTCCCACTAGACACAACGGCTGTTGCAGCCTTTAACCTCCTGAAAAAGCAGTTGGAGAAAGCGGCTCTTCACTCCATTGATGAGAGTCTTCCTTTCGTGGTTGAGTGTGATGCCTCGGAGGTGGCAATCTCAGCCACTCTGAATCAGGAAGGTCGTCCGGTGGCATTTTTGTCCAGGACTTTTCAAGGGGCTGAGCTACATTATCCTCCAGTCGAGAAAGAAGCTACAGCCATCATAGAGGCAGTACGGAAGTGGAGTCATCTCCTGGCTCGCCAGCACTTTACCTTAATCACGGACCAGCGATCGGTCGCCTTCATGCTCGATAATCGAAAACGGACCAAAATTAAAAATAATAAAATCCAGCTTTGGCGGCTGGAATTGGCCTCTTTTGGTTACACCATCCACTATCGACCTGGCAAGGAGAATGTGGCTCCGGATACCCTCACACGAGCATTCTGCTCCGCCATGGCACCCTCTACGCTCGTAGACATCCATGATGGGTTGTGTCATCCAGGCGTTACTCGCATGCTGCACTTCGTGCGGTCCCGAAATCTCCCATTCTCTACCGGGGATGTAAAGAAGATGTGCTCGGACTGCAGAGTCTGTGCGGAATTGAAACCTCGGTTTTTCCGCCCCTCGGGTGGTATACTCATACATGCGACCCAGCCAATGCAAAGGCTTAGCATCGATTTTAAGGGGCCGTTGCCCTCTTCGACTCGCAACACTTATCTATTAACAATGGTTGATGAGTATTCTCGTTTTCCGTTTGCCTTTCCCTGCCCCAATATGCTGACAACCACGGTTATCAGCTGCCTTGAACAGGTATTTGCTTTCTGTGGCATGGCATCCTATGTTCATTCAGATCGGGGCCCTTCTTTTATGTCGGGAGAACTCAAGGCCTATCTCTCGGAACGGGGTATTGCTGCCAGCAAAACGACGCCTTATCATCCGGTTGGGAATGGGCAAGTCGAGCGTTTTAACGCTATCATCTGGAATGCGGTACGTCTGGCTTTGAGATCTCGGGGCCTACCCAACCAGCAATGGGAAGCAGTACTTCCAGACGCATTACACTCCACACGGTCCCTCCTTTCGACCGCCACAAATACGACGCCTCATGAACGGTTCTTCCGATTTCAGCGTCGCTCATCCTATGGGACATCTCTCCCGTCGTGGCTGACTACACCGGGACCAGTGCTACTCCGAAGATATGTCCGGGCGTCTAAGAATGACCCCCTGGTAGATGAGGTTGAGCTCACTGACGTCAACCCTACCTACGCCTATATTCGGTATCCTGACGGTCGGGAATCTACCGTGTCATTGCGGGATCTGGCTCCCTGCCCGCCGAAACATAGAGGGACACCAGGGGATGATATTGTACCAGGCACATCTCTGGGCTTGCCAGGTGCCTCTCATCATGATCGGGATCTAACGCCGGCTGGTACCTCACTCCAGCGTGCCGACCTGGGGCAGACTGACTATGAGCCCGTCGGGGCTCGCACGCGCAGCCACGATCAACCCTGTACCGTACGCTCAGAAACGGATCTGCCACAGCCCTGCCCGACACCCATTCGGGTACCAGTACACGGTCAGGATCGTTCTGACCCCTCACAGAGCGGGCTGGAGCACTCGGACTCTGGTCCATGGCCCGCAGCGGGTAAACGGGCTAGGGGCCCTCTACCGCTACGAGAACCCAAACGGGTGCGGCTCTCCCTCATCCAACGGCTACGAAATGGAGGGAGCATTCCGGCCTCCTAATCTTTTGGGGGGGGAGAATGTGGTAACACTTTTCAGCTTCCTGTATGACATCACTTCCTGTAATCAGTCCAGGATAAATACTGGACTGATCAGTTAGCTCTGGAAGAGGCATAGGGTAAGACCTCTTTTGTATGCAGCACCGTTTTAAGTTGATTAAAGCTTACATTAAGTTTACCACGCGTAAGGCTCATTCTTACGACAATCACCCTGCTCATTTATCCTTTTATCTTCTGATGCCTCATGCAATTTCCATACTAGAAATCAACTAACGTTATTGCCTAGCTCAGATATAAAAATAAACTAGATTGCAGTACCCCAAAGGAAGAACAAAGCATGCTGCTTTATGCAGCAACTCAATTGCTCCTCGCAGCCAGCTGTGTTTCCCTTGGGTTGCATTTGTTTAGCTAATTGTTTTGAGAGGAAAAGAAAATCACGAAATTTACACCAATCACTTGTGCAAAAATGTATTCAAATTGTGGATTGCCTTTTGCTTATTCAGCAGATTCTTTTAATTATTGACTTTTGGCAGACAATTCATGTAAATAGCTTGCACCTAAAATACTACAGCTGACAGTCAGGGTTTACGGGGTTGTGTGCTTTCTGGGATTAAAGTTGCAGTATCCCATTTTATGCTTACATTGAAATATATATATATATATATATATATATATATATATATATATATATAGAGAGAGAGAGAGAGATAAAGGTCGAGCCTCGAGTACACACAACCCTAAAACTAATAACAGTCGTACAGCCATTTATATTTTTGACTACATTTGTGCACATTTCCTGACTTCTGATCAAGGGCTGTTGCATGCCCAATTTCCACTCAAGGACAGATAGAGCAAATTGAAGGCACCATCTTTCCATGCAACTGTAACTCCATAATCCCCAACTCAGCAATGTGAACGAGCAATTTTATTAATGCTGCTAGCAACTTCAAGCAGCATTAATGAAGCTACCATTGTACAATGACCCCACTGAATCTCTAACTTCACTGAGCTGCTGCTATTGACATTAATGACCTCCTGATACCAATTCTGCAGAGCCAGTGCCTTTGTCAAGGAAGAGATTTTATAAAAGCTAAAGTATTACATGTGCATTGCCATAATGGTGTACTGTACTCGAGGCTGTAATTGAGGGCAATGGCTTGGCTGAAATGCTCTTCATGTGGCCTCATCTTTCAGTTGAGTTACTCCTTCTGAATTACTGCACTCCCACATCTTTTTGGCTTAAATAGACACAGCTCCCTTCAGATCAGTGAACTACCTATATTAATCTACTATATTTACCCGACAGTAGATTTAGTAAAACAAAATTCATGGCATTTCTGAAGCAGATGTACAAAGCTTTTCCTCACACAATTCATTTCACTGATCGCTCTGGTTCAGATCATCGATCTCAAACTTCAACAGTTACAGTGTCCGAACTGTAGCAGATCTGTACAAATATGCTAGAATGAATATGTACTTGTTAACTGCCTGTGCCACTGTACATCTGGAGTCAAAATCAAGTGTGCAGTATTCAGTTCAAGCAGGGTTAGACAGAGGGGGAAGGTGGGGATCGAGGGGAGGGGAGAGGGAAGGGAACGTGAAGAGGGAGGTAGAAAAGAGAGGATAGAAGTTGATAATGCCCCAGGAAGTCAGTATGGGCTGAAGGAAGGATCAAACCATCCCCTTCCTGAAGATTTCACTTGAAGTGATTTACCATCGGGCACAACATGATGGCAGACCCTCAGCTGCCAACATTTTAGTGGGGATGTGGGTGTACACAGTATATTGTTTTAAGTGATTCGAGTTCCAGGATGCTCCTCAGGGATGAATAATATTCACACATGGAATAAGCCAGGAAAAGGAAAGTTGGGGGGGGGGGGGGGACAAGAGATGTCAGAGGCCAAATGAGGCTGCATTTGAAATCACTACAGCTCATTTTGTTTGTTACTCTCACAATTCACATCACTATACTTCACCAACAACTTCAAAGATCTTCCTCTCACTTAGGTCAAGGTGGAAAGATGATCATTCCGCTGTACAGCCACCTGGTGGCTCAGGATTAGTACTGCAAGATGCAGTCAGCAATACAACAAATGCAACATCTTGTTTCTGACCGAACAATACGTGACCATTTAATATAGCAGAACCCCATCCCAATGTGTAATTGGTATAGTAGGTACATGTGGACATTTTTAAAATGGATTCTGCCATAGGCAGAGCTTGACATAGTAATTTTCAATGGATTTTGAAATGGAATGCGGTGACCCAATCAAAATATAATATATATATATATATATATTCTTCTCATGCATTCAGATTTTTTTACATTCCTATGAATTTTCACTCTTTCCATTTTATTATTCTGATTAAAAAGCGGATTATCTATTGATTTGAACCCAAAATACTGTATCCAACTTCCAAAAACCCATAATTTCTCTTTGTGGCCTGAAATAATTCTGAGGAGGAGCCCGAATGAAAGCCATTGGCCTTTTATACACTCGGACTATCAGAGAGGAGAATACTAACAACAACATGTACATTTACTTTTCAACTATATAATTAAAAACATTTTATTCCAAATTCCACCAGGACGGCCTGAGCAGCGAACATATAAAGTAGTTTGTCCGCAGCATGGCGGGATGCATCTGCTCTCCCACCCCTACAATAGCTTACAAGGCCATCGAATGATCAGTACGTGTGTCTAGCTGCGCAAGAGTTTTACACTCCTGATCAAGTAACCAGATTATTAAACTGTATATTTCAGAAATTTGTCCCTTAACATTAAATAGCAAAGACCTTCATAATCTGTTTTTAGCCACACAGCTTGAAGCTGAACGAGTTCGCTAGAAGCACTGTCCAGATTCCAGATTCTTAAATTTCTGCCTGGACATTCCAGGTGTTAGTGTAAATTTCACCAAGAGCACGCTTTAAAATTTCATAGGACACAAGAAAATATCTGAAGTGCTTTCCACTTATGCGATATCACAAGTCAGCTGGCTCAATCATTTCTGTCCCACTTGTGGTGGCTAACAATTCGAATGCTTGGACAGAACGATCAACAGTCTTGCTAGTCATCAGTCATGTATCCCAGATTAATTATTGGACAGAATCAAAAAATTTCTTAAACTCTCTTAAAAATTGTGAGATCTGTCCTCCTCAGGAAAATCCTTAGAATTTGCTTCCCTTCCTACACTGAAGGCGTTGATTTGATCACCATAGTACAGTTCTCCATGGGTGCCCTCCATTATCTCAGCCAAATAGCCATTATTCGCATGTGAGCCTTGATCGAATCTGGGGCATTCCTGATCTGTATGGTTCAGAAGCAAGACTTTACCTCGGAGCCAGCTGGTATGACTGAATTCCAACATTTAGCTCCATAATAATGTGAATAATTCACCTGCAGACATAGTCACAAACCAGCACAGCATTCTGCTCCATGAGGCATACAGCCCTTCGGTGTTTTTCTGGGAAGAAATGTTCAGTAGATATCAACAGGAAAAAGAGAGAGACTGGGTGAATGTAAAAGAGTAAAGAGAAAAACATGTTTAAAGAAAGAAATGCAGGTCAGAAAACAACATGATAAAGAATATAAAGGAAATCGGTATTAATACATAGATGATTTCCAAATTAAAAAATACTAGAGATTTAAAAAAATAATTGATACTATATTTATTTTAAAAGGCCAAGATGCTTTAGATTTCCAAATTTAAAAATTCTAGGGAGATCTTTTTAAAAATGACTAATATACTATATTTATTTTAAAAAGCCAAGATTCTCTAAATTATTTGGTATCAATATCATATGCTATATTTTCTGACTTTGGTTAACTTGACCTCTTCCCAAGGGCAGGAGCTGAGGATTCACAAGCAGCTGCCAATCAACAGGAATTCCCCTCAGCAATTAGCCACTAATGGACTTCAGGGTGCACATAGTTAGACCTCTTCCCCTAAAAGGGACAGGGTAGGTCAAACAAAGCATCTAAACGTCACAACCATACGTCAGATTCCAGACTACCTTTTAGTGTCCCTCCATTAATCGTAGCCACTCAACTTCCTGAATCACAAGTTAACCCCCTTTACCCATTGTGCTTTGCATGGTAGGCTACTTTTGCCAGAAAAGAGTGTCTCCTACTCTCATTCAACACGAGCAATTCCACGGGAGATCTGCTGGTGTAAAACCAAAAAAAGGAACTGACTTCTGAGACTTGCAAGCTTAACAGAAGACTGCTTGTTGAGTGCAGAGATCCAGAGCTTTTTAGCCCTACTTTAGGCACCCTCAAACCTGAGATCTTGCAAGGTTCCCATGTACATTTCCATGATAAAATCTACAGTTAAATGAAAAGCTATTTGCAGCTGTACTGCAGGCTTTCCTCCATTAATCGTAGCCACTCGACTTCCTGAATCTCAATTTAACCCCTTCACTGCACCCTTTGTATCTAATGAAAAGCTTTCAAAGTAGCACTTTCTCACTGGCATTAATGCATGAAGAAGCCCTTTCATTTACTGTCGGACTAGATGGAAATTCATGCTTTCAATGTCTTTATTACAAACTAACATGCTGCATTAACCAGTGTCCCCTTTAATAGTTCCGAAGAAAACAAAACTGCACTAAACAAAAATTATATCCTGAGTTTTATTTCAAAAAGATATTCCTTCTGAGTTTGGCAGCTTGAACACCTGACCCCATTTCCACATTACACGCTGTAAGTCTGTAACCTGGAGATTACTTTGAACAAAGTTATCGTACAAAATATGACTGGAGAACAGGGTATCCATGCCTGGATTTACACTGCACAACTTGCAGCCAGAGATTGCTGGAAAGTGATCAGGAATGGTAATGCTTTCTCTTCCCTAACCCAAGGGTACTGCAGCCCCCTACTGTTGCTCTGGGTAATTCTACACTGACTGGGTGTCAAACCCAAACTATTCTTAGTCTCTTTGGCTCAGGGATGGAGGCTTTATCTTTGGGCCATTTGGGAATGCCTGCTAAAAGGACGTTGGTGTCAGTGCTGCAGTTAAACCTGTGGCAATGTAAAAGGTCAACAATTAATTTTCATTTTTTTGACATCAAACTTTCAATAAGTAACCATTTAGGAGTAGATGCAATTAGTGCATCAAACCCATCACATCACCAATTTGTTTTATGATTTGCAAGTCACTATACCAGCTTCAGTACTTCACTTGATGCTTAATTTTACTCCTTTGTGACTGTTGGATGTTTTAAAGTGGTCCTGAAAGTGTAAATTATTAAATGCAAAACTGCTGCACAATCTCACTTTAAAGTTCACTTCAAGTTCTAAAATATTCGAGTGGGGTATCCCCAGCGGCATTAACTTCCAAAAGAGTGTTTACGTTGCAACGGAAATCACTGCAATCATTGCATCATTTTTTTTATTAGAATACAACAACAGAACATGCTGCTACGTCAACGAATACTGAAAAAAAAAATGTAGAAATCTGATAAGTCTGATGGTTTCCGGGACACTTGGGATCCCCGGACCCTAATTTGACAACTTCAAAGTCCGTCATTTGAATTACAGACAATTCTTTGAGGAAGAGCTGCTTGAAGTGTGCCTGCTTCACGTGTTATTTATTCGCCAAATCTCACACAGATGGAATTACCCAAACAAGGAAAATATGACTGCTGCAGCACAAGCTTAAATCTAGGCTAATGTTATCCTTGTGGCATTTTCTTCAAAGCTGCGTATAATACATGCTTCTGCTGCTTTAATTCCTGTAAGGAAGAATACATTTATAAGGCAAGTGGCATTTTCTAAATAAGCTGCTTTGTAACATATGCGTCACAGCTGCCAACTGGAACACCCCTGTATGCACCTGCAGCACCCCTGTATGCACCTGCAGCACACTGCCCATGTCCCTGAACTCACTCTCTTAGTTAGATAGGGACACTTTTTTTAAAATCCGTCAGCATCTTGTATGGTCTCAAATATTGATAAATCATTTCTTTGACTCGATAATTAATGAAATATTTTAAACAATTACTTCTTCAAAGTTAGACAATGGCAAATCAGTAATTAACATTAAAACTGTATAAGATATTACTTAACAATAACTTGATATACTGACCCGGATAGCTGTTCTGTAGGCTCACTTGAGCTTGAGGGAGGAATGTTGGCCACAACACCAGGAGAACGCCCTGCTCTGTGTTAGATAGTGGCATGGGATCTTGTACATCCACCTGAACAGGCAGATAGGACCCGGGTCTCATTCGAAGTATAGCATCTCCAACAATGAAACACTCATTCATTACAGGACTAAAATATCAGCCTAGATTATGCGCTGAAGTCTGTAGTGAATCTTGAACTCACAACCTTCTGACTCAGAGGCAAGAGTGCTACCAACTGAACCAAGTAACCAGAATTTACCCAGAACACTGGACACCAATAATAAGTCAATGGCAGAGGCCAATTCAAGAGAAGGACATAGGGACATAGATTCCAAATTTGAGATGATCACAGAAATTACAGCAGGAATGATATCCATGGCACCAGATTGGATTTCAGATATTGGTACTCATTTTAATAATAGGAGCATGCAACTCAAAATTATTTTTAAATTCTTAAAAGTTGTCAAATTGGTTCAGTTGGGAGACTCTTGCATGAGTCAGAAGATTTTGGGTTCAAGCCCCATTCCAGGACTTGAGTACATCATCTATGCTGACACTTGTGTAGCCTACTGAGGGAGCACTGCATCATGAGAGGTGGCATCTTTCAGAAAGCAAGTTAAGTCGAAGCTGCAGGTGGATAAAGCTCCCATGTCACTATTTAAAGAAGAGTGGGGAGTTCTCCCAGCATCCTGCTCAACATTAATCCATCAATCAACACTACCAAAGCAGATTAACTGGCCACAGATCTCATTTGCTGTTTGTGGGACCTTGCTGGGCACAAACTAGCTGCCATGTTTCTTACAAAACACTAACTATACCTCAAAAGTAACTCATTAGCTGTGAAGCACTTTGGGATATCCTGAAGACAGGAAAAGGTGTGATATAAATGGAAGTTTATTCTTCTTTTATTTATTTATTCACTAATTCTAAAAGGCCATGATGGTCTCAGCCACCTAGGAATTCCTGTTGGCAATATTAGCAGACAACCACGTAACCCATTTGAATGACATTCGCTTGTACAAAAGTTCCCTCAAACAGCTAACACAAGCTTTAGGAACACACAGATACATAGGCGCAGTTGTGAATAAAATTCAAGCAACACCTAATCTCCATGCCAGGCACCTCTTTGAGAAACCAAACCATGACAAAGAACTCAAATTGACTTCCTTCACCATTTTTGTTGATTTAAAAAAAAAGAGTCCTGATGACCTCTTTGGGTGAAACTGGCTTGAAGGAGTTACTGAGCCTGGCGCTCTGCGCAGGCCAACACAGGAGTGGACAAGTCACTAAAGCATAGCAAAAGTGATTCAGTTACTTCAATTGTGCATGTTAATTCAGGTCCTTCACATCATTGCACCCAGCAACTCTCAAAGCCAGCTTCCCTCCTTAATGCTCACCACCACCTTCTCAGGGGCAACGAGGGATGGGCAATAAATGCTGGCCTTGTTAATGAAACGCACATCCCGAAAATGAATAAAAATGACTCCTCAGCAACTCTCAACTAAATGCATTTTAAAACAAAACTCAACAGAAATGGAAAAAACCCATTAAAACAAGGGGTTGCGATAGTGAGACAGCTAATTTTATTTAAAAATTCTATAAACCTTTCAAGTCATTTTCTGAAACATCGTAAGAATCGGAGAAAATAAATGCTCAAATATATGAATTAAGATATAAATTGTATTAAAACTTAGATCATATTAGAATTGCAATTAGTAACTATTAATTTTGGGGCATTGGCTCCAGTACTCTGAATTTATAAATATATACAAAACCAGACAGGGTTAGGGAATACAGGCTATTGGTCCTACAGACTGGCATTTAGAGAAGTGGAACTGATGACTTAGTGGTCTAGCAATCGCCTAAATGAAGATCTAGCATCTAAATCAATGTAAACCATAATTTGTAGTGTTAAACTGGAAGTAGCTGAAGGCAGACTGGTGCTACGTTGTATACAAATTGCAAATTTTGATTGGTTTATTTTGCTGCTTCATTGGGTACTGGGAAATGCTGTTGGTTCACTGGCGAGATTGAATATTTTAAATTCTGCCAAACTATTTATCGAACGTCATCTGTTACATGCGTATTTTTTTTTTTTTTTTTTTTTTACACACAGCCTGCAAAATATTGGTGAGCTTTTGCCAATTCCACAAATAACAAGTGAAATCTAAAAACAGATTAATAGCATTCCGGAGACATTGTGTTGTTTCTGGCAGCAGTTTAGACATTTACCACATATAGTATTTTATGTTTCAAGGTGCAATAATGTTTTTTTTTTCATTAATCACTAAACCTAAGTAAAAACAAAATTTGTTTCATAGTTGCCAAGGACTAAAAACACAGCAGTGGTGACTGGTACGGAGATACATGAGACTGGAAATGGGATGTCACACAGGGTAGACCACCTGATGAGCACTGGTCTAAACGCAGTACTTTTTGGAATTCCTTGATGCGGATGTTTTTGAAGTTTTGATTAGAACGGTTACGAAGATTAAATTATGCCATGTTTGATTTTAAATTAGAACTTCTTTTAATAAAGTTGATTAAAATGTTTGCCAATTCTCTCCTCTCGACTCCTAAAAGCATTGATCTCTTGCAGGGTTACAGTTTCACGGGGATTTGCCAACCTTCGCCACCCTGCCATTATGCACGTGAGCTTTGATAATGAGAATTGGCAGCCTGCTCTCCGTGATGAGCAATTATAGAAGAGCCCGATGTTGTCCACAGACATTCACTCCCAGCAGGGGTTACTGGGTAACAACCAGCAGCAAGAATCCAGGCCAATTTTCTCTCTCTAACTCGGAAACCAATTGCATCTAACTCAGCCCAGACCAGAGATTAGACCTGGAATCTTCCTGGACTGTGTGGCTCAGCTACTCACTGGATAAACTCAATGAGCTATGGGGGGGGAAGTTCTACAAGTAGAGTTCTAACCCTTCTGTTCAGCTGGATCTCAGCTTTAATCATGTAAAGGCAAACTGCTACATTTCAAAGATCATCAAAAATGCATCAACCACCACCAACCCCGTTTTCCTTTCGATAAGGTAAAAACAGGTTAGACACTGACCTTTCACCTCTGGGACCTGGGTTCAAATCCAGTCCAGATAGACGAGTAGAAAATCTCCCAGGTCTGCTGGCTAGAAGGATCCTATGTGAAATAAGTTTGGGCAGTCTCAACATATTCCCTTCTGGGTACTGGCCTCCAGCATAAAGCTGCTCTGAATTCAGCCGGAATTGGCAATGTCACATAGATGGGCCTAAGGATGGCTAGCCCGTGAAATGGAGAAATGTGGTGCAGTAGTGGGCAGTGTTCGAAGGTTGGGTTTGACGCACGTTGTTGGGGCAGAAGAGGCAGCTTTACCATGCATCTGGCTGTGCTATTCCTGACCAGGGAGAGCTTGAAGCTGATACTGCCTAAATGGGAAGAGTTATATTCCCCAGCACTAACATCCCTCACATTGATGAGAAAAACAGATAAATCAAAACGATATACTGTAGCCTGAAAATCAGCGTGAGCAATGTTACCGTACGAACAACATTCCCAGTATTTAGACGCAAGCCTCAGCAGGTTTCGTGTGCGAGCATGTTCTTCGACTGTAACATCAATGCCTGAATCAAATTCCTCCTTCCTCTATTTTAATGGAGATGTTAACCCATTTATGCCATTGCTAAAATAGCAGAGAGGAACTTGTCACAATTACATCACTCAGTTTTATATATATATATATTTTTTTTTCTAATTTCTTTAATTTATGAACCACTAAATTGAAATTCTGTTAGCACAGCCACTAGTACATTTCCGCATCATGACTATTTTGTAGTCATTTCTGTTGCCAAGTTTTACAACACCATAGGAATATTATACAAACTGAACATTTAATTTCCAATCTGTTCTGTGCCGTTACAAAGGAAGTACTGCCTGTGGGGAGGTAAGCGTGAGGGAAGCGCAGGGTCATTACCTCATTCGTCGCTGTTTAGTAACACTAACAACTACTGCTGGTAACAAAAAGGCAAGTCCCTGTAACATGTTTTGTTCCATTGGCGGTAAAAAGAAACATTTCCTGACTTCTTGTGTTGCATAATAATACGAAGTTTGATGACAAAACGTTTCCATTGCACAAACAAACCTACACAGTCTTATAAAACCTACAGTCTTATACACACCATTACGGCAGTGTCAATTCAAACTGGGGTCTGCATTTTGAGAATCAGCATTTATATAGTGCCTTGCCATTTCTCTCAGGATGCTTCATACACCATGAATGAATTTAAAGTGCAGTTTTTGTTATGTAGGTCAATGTGGCAGCTATTTTAGCCGTGGCTCAGTGGGTAGCACTCTCGCCTCTGAGTCAGCAGGTTGTGGGTTCAAGTCCCACTCCAGACTGTTGAGCACAAAATTCTAGGCTAACACTCTAGTGCATTACTGAGGGAGTGCGGCACTGTCAGAGGTGCCGTCTTTCGGATGAAACGTTAAACCTGCTCTCTCAGGTGGATGTAAAAGATCTTACGGCACTATTTTGAAGAACAGGGGAGTTATCCCTGGTGTCCTGGCCAATATTTATCCCTCAATCAACATCACTAAAACAGATTATCTGGTCATTGTCCCATTGCTGTTTGTGGGAGCTTGCGGTGTGAAAATCCTACATTAACACAGTGATTACACTTCACAAAGTACTTCATTCACTGTAAAGTGCTTTGGGACATCCGGTGGTCGTGAAAGGCGCTATATAAATGCACGTCTTTCTTCTATTTTACACACAGCAAGGTCTCACACATAGCAATAAGTTGAATGATGAGTTAATCTATTTTTGTGGGATTTTTTTGAAGACCGTTGACAGAGACACCTGGAAAACTCCTTGCTCCTCTTCAGATAGCGCCATGGGATCTTTTACATCCGCCTCAACAGACAAAGAGGGCCTCAGTTTAACATCCCATCCTAAGGAGTGTCCTTCCAACAATGCACCAACCCCTCAGCATGGTTCTGAAAAGCCACTCTAGATTATGTGCTAAAGTCCAGGAGTGGGGTCATGAACTCATAACCTTCTGACTCAGAAGCAGTTTTACTAACAACTAACCCAAATTGACACTAATAAAAAAAAAGTGGCACATTATTAGGTACTTTAGACAAAATCAGATATGCTGGAAAGCAGGAGAAAGGCTGACAACTACAGTGGAGCTCAGTATTGTGTTTTATGCTTTGGTGTCTAAACCACAACCTGTGGGCCAAATGTCAATCCAGGCCCCGAAGCCTAGGCAACTAAATTTCTATTTGTGCTCATATTCCTTATTTGCTGATTCATCCTGTTTGAATTTTGTGAGCCAGGAGGTTTAGAAAGAGCTGATCTTAGCATTGTATGCTGCCAACACCCATCTCTGGTCTCGCCACCACATCTCTCAACCTCTCTACTACCTCAGTGTTTCCAGTCCTAGATGAGCCTCAATTTCTTCCAGTTAAACTTTGGGAAGACCAAAGTCATTGTCTTCGGCCCCTGCCACAAACACCCTACCCTCGCCACTAAATTCATACTTCTCTCTGGCCACCATCTCAGGTTGAACCAGGCTGCTATCCTATTTCACCCTATATCCTCTCTACCAAAAAGGTCACCTACTTTCATCTCTAACATTGCCCACGCCGTCTCTCCGATACTAAAACTCTCATCCATGCCTATGTGAATTCCAGACTGGACTATTCCCAAACTCTCCTGACTGCTCTCCCATCCTACATAACCTGCTGCCCATATCCTATCTCGCACCAAGTCCTGCTCAGCCATAACTCTGGTCCTTGCTGACCTACATTGGCTTCTAGTCCCCCCAACACCTCAAATTTAAAATGATCACCCGTCATGTTTAAATCCCTTCATGGCCTCGCCGCTCCCCATCTCTGTAACCTCCTCCAACCCTACAACCTTCAGGAATCTCTGTGTTCCTCCATTCAGGCCGCTTGTGCATCACCGCTCCCTTTGTCCAACCATTGGTCCCAGTGACTTGAGCTGTCTAGGCCCTACATTCTGATATTCCTTCCCTAAACCTCTCCACGTCCCTCCCCTCCTTTAAGACCCTCCTTAAAACCTACCTCTTTGTTCAAGCTTTTAGTCACCCCTCCTAATATCTCCTCCCTGGCTCAGCACCCATTTTTGTCTGATTATGCTTCTTCTACGCTAAATAAATGCAAGTTGCAGTTGACTCATTGATGGATAAGTTCTAAATTAAAACAAGAAAATCTGTTAGTATCCACAGCTTGAGATATACATAAAGTAATTTCCACCATCATTGAGGATGGGGATATTCTTGGAGCCTCCTCCTCCCGTTAGTTGTTTAATGATCCACCACCATTCACGACTGGATGTGGCAGGACTGCAGAGCTTTGATCTGATCCGTTGATTGTGGGATTGCTTAGCCCTGTCTATAGCATGCCGCTTCTGCTTTTTAGCATGCATGTAGTCCTGCGTTGCAGTTTCCCCAGGTTGGCACCTCATTATTAGGTACGCCTGGTGCTGCTCCTGGCATGCTCTTCTACACTCCTTATTGAACCAGGGTTGGTCTCCTGGCTTGGTGGTAATGGTAGAGTGAGGGATATGCCGGGCCATGAGGTTACAGATTGTGGTGGAATACAATTCTGCGGCTGCTGACGGCCCACAGTGCCTCATGGATGCCCAGTTTTGAGCTGCTAGATCTGTTCTGAATCTATCCCATTTAGCACGGTGGTAGTGCCACACAACACGATGGAGGGTGTTCTCAGTGTGAAGACGGGACTTCGTCTCCACAATGACTGTGCGGTGGTCAATGCTGTCATGGACAGATGCATCTGCAACAGGTAGATTGGTGAGGACGAGGTCAAGTAGGTTTTTCCCTCGTGTTGGTTCACTCACCACCTGTCGCAGGCCCAGACTGGCAGCTATGTCCTTCAGGACTCAGCCAGCTCTGGTGCTACCAAGCCACTCTTGGTGATGGACATTGAAGTCCCCCACCCAGAGTATATTCTGTGCCCTTGCTACTCTCAGTGCTTCTTCCAAGTGGTGTTCAACATGGAAGAGTACTGATTCATCAGCTGAGGGAGGGCTGTAGGTGGTAATCAGCAGGAGGTTTCCTTGCCCATGCTTGACCTGAAGGCATGAGACTTCATGGGGTCCGGAGTCAATGTTGAGGACTCCCAGGGCCACTCCTTCCCGACTGTATACCACTGTGCCACCACCCCTGGACATACCCTGGGATGGTGATGGAGGAGTTCGGGACATTGGCTGAAAGGTATGATTCTGTGAGTATGACTATGTCAGGCTGTTGCTTGACTAGTCTGTGGGACAGCTCTCCCAATTTTGGCACAAGTCCCCAGATGTTGGTGAGGAGGACGTTGCAGGGTTGACTGGGCTGGGTGTGCCGTTGCCGTGTCCATAGCCGGTGCCGAGTGGTCCGTCTGGTTTCATTCTTATTATTTTGTTTCATAGTGGTTGTTACAACTGAGTGACTTGCTAGGCCATTTCAGAGGGCAGTTAAGAGTCAACCACATTGCTGTGGGTCTGGAGTCACATATAGGCCAGACCAGGTAAGGACGGCAGATTTCCTTCCCTAAAGGACATCAGTGAACCAGATGGGTTTTTATGACAATCCGATAGTTTCATGGTTACCATTACTGATGCTAGCTTTTTATTCCAGATTTATTCAATTAACTGAATTTAAATTCCCCAGCTGCAGTGATGGGATTTGAACTCATGTCTCTGGATTAGTCCAGGCCTCTGGATTACTAGCCCAGTGACATTACCACTACGCTACCGCCCAGCACGTGAGTGCAAGAGACAAGGCTAAAGTGTTTGCAACCAACTTCAGCCAGAAGAGCCGAGTAGATGATCCATATCGGCCTACTCCAGAGGTCCCCACCATCACAGAAGCCAGTCTTCAGCCAATTCGATTCACTCCACGTGATATCAAGAAACGGCTGAGCGCACTGGATACAGCAAAGGCTATGGGCCCCGACAACATCCCGGCTATCGTGCTGAAGACTTGTGCTCCAGAACTAGCCGCACCTCTAGCCAAGCTGTTCCAGTACAGCTACAACACTGGCATCTATCCGACAATGTGGAAAACTGCCCAGGTATGTCCTGTCCACAAAAAGCAGGACAAATCCAACCCGGCCAATTACCGCCCCATCAGTCTACTCTCAATCATCAGCAAAGTGATGGAAGGTGTCATCGACAGTGCTATCAAGCGGCACTTACTCACCAATAACCTGCTCACTGATGCCCAGTTTGGGTTCCGCCAAGGCCACTCAGGCTCCCGACCTCATTACAGCCTTGGTCCAAACATGGACAAAGGAGCTGAATTCCAGAGGTGATGTGAGAGTGACATCAAGGCAGCATTTGACCGAGTCTGGTATCAAGGAGCCCTAGGAAAACTGAAGTCAATGGGAATCAGGGGGAAAACAATCCACTGGCTGGAGTCATACCTAGCACAAAGGAAGATGGTTGTGCTGGTTGAAGGTCAATCATCACAGCCCCAGGACATCGCTGCAGGAGTTCCTCAGGGCAGTGTCCTAGGGCCAACTATCTTCAGCTGCTTCATCAATGACCTTCCCTCCAACATAAGGTCAGAAATGGGGATGTTCGCTGATGACTGCACAGTGTTCAGCGCCATTCGCAACTCCACAGATAATGAAGCAGTCCATGCCCGCATGCAACAAGATCTGGACGACGTTCAGGCTTGGGCTGATAAGTGGCAGGTAACATTCGCGCCACAGAAGTGCCAGGCAATGACTATCTCCAACAAGCGAGAGTCTAACCACCTCCCCTTGACATTCAATGGCATTACCATCGCCGAATCCCCCACCATCAACATCCTGGTGGGGGGGGGTCACCATTGACCAGAAACTTAACTGGACCAGCCACATAAATACTGTGGCAACAAGAGCAGGTCAGAGGCTAGGTATTCTGCGGCGAGTGTCTCACCTCCTGACTCCCCAAAGCCTTTCCACCATCTACAAGGCACAAGTAAGGAGTGTGATGGAATACTCTGCCACTTGCCTGGATGAGTGCAGCTCCAACAAAACTCAAGAAGCTCGACACCATCCAGGACAAAGCAGCCCGCTTGGTTGGCACCCCATCCACCACCTTAAACATTCACTCCCTCCACCACCGGCGTACCGTGGCTGCAGTGTGTACCATCTACAAGATGCACTGCAGCAACTCGCCAAGGCTTCTTCGGCAGCACCTCCCAAACCTGCGACCTCTTCCACTTAGAAGGACAAGGGCAGCAGGCGCATGGGAACACCACCACCTGCAAGTTCTCCTCCAAGTCACACACCATCCTGACTTAGAAGTATATCGCCGATCCTTCATCGTCGCCGGGTCAAAATCCTGGAACTCCCTCCCTAACAGCACTGTGGGAGTATCTTCACCACACGAACTGCAGCGGTTCAAGGCGGCAGCTCACCACCACCTTCTCAAAGGGCAACTAGGGATGGGCATTAAATGCTGGCACTGCCACCGACGCCCTGATCCCATAAACGAATTTTAAAAAAAATTCAGCTTTTATGGGTGAGATTTTCACACCCCATGCCACCAGCGATGCAGCAAGTGGCTTATTGGAAAATCACGGGTGAATTGCCTGTGATTTTTCCATCCAATGATTTCAGTGGCACGAGGTTCGGCTGCAGACACCAATGCAACGCACAAAGACAAAAATGTTTGGGCATTCCTAAAATTGGCCTATTATCATTAACTAGAGCACCCCGATCATTATTTCCAATTCTCAGAGGATACATTCATGAGATTGGGCAAATTGATTAAGACATTATTAAGTCAAAAAGAAAAAAAGGTTTTGTAATAGTAAACAAGGAGGCAATAATAAAAAGATACATATTGATAAGGGATGATAGAAAAGGACTTGTCGCAGAGCTTTTCATTAACAGGCAAGAGTGGTGAGGAACAGATAAAAGCAGGGCCCATCTATGGCCCATCCAATAAGCACCCAGGCCCATCCAAATCCTGCCCACATTCGGGCAAAACGCAACAGCAGCAGAAAAGTGTAGCATAGATTCCCCAAGTTAGTAGTCAGACACAAGCAGTGCAGTAAAGTCCAGCCTTAAAACACACGCCACAAGGGAAACCAGCCACCAGAAAAGGTGACCAGAATAGCGCTAAGAGATGGAGAACACAAGCAGACTTGGGGTGAACCTCTAAATGTACTGTCCTGTGTATCTGTCTCTAAAATGTTTCTACATTACGTCCACTGGGGTGATTGGGAGAGAGCAGCATTTAGAACAAAGCGATGACTTGAATTATTTGATCATTGCCGTCCACCATAAGTTGGGCCCACCCAAATTTACATTCCTAGCTACACCACTGAGAAGAGAGTGTGAGAAGCTCTTTAAAAGTGTGTGCTTAAGTCAGGCTGGAGACATGGATAGAAAGGCGGCTTTGATTCTGGATATCAAGGTTATATGTAGGGCAGGAGCAGTTAATAGGTTCACAAAGTAGCTTACACTGTATTAACCTGTACAGAGATTATCAAGTACCCACAGATTGTTATAAGCAGGTAAATTGAACTTGGGAGGAGAAGCACTCCCCTATTCTCCATTCAGTTGTGGAGATATTCATTTAGACATTCTATCATTTTGCCTCATTTCCATATCTCATCATTGTCCAATAAGTTTGGTGTGTGTTGCGAGAAATCATTTTGAACAAAAAAAGTGTTAATTAAAATTCACCCCCAGAACAAATCCACTTCCTTTTCTAAACAGGACACAATAACCCAGTTTGCTAATCTGCAGCACCAAAACTGGGGAACCCTCCTCAGAAGGGAGACACAACGACAGATGTGCTCCAGCAATGATTGTACAGCTTCAGGCATACTGCCAACAGGCACTCCTCCAAGAGAGTCAGCTCCGTATCAATAGTGGATAATGAAGCCTTCTTCAGGCAAGAGCATAAGCTAGCAATAAAATAGCATAAAGCCACTCAAACTAGAAGATTGCTGTGTTACTTCTTGCCAGTTGCAAAGCTATGTAGAGACAGCAAAATTAGGTTGACAAAACTGAAGCCATTCAGGACACATGGGACAGCTAACTTGTATCACTGTCTTGCAGCTTATTGGTGAATTAAGGTCATCTGACTGTCTGGCAGAGAGAAAATAATAGAAGTCTCTTGGAGAAGGGCAGCAACCATTGGACACAGACCAAGATGCCACTACCACACACAGGGTCAGTATTGTTCGCTATTATTCATCTTCTCTCTCAGTGCATTTATCATTCAATTAAGTCTGTGTTCACACCAAGCTCAGCAGAAAAGAGCCTTCAATCAGACAGCAAACCTTACCAACACCGTACCTCAAAGCGGTTCATAGTTGTCACTCGAGCTTTGTCTTTCAGCAAAAGAGTACTGTTTGCAAATGTTTGGCAGCTGTTTTGCTCCTCGAGAGGGATACAGGAGTGTTTGTCTATTACAGCAAATCTCATTGCTTTTTAGTTGAGGAGTTTTATTCATTCAATTTGACCACTCTAGCCTTTATGTGTTTTGTTTGTCAGATCATTGTACTGTACATACTTAAACAGGAAAAGTTTCAAATGCACGGACACTGAAAAGGGCCTGGAACATAAAAGCGATACCAAGCTATTTTGGAATGAAGAGGTACAATTTAGTAAAATGTACAGATATTAGTGTCTTATAAACTTCAATGAAGTTTGGAATAAACCTTTGAATCTCAAAGACTGCTTTAACTACTATGCAGATCTATGATTAGGTCATGTTGGACCCAGACACGTGCAGTAGAGGGCAGAGCTACATAAACAGCCCGAATACTTGGCAAAGAAGTTAGACAGTGCTAACAATCTAGAAGTGAAATGTCAAAATCTTCAAATGTTAACCAGTCTTTTGTCAAACTGACGTTAGAATGGTCTTGGATTCAACAATCAGTCTGGTCTTTCATTAAACTAGTCTAACCCCCCGCCCCCCCCACCGTCCGATAGGACATATTCAATTTTTCAATTCTTCAATAATACAGTTCACAGCGAGCATCAATGTCACAACCCAGTTGATAAAAATGAAACAGTTAAGTCTCCAGTTTTTTAGGCAACACAAGATATCATGGTCTTGGAATCAGGTCATGAAATAAGAGTTTGTGAATTTTAGATGAATACATTCTCTGTTATTTTACTGTAGGTGTATTTAAAATAAATGGGTTAAATGCCTCTGCTAAAATAGAAGAGTGCGGAATTTTAGAGGAATGGATTAAGCGTCTGTATCCTGGTGTGCCACTGAATAACTTCAGGGCCCATGTTTTTTTTTTTAAACAGGTTCTAATAACAAATGAATATTGGTTGCACTAAAGACACTTCTACTGCACGAGACCAATGCTATTGGTCTCAGGTTCCCCAAGTGCAGGGCAGGTGGATGAAAGCCAAATGCAGAAACCGCCGGGACTTGCTAAGATTGGGTGCCGAGAAGACCAGCTGCCGGTCTTAGCAAATCCCTGCTGCCTTACATTTGACTTGGAGCCAGCTGCACCAGACCTGCACTTGGGTAGCCTGCACCACTAGTGCAATATAAAAGCATCTTTTCAGGCAAGTGTCTGGCAGGAATTACTGAGCCTGACAGTGTGAGGGAACTGAATTAACAATCATAGTTGAACGACAAAATTACTGAATAACGAGCAAGAAATAAGCGCCAGTTTTTTTTTTTAAAACGTTGCGATTGCCTTTATGTCCTTTTATGACAAGTTAATGCTTCTGGCTAAAGACATCTTTAATCTCCACTGTTGACATGCCTCCTGGGTTGATGACTACAGCCTTGAAATTACTGTTGGATATTATTATTACTTAACACACTTGGATCAGATTCCTCTGTCTGCTATTTTCAGAGATATCAAACTATTTAATATAAATGGATCAACACCTCTTAAAATAGCAGACAGAGAAATGCCATATTAACACAGTTGGCTGCTAATATCGGCAATAGCAATTTCTAACTTTTGATCCACTGTTCATTTAGCTGCCTCTATTATTACTTCAGTTCCATCAAATTACTGGGGTCAGTAACGCACTCTCTTCTTCCCCCTTCCGCTACAGCCACTGATGTCATTAATGCTCATTATTTAAACAAAAATGACAGATGCTGTATTATGAATAACTCTAACAAGTACTTAAAAATATTAAACTTATGTTTAGAGAAACATTCTACTGGAACAACTTTAACTAACTGTCTTGTTTTTCTTTGTTGCTCATTTGCCTAATCATTACTCTATCATGGCAATAGTGTATATCAAATTCTATCAAGCACAATTTGTTTGATCAGTAAAAAGGAGACCGTTTACATTGTACAGGCTCTCCTTCCACTTCCAAGTTTTCCTCAATCCTTTGCCAGGGTCTCCAAAATCTCCAACTCACTTACAGAATCAGAGAATGTTACAACACAGAACCGTTCCATTGGCTCATCAAGTCTGTGCCGGTGTTTTTCTCCCCACTTTCAATCTCTTGCTTGCTTTAATATTCTCCTTCTTTCAAGCAACCATCTAATTCCCTTATAAAAGAATGTATAGATTCTGCTTCAATAACAATTTGCAGCAGACAATTACAGTATAACCACACTCGGTAAATAACATCTGACCTCCCCTTTAATTCTTATGATTATTTAAATTTGTGTCTTCTCATTACCATCTCACTGCCCAGTAAATACAACCCATCACTATTTACTCGACTTTCATTTTAACCTTGGATAATTGCCACTTATCTTTGGTCAGTGCAGAATATAAACCCGAATCCCCACGCTCTGTTTCTGTTGTAGAATTTTGGGAAACATTAAACCAGTCGCACAGCTTTAATCATTTCTTTACTGAAACCAAATGATCATCTTCTAATAAAAAGAATCACAACAAAAATACATTGTGACCAAAAGTATTATCAATACAAATAAGCGGCGATACAGCAATCATGTAAATAATGTGATCAGGTTCACACTATAGCTTTCCCCAGATCAAAGTTGATAGTTTCAATTCACTGGGGAATGATTATTGTATTGATAATTTGTGGGGGGCAGGGAGGGGGTTGAAAGAGTTAAGTGAAATAACCAATGGTATCCCAGCTAAAAATTTTAAGCAGCCATTCGGAAGCGAGACTAATTTCAGAATGACTGAAGCTGAATTCTTCAAAAGCTGAATTCTTCAAAAGCGGTCTTAAAACCCCCATCTTACAAATGTCACTGTTTCAAACTGTTTTAAGTACATTGATAACCCACTAGGAATTACTGTTAAGAAATACAAGTTAAGAAGCCTTTAAAAAGGTTAGTAAAATTAAGAAGGAACACGGCTTACGTCCTTTTAAAACAGGATCGTGGCCAAGTAGAATGAGCATTTAAAACATTCCTGTTTGTGTATTCCTCAGCTTTACTTTCAGATTGTTCAAATGCACCATTGTTTTAAATTAAATAGGGAATGGTCATTGTCTTGGAGATTTTTTGAGGGGCGGGGGTAGTAAGTTCCTGGTAGCAACAGCCCACAGCAAATCGCAGTTGAAAGACCAGCACATTGATCGCCAGGCCAAGTTTGTCCTGTAGCAGATGCTGTAGCTATTGTAACATGAAGTTTGCAAATGAATTTTTTCTGTTCTCAAAATTTGGTTACACCATCATGAAACTGCACAGCCCTTTTATTTTTACATCTGGTCAAAATGCTTTACCAGATAACAGCACACCCTCAGCATCGCTGTATAAATCACCTACTTCCCCATTTTGGATTAATAGGACAGGATTCTGCTCATTTCACAGTTAATGGGTGGAAAATTTAGCCCATAATTGCCATATCCTAATTTCTCTGAAAACTCCAAGCAAGTGGATTTAGATCGGGTTGGTGTAAACAGTTTGTTCCAAATATCTCCTCTGCTCCTGCTCTAGGGCTTGGGCCAGTCTAAGAATCAGATTTTGCTTCCGTTTGATCCAAATTCTGGCATGGGGAAGCTGAATTGTATTATCACAAGGGAAATTCAATTCAGTTTGGATCAGCACAATTTAAATGGAGTTTTATTCTCAATGTAAATGAAGCAGAGGATCAGCAACAGACATCAACCTCCCCTCCCACAATCTTTCAAGGCTCTGCTTACATTTTAAAATGCAAGAACTGTGTGTAATAGTCTGGGACTACTTCACACCCAAATTTAGGCAACAGAGGAAGCGAGGATTCCTGACACCTGAGCTCTTGAAACACCATGCATGAATATACAGTAATGCCTTCAACATAGAAGCATGTCCCAAGGTGCTTCACAATGTTCCAAGTATTATGCATAACTTTATCACAATAAGGGGTAAAGTTTACAATTTTCCACTCCCAATGCAGAACTCTGCACGATGGGAGTCCATATTATTAATCTGTGCGTAGAGGCCAACGCACCTGATCCATGGCCCGCACACTTCTTCCATTAAAACTAAATTCCCAGTATGCACTCCCATCGCACAAAGCTTGGTACAGAAGTGCTAAATTTACTCCATATGAATATTAATAGATGACTAATACATAGTTTGCGTGGTGCTTGCTAGTGGGAGGTTGAGCTGGTCTGTTGCCACCAAACTTGTAGCAAACAAATCTTTCAATCAGAAGGTCTCATTTGATTCCCAGTCTGTGCGGAGCTGGCTGATCTCAGCCAGGTCAACTGCTGGGCGACAACTGGCCTCAGTGCACCTGGGCTCCGAGAGGGGAGAAGCCAGCCAAAGTTCCTATTCTGACAACTACCGAGTCACCCCAATGGAAAGTGCTCATTGTACGAATTGGGCCTGACTAGGACATCCTTAGAGTCAAATAATCTGCTGACAGGCATTGTCTAGGTTCGCCCAGAAAGAATGGCCACTCGGGTGAGGTACGGAAGGGCAGCTGGTGTCTGCGATACTGGACTCCAGCTGAGTTAGCACTTACAGCAGAAAAGGAGAGCAGGAGGGAGTAAATTAGAGCAAAGTGAACCTTCAGTGCCTCAGTTTACAAAAGGTTTAAAAACAGTTGCTCCTCACTAGCAGATAAACCACCACACATTGACTTGCAAAGACAGCACTATAATTGAGGCTCTATTACTGTTATATAGATGTCTGATTTTGTGGTTCCAAATGATTTCTTTTTCTCATAGAACAATGAACTAGTGCAGAGTGGAGTTGTGGATAGAAGTACTACCAATACCAAACATGAATAAGCAGGTCACTACCTCAACCAATGCTACAAGAACTGCATTTTACATACCTGAAGGAATAGGGAGGTGGGATTCTGAACTCCCAACAGTTGTGTCAGTCTTTTAAGTAAAAAATAACATCTGGATTAAGAGGATGCTACGCTCACTGAAAGTAATTTCACGCAGGGGAACACCCCTATTCTAAGCTCTGCCCATCCTACTCCAGCCCTTTCCCTGTTCCATATTCTTCTTTGCTCATTTTCCTGATTTTTATCCTCCTACACAATTATATCTGTTTTATCTGCCCCAAATATTCATCCCCTTGTTGGATGAATCCTTCTGAGCCTTGAAAATCAGGCCAAAGGGCTTCCCTTGCATGACTTGTTGCCCTGCATCCAATCAGCCAATATTGAGCCGGAATAGCCTCTCATGGTTTTCCTCACCTCAGTCTTTGTTGAGACTTTCACAGTACTTCTCATCTAGATGCTTTGACCACGCTCGATCAGCTCCGATGGACAGGTCACATCGTCCGCATGCCCGATACGAGACTCCCAAAACAAGCACTCTACTCGGAGCTCCGACACGGCAAGAGAGCCCCAGGTGGGCAGAGGAAACGCTTCAAGGACACCCTCAAAGCCTCCTTGAAAAAGTGCAACATCCCCACCGACACCTGGGAATCCCTGGCCCAAGACCGCCCAAAGTGGAGGAGAAGCATCCGGGAAGGCGCCGAACACCTAGAGTCTCTTCGCCGGGAGCAAGCGGAAGCCAAGCGCAAGCAGCGCACGTCAACCCAAGCACCCCACCCACCCGCCCCTTCAACCACCGTCTGCCCCACCTGTGACAGAGACTGTAGGTCCCGCATTGGACTCATCAGTCACCTGAGAACTCATTTTTAATGTGGAAGCAAGTCATCCTCGGTTCCGAGGGACTGCCTAAGAAGAGAAGACTTCTGATCTTAGCATTAATGATCTTTCAACAATACTGTAAATTAATAAACTTGCCTTTGGTCTTTACTGTTACTAACTTGTATTTAAGCTTGTTGTTGCAATATTGCCATTCTGATGTATGTATTGCAACAAAATAAAGGAAGTCAAGGTGGATATACAGGTGGTAGAACTTGCTGAACAGTCTACCACAGTTCTTTGAGGAGAAGTGAGCTCCTTGACAAGGGGAACTCAGTAGATTTAATATGTTTGGATTTCAGCAAAGCCTTTGACACAGCACAGCATAGGAAATTATTTCATAAATAGAAAGTCATGGAGTAGGAGGGAGGGTTTGAAGTGGATAACTAACTAATTGAGTTAAAGGAGACAAAGGGTAATTAAGTGAGCAGCAGCATCTACATGGAAAGAAGCGATACACGGCATACTGCAAGGATCAGGGAATTTTTTTAATGTATATTAATAATTTGGAGGAAAGTGCATCAATAAAGCTCTCCGATAAAACCCTCTCTGTAAATAGTAGCAAACAAGCCAACCAGTTGCAGGCAGTTTTGTAGAGATTGGGCCAAAAAGTGGAAGATGTTGTTTAATATAGAGAAACGGAAATAGTCTATAGGATATAACACAGTAGAACGATCTGGGCATTTTAGTGGAAAACAATATTCAGCAGTATTGAAAAAGGCAACTAGGATCTTAGGATGTAACTCATGGGACAACCTGGCCTTGGAAGAAACACAAAGAAGACAACAAAAAGAGAGATGCACACCTGAGCTGTGAGAAAAGTCTAAAGTTTAGATTGGTGAAAAATGTAACTTTGAGGTGACCTTTTTGAGGCATTTAAGATCTTCATGAGACTACATAAATTAGATCCCAAACTGATGATTTAACACAAGCTCCAGGAGTGGATTGAAGATAAGAAAAAGTGATTACATAATTAAGACACAACTTCTTCAAGCAGGGGGTGGTAAATGCGTGGAAGAGTCTATCCAGGGAGATAGTGGAAATGGAGGTTGTTCAAAAAAAAAGAGTGTAGTGCATAAATATTTAACAGATAGGCTGTTGAAGGATATTGGAAGTAAAGTCAGGTAAGAAGTCCATGACCTTTGGGGCTGGCCCAATGGATGGACATTGGTCATTTCTTTTCTGTAGGATTTTACTTTGTGTGTGTCCAATGATGGCTAAAAGATAAGGAGTCTCAGAGACGGATGGTTACAAAAAAGTTTAGACATACAGTACAAAGAAATGTAGCAGTATTGCTAGAAAGTTGGTTAATGGACAGGAAACAAAAGGTTAAGGTTAATGGATGTTGCTCAGATTGAAGGACTGGAAGTGGTGCACTCCAGGGGTTCATGCTGGGTCCACTTCATATACATAATTTGGACTTGGCATAGGGAGCATGATATTTAAATTTGCTGACAACACAAAAGAGTTTGACAAAAAGAGAGCAGGACTGTAAATGGGTTCAGGTTATGAAATAGGCAGATAGTGGAAGTTGCAATTTAATGGGGAGTCAGTTACAAGGTGCTCAACTTATAATTGTCTCCAAAATGTGAGGCGAGGAGCTTGGAGAAATTTCTTTACACAGAGTTAGAGTGTGGAATGCTTTGCCACCGAGTAGTTGAGGCAGAGACCATTGCATCTTTTAAGAGAAAAGTGAATAAACATTTAAAGCAGAGGAAGATACAGCACTGAGTAGAGAGCAGGGAAGTGGGATTAGTTTTGGATTGCTCGAGCAAAGAGCCAGCACAGACACAGTAGGCTGAATGGCCTCCTTCAGTATCTCAGCAGTAACTGGGAGAATAGTTATGGGAGGTAACTGGAGGCAAGAGGTAGGCTTTGATGAGATTTTTGAAGGTTAAGAAGAAGGATCAAGCCAAGGGGGTTTCAGAAGAGTGTTCCAACTGCAGGGCCATGATGGGTGAATATTCTGCTACTGAAGGTGAACAGAGGGAGGGGACACACACACACACACACACACACTCGAAAGCAGAGGGTGTGAGCTTTTATGTAGCCATGGAAGAGGATGCAGAGTTAGGATGGAATGAGGCAATGGAAGCATTTGTAAATGAGGATGACAATTTTAAAATCAATGTCAGCAAGGATCAGAGTGATAGGTGATGTGTTCTTATTATAGGATGGGACGTGGAATTCTGGTAAAGTTCAATTACCAATCTACAGCAGATTGGTAGTTTATGGTTAACTCCATAGTCATGGAATATCTTTTGTGAACTTGTGCTGAAAATTATATTCTGGTGTTCCTCTCAGAACGTGGACTGTTGTTGCTCTGAAAACAGTAATGTATTGTGGAAGTGGGTGGGCTCATGTGCATTGTGGAAGTGGGTGGGCTCATGTGGAACTTGCACTTCGAACCCATGATCCAAAACATTTCGTATAAACTTTTCAAAGTTGCAGATATTTTTAATCCAATCTGGTTTCCATTTGAACTTCTACTTTTTTTTTAAATATAGAAAATTGTTCACCAAAAAAGTGAACAAATAAATGTGCTGGGAATATATCACTTTGATCCTCCTCAAGTAAAATAAAACCCGCTCTATACGATCGCCTTTGGGAGCCCTACAAAGAGATGGTTATAGTTAGCGTTTTGTATACGATTTCTCTGTTAATGAGGGAGCTATCAACAATGTTGTAGATCAGATGGTGTGGTATATCAGACAATGTTATAGTGAGGGGCTGTGGTATCAAATAGCAGGCATCATGTTTCTGTGAATAAATCCAGGTGGTTCTACAGTTTGTTATCCACAATCCTTTTCTGCTAATGCCCCCTTTCTGGTTAATTTAAATGCTTTTATCTTAGTACATTTTTAATGATGATAGCTTAAAGTACAGGAAGACATCTCAAATCACTCTGCATTAAGAAAGACAAATTAGTGGGTACCAAGCAGAAAGGGAAAAGGAATACATTAGAAGGTTAGGGTGAGGGACCAAAGGCACGGGGAAGATAAAGGTTTTGATTTTGTTACTGAAAGCAGGAAGGGAGATGGCAAGGCAATGAAAAGTAGGCAAGGAATTCCAGAGGGTAGGAGCATAGTGACACAAGAGCAGCCACCAACAGTGGGGTGGAGGGAGCAGAGACAAGGCACAGCCCCAAGAACCCCCCCCCCACCAGTATACTCTCATCTGGTGGATCAGTTTGTTGATGTTTAAGCCAATGTATATTACAAAGACAATTAGAAATTGTAACAAAACAGTCAGCAACTTTCACTGATCACTATTTAGCCAGTTACAGTGTTGAGATGACCTTTGTGTTATATTTACTTTCTGCATTATAATTCTTCACGTCTGACATACCCTCAAAGAGTAGGCTGCTTTCAACCTGCCTGCATACAAAGGATGCTGTTAATTCCTTCAACAAAACACTATTTAAAAAAATATATAGAAGATCACAAAATCAATACATACACAAACAATTAACTGGATTGGAAAAAAAGATTGAAGGACTGAGTGCAGCAGTGGGTTCAAGCACTGTTCTTTTACTTCTGAAACCTGGGTTTAATTTCATTGCAGGGAGGTGTTTTACTTATGAAATGAATTTTGCCAGCTTTTATCCACTTCTTTATGAACTAATGAGATGAACGCACTGCACAAAAACTGCTCATAATTCAACATTAATTGGCTCTAAAGGACAATCTCATTCAACGTTTCACCCTGCTTCTAACTGCTGTTATACTTGACTCAATGCTAATGTTGCATACCTCATTTTAATGACCAGAAAAATGTACCCAATTATAGAATGTTATAGCACAGAAACAGGCCATTTGGCCCACCAAGCCTGGGCTGGTGTTTTTCTCCATGTAAACCACCTAGTCTAATCCCAGGTGTCTGCTTGCTCCCCATACCTTGTAATATTCCTCTTTTCCAAGTAACTATTGTAACCCTTTTTAAAATAATTTATGGACTTTGTTTTAACAGTTTGCGTCAGAGAATTCCACCTTCTAGCCACACTGAGTAAAGACATTTTTTCTAACCTTTTCTACGACCGTGCGTGGGGAGAAAATGATTAGAAATCCCTAAGTATACAAGGTCTCCTTCGGTGAACTATTTCAGGATGCATTTTGTTTAGCATTTGTGTGAAGCAGTTTTGTGCCGTGTAAATGCAATGTTAAAATTGGACCAGTCTCCAGAATGTGGCAGGGTGAAACTTCACCCTGCTTCATTCCAGTGTCAGATCAAGCCAACACTCCAGATTTGGGCTGCATTTACACCACAACTACATATTGTGCAAAACCATCTACATTGAGGCCACACTTGTAATGTAAATGTAGCCTTCGAGGCACAGCATTACACATTCAGTCATTCTAATGGCCCTGGTAGAAAAATGAGACCGACTTTTATTTCCAATGTCCTTCCAAATGAATTACTGGTTTGGTGTTGGGGGATTTTCCCACCCTATATCTTATCGTGCCAAAGTGAACACAATACATTCCAAAACGTGCGTCAACTTTGAGCAATGAAATTGCACGCCTGCCTGGAAGCTGTGCATCAGCAGCTTACATTCAGCACTGAAAGCAGGTGAGTGTGGGCATGTCAAACACACACTTGATGTGCCACACCTCAGTTTTAAGGCTGCATTTGTGGGCAAAACCACATTCTGATCGAAACTGCACAATTACAAGTTTCTAATTGAGGTGGTGTCGCCAAGTAAATATTTTCATACACTTTTCTAACAAAAATGTGAAACGTTTGACAAATGACACATGAGCACGGGCATTACAGAGGCACATTTTGCTCGGATGTGTCTCTCACGATGTTAGTCTTTCTTGTGACCCTTGCTTATTTTAGTAAATCAAAATGCTAATAGTTTTTAAAATATGTATACACAAAACTGAAGTCTTTTTTGATTCCTCAAAACACCTGACAAAGGGTAGCAACGAGTGGTTAGACTACTTCAAGATGTCAAAAACGGACACTACCTCAGGAATATTTCTTGACAAACTTCATTCATTAATATTACATTCTTAAAATAGTTTCTGAATGTAATGAAAGTAGCACAATACAGAAATGTCACCCACTCAGCAACCTAGGCTCATTTGTGTTTTCAAAAACCGAAGGCAAATTGAAGAAACTGTGACCATTGCTTACAAGGATGTGCTTTGTTTGATAACTATGTGTATTCAGTTTAATCAAAACAAAATGAATCTACGGTTAAAAGGATTAACAGGAGAGCTTGGAAATGACTTGACGATATTAGCGAACAAACACTTATGTTAAATGGGTTGATGCTTCTGCTAAAATAGCGAACCTGTTAAGCATTCATCCGCTAATATCACCAATAATCATTTCTGGGCTGTTTCACACAGTAAAACCTTTGTATTATGAATGTCTGAGATTTGTTAAAGTACTTCCTCCTATCGGTGTTCATCTTCCCAGGGTCTAACTTCTTTAATTGACTAGAATAGAGCTTCTGCTGAAACAAAGGAAACCTATGAAAATAATATTGTATTTTTTAAACGAAGATTAAGAGAATTGGTGGATAGATTACAATCTTCTCAAACAATTAAAAAACATGAAACTCTCCAGGAAAATGACTGACATTTTTTTATAAAACAAATTCTCTAGATAATTAGATACATCCCCTGCTAGAACTCTTTAAAAAGAGAGCTGCAATATTTTGAATTCTTATTTTCAAAACTCCTCTGTGCACAAAGTAATCCATTGCAATTCTGCAATCTATGGGGACTTCTGATTGACTGTTTCTGTGGGAACTATTGGATTTTATAGTGTAACATTTTACAGAGCTGTTTTTCCTACTCAGAATTTTAGCAAACAGTGTTTGCTCCTGTGTACCTAATGATACTCACTGTTTGAGCACATCACTTCTACAAACTACTCCAAACATTCAATTGGCAACTGATAACAAAGGAAGGCTTTTTCAATCAATTTCTATAACCAGTCTTTCCCTCCCCCCCTCCCACAAACAAAGTCATCGCCATTCTGCTTAATAACACAAGCATGTTCTTGGTAAAATGTTCGTGTTTTTGTGAAAAGAAACACCCTGGAATCGTGGAAAATTAAGTACAGAAAACTCCAATTCCATATATGCACATTCCTACGTGCAATACGTATATGTAAGATGTATATCGATCTGCTTACAATCAGAAATAGAAATATAAAGGACGCATCCAAGTAGCATTCCTCCTGTAAGCACGAACAGGTTCATGCGGAAGCCCTCAACACAAGGAATGTCAATGTGTCGCAATCTTCACATAAAATATAAAACATTAAACAACTGTAATGAAATTTTCCACACGTAACTGATGATCAACACTGACATTTAAAAGATGAAATGCCCATAAATCCATATCTAAAGTGCAATCCATTAACCATAACAGAACATTAAATCTGTAATCTGAGTGTAATAAAATCAGTTATATGAATGATATTAGAGGAAAGTGCATTAGAATGTTACCAGGAATGAGAAGTTATAGTTATGACAAAAGTGGCAAACATTTAGATTAAGTGGGAAATCTAAAAAAGGTTTTAAAATTATGAAAAGTCTTGAGAAATATTAATAACCAGAAAGATTGTTTTCACTGGTTAGCAAATTGGAGAGACTCAGGATTATCACTGAAAGAACAAAGGGGAAAGTTAGAAGAATTTTTCTTCCAACACAGAGGGTTATTAGAACATGGAATGCTTTAGCACAAGTGGCTTTTGAGGGAGAGACTATGACCTAATTGAAAAGGGAAACAAAAAAACTGAAATGCTGGGTCCATCAGCATCTGTACAGGGAAAATGTAGACTAACATTTCAGGACAGGGGTTTCACCGAAAACATTCACCTGCCTTTTCTCTTTACAGACAATGATAGACCAGCTTTATCATTTCAGCATTTGCTGCTTTTTTTAAAATTTTAATTTCAAGGGAAATTGGCTAATTAAATGAAACGAAAGAATATAAAAGGAACAAAGAAAGTCCAGGGAAGTGGGATTACAGTAGATTGCACCAGTTGAAGAGTTAATGTCAGCACAGACATGTTGGGCTGAATGGTTTGTTTCTGTCTGTCCTGTAATTTCTACTGATTCTAGAAAATTAGCAAGTCACTTTCACATGCCGTACTTGTCATTAGAAGTAAATACTGAGTTTGTGTGGATAACTCATCTATCTATTACCATTGTAACTACAGCAGTAGGCAAGTCTTTTTAACCTAGTTTTGGACATACAATCAGAAACAGATTATTTAATAGGTTGCACAAAAGGTTTATGAGGATTAGTGCCACACATTTGGAGGTTTCGTTTTACAATGCTACTCCACAGGAACTGGGGTGCACTGGCCCCGTGAATGGTTCCATAGCGTTGTATTATCTGTGCACGCACCAACCACCCCCCCCCCCCCACCCCTCATTTCTGTGAGAATCCCTGCCCTGTCGGGGAAGCCCCTGCACAGGAATAAAGAGAACCAAGCCCATTTTTGCTCTAGCTTTTCATCATATTGTATCCATCCTCTCACATTTCTAAATGTTAGGACTTACAAAGAAAGAAAGAGTGAGTCCAGGATGGAAAAAAGCATCTTGACTTGTCTTTGGTTAACTTAATTCTTTCATAGGTTTACCTCAGCTGTATTTTGTGAACGCGTGAGTTGCTTTAACTACTGAAACCAGTGACAAGTTGGAACAATTGCTCAGCCAACTGGGCAAATGCTGAGCAATGTTTGGTTACCCAGAGTTAAATGGGTAACGGTTATTTGAGCAAGTGCTTTCTATAAATCCTTCACTTAGTGCATCCTACAGGAGCTCAGCTGCAATTATAAGTCATTGTTCTTACTTTTAACATTAGAGTACATTTTCAAAAGATGCAAGAAAGTATTTCCCTTATGATATCAATATGAATTAAGAGTTTTTTGGACATGTTTAAAATTAAATAATTTCACTGAACGTTCTCATACTCCAAGGATAAAATACAAGAACTTGGATACATTAAATACCAAACATTGGTACCCTAACCACAATTCCTGATGACTCAGTATGACACAAGATGTCAACCTTGGCAGTACAAGCATACTGCATTCTGAAAACCGAGATTTGCATCAAAGCAGTAATTTCTAACCCTTGGACTCACATCACCGAACAAACAATTTATTTCTCACTTCAGCTTTGGAAAATGGAGTTAGAAAACTAGTAATGGTCAACGCTAGACTGCATTACTCCTTAGGATGTGAATAAACTGTAGACCCAAGATGAGACGGACAAATTACTCCCATCCTTGTTAATGTATATTAGATGTTGTATCCCTTTCCTACAGCTCTTGTCACGTTAAAGCCATCAAATATGTCTACCCTGGCTGACTGCACAAGATTGCCATCAGCAAATTAATGAAACAATCAAACTAGAATCATTTTATGCGTAAAATAAAAGTAATCAAGATGGAATCCAGGAATTAAATTAGGAACCAGCAACTAATTATTTTCTTAAATTATAAATACAACATATACAACGCGCTGTGGAAGGCAGAGGAAAAGGATCACTGCAACATAAAGGACAGATGTGGAGAGAAGCAAGCTGCTCACAGGGTGCTGTTTCCCCAGGAGGCCATTACAAATATGAAGCTTCATTTGAATTGTAGAGTTCTGTTTTTATTACAGCTTTTGTACAATTTGTATGCTGGGGAGGGGAGGGGGCGGGCACGTGGAGGCGGGCGCGCGGGGGGAGGGAATTGATACACATCCAAATTTTAACAAGGCAATATGGACAGTTCCTAAATGTCACCAAGTAAAAAAGCTTCTTCACTAAGAATGCTGAAGTACTTGGGAACCTTTGTACACTAAACATATATACATGTGAACAGAAAGGTATATTTTCCAAAACAAATTGCACCTTTGTCTCCATTCTAAAAGTTTTTTTCTTATAGTAGATTTTAAACTTTTCCAGAGGTCTTTCTGAAATAATTACTATTTTATCACAGGTTAGTCTCATCTACCGATGACTAATACATAGAATTCTTCAATCCCACTAATACTTTACGCTCCTAATACAATTAACAGTATCTATGATAATTTTAAAAAGTGTTTTTTCAGCAACAAACTGAAGTCCAGGTCTGTTCCATTGACTTTATTACATCAAGTCAAAGCCAAAAGTCATTTTTATGTTTTAAGAAATGATTTCTCAATGTAAAACAATGTTGACATTAATACACCAATAATCCTTGGGTGGTATTGACTCAAATCTTTGGACAGTTTATTTGCTGCAACTGTGTGAAAGCATCATTTAGATTTACTAATAATGTTTACCTGCTGTTATTTTCAAATAAATCTTCACATATTACATAATCCAAAAATAGGCATTAATCACTCTTCCCAGTCAATAACCATTTTGATGTACAGTACTTACTACAACTTTTGGGTGCCTAACTTCTAGTAAACATTGCTAGTAAAACTGATGAATTTCCATGATGCTACAGCTGTACAAAGTGACTTACAAAATGCAAAACACCTTCTCCCCATGCTCTCAGCCTCACTGCTGATTGCAGGTTGCAAATTTGAAGGTTGCAAATTTGAAGGTTAGTTTCACTAAAACGCCAGCTAGATCTATGAACATTTAAAGCCTCAAAAACATTTATGCACGGTGGTACAAAGTATGGGCTGCAGAAGACAACTCACTAAATTGTCAAATATTAAGAACAAACGAATGAGCTTGTACTTACAAAAGCAACTCATCACATCTCTCAGAAACATCTCAAAGTACTTCACTGAACTATGGCATGCAGTTACTGTGGAAAATAAGACTTGTACTGAATTTTATCTGGTAGATTTGTTTCCTACATCACTGAAAATATTGTTTACAACATCACTGTTTTATAGCATATCTCTATTGGAAACTGCAGCTCATGTGCCACTAGCAGAGCACGCTTCACAAGTTCGTAACTATTCTTATAATTGTACGACTTCATGTGGATAATTGTCAAATATTGTTTAACTACAAGGTTACTGTACCTTTTAGTAAATTTCATAACGGTTATTTCATTCATTAACTGGCTGAATGCTTTCAATCAACTGCCTAATTGGCTAGTGAAAAGTAACACAAGTTTATCAGCTCTGACAATGTCACTTCAAAAAAAGTGCCATTTCAATTGTGCAATGTGTTTTATGGTCATACATATTTGTCCTTTGCGACAATATGAACAATTTCACACTGAAAGAAGAGTCCACATTCCACTCTTTTGCAGAAAAATAACAATTGTGTGTGTTCAATCAATCAGACTCCAATACACACTCTCCTCACAGCACATGAACCTACATCTCCAGCACACATACCCCTAGTCAATTTCTAGTAAAGTGATTCGCAGCAAAACACATTTTCAGGGATCTGGGACACAAATCTTCCAGATAACATGCAGTACAAAGCTTAACTAATCTTTTGAGCATTTGAAGATAATTACTAGTATCTTGTTAAAGATACAGTATTCCTCTTATAAGCCTTGATAGTCTGGATTATAGATAAGTCTCACTCACTGTGTTTAGTCCTTGTCATAATGTCTAAGGTTGTTTCTGATGAAAAAGGTGTTAGAACAGAAGCTGGACACCATGTTTAGCGGAGAGTCTGTTAATATTACACTGACTGTAGCACTAAAACTTCATATACCAAAAAAACATTTGTTTTCTGAATGCATCATATCCTGCATCATATTAACAAGGGTATTTACAGACATTTGTTAGAATACAAGTTTCATATTAAATGAATAGATTCTGGACAACAAGTAACAGCATCTTCAGTTCTACCTGTAGCAAAAGTTTGAAAATAAATTGCATAAAAATAATTTTTAAAAAGAATCTCAACAACGAACTTCAAAGGACTACATATTCACCCAAGCTCCCTACAACTTTAAAGAGACCCAATTCTAATGTACATTTTACGTAGTAAGTGCTTAAAAATAAAACTGACATGATCCTTCTCTATTTAAAAGTTGATTTGCAAAATTTGAAAAGCATGTACTGTATTTTACAAATAAAATGGGTTTTGTTTTAATAACCTTACAGCAGATTGAAGAATACTTTGAAAAGAATACAAGTATGGTAGAGAAAAGCACTTGGAATATTTCAGCGCGTGTTGTAAAAATCTGAAATCTGCAGATTTCGATAAGAAAATCAAATGAAGACTAAAAGCCAAGATAATTCTAATTTGTCCAAACTGTCTTAGAGAAATGATTGCTTGACATGCAAACACAATGCTTTTATTCCTACAATTTATTCTTTTTAAAATTCAAAACAAAACATTTAGATCCATTTCCAACAACTTTGTCAGTTTCCATTCACACCCCTCTGGCAAACAGCAGAAACAACTAATCAGAAATGAACAAAAAATTTAACAAGAAAACGAAGAATCCAACTTTAAAGTAAAATTTATGAAAATGCATCATTCAAACAGCTCACCCCCATTTATTCTATGATCCTGTTTCTTCGGTATGTTGTTAGAAAATGAGCAAATTACTTTTAATAACCGTACAAATATATTTTCCCCAATTAGTATTTTCATAGTTTTACGAATGTTTCCTTCAAATCTTTTGACTAACAAAATAACTGGCAAATGTTTAAGTAACTGTACAAAGATTCTTTCAAACGAAAAGCCAAATGCCTTCATGCTCAGCGCCATTCCAGATTACAAATTGAAAAGATCACACTGTCAGTAATCAAAAACCTTTTGAAAAATTACATCTCACAAACATGCTACAATCTGTTGCACTAACAGTTACTTGAACTTACTAACAGGAGAACAATTACTAATGAATGATTCTTAACTTTGGTTGCAAAACATTGATCTTATTTACAAACAGAGAAATCTCTGCCTTTTTTTCATTACGGTGGCTCTATTAGAACAGTCGAAAATGTGTTTCATCCAACACTTTAAAATCACTCTTTCAATAGATTGATTTTGGAAAGCATCTGAACATATATTAAGGCTCCATACTTCATTATTATGTTGCTATAGTTTGATGAGTAAAACATCAAAACAGCTGGACAAATATGGATTGAAACCATTACACAGAAGAGTAGAGATTTAGTTACAATCTTTTGTAATAAATAATATTAATACATATAGTGTGTCATTTAAAACGGACTATTGTGTGTTTTGTGGAGATTCCTAACTAAGTTTGTATTTAACCAACTTCTATTTTTTGGAGCTGGAATTTAATCTTAATTGGAATTTTAAAAAAATATTAACAAGTAATTACACTAATATTAAGGTTAGAGTTTTAATTGCATCAATATTCAATGACACAGGTAAAATGTTTACAAAGTTCAAAGTTAATCAGATCAACTTAAAATTTTACTGTCTCATAGGCTTGTTGCTATGCTTTTTCATTGGATTTATTTCAATTAAAATCTGACTTACCACATTTTAAAAGATACTGCACCTGTGAACTTGACAATTTCTCTACAACTTGCACAGATTAAATGGTCAAATTGTCCTGATAAAACCAAATTTATTGAAACAAAGCTATGCCTTGCAATTCTACAATTTTTCAGATTTAATCTATATATGAGAAACAAAATAATTTGTTACTTTTTGAAGTATATTTAATGTTACCTTTCCCTTTATTGTTTCAAAATTGGTTAAATGCAAATGGCACAGGAGCATCTGTTTTAAATATATATGTTTTACAAAGAAAAATAGCAGTCCAAATACAAAAAAATCTATTTCACACTTTGTAATATTAAGATAAAGAACACACACAAGTTTATTCTGAAATAGGTCAATCCCAACATTTAAAATACAGAACCAATAGGATGCAATCAACTTTGCAACAACTTAAAGCTTTTTACAAGTTCCAACATTTGGCAATTTACACCTACACATGACAACAGCTCCAACTAAAAAGATTTTATACTATTCAGTCTCTTAAAAGACTGAGGAAACCAAACTATATTTTGAACCTTATTGGTATAATTTTGATATTTCGAAGATGAACATCGGATTTGTGTATTCCAACTTTGAGTTTCGATTGTGATACCTTGTCAACTAATCATTTCTCTTTAGAATACAGTACATCTCAACTGTCTACCTCGTTATTCTTTTATTTTCTTTATTCTTTAAAGTTCATGTAAACCTTAAGCTTTACCTTGGCATATTATAACAATTCAGACTCTACGTTCTTGAATCTGTACATTCTTAAATCTATAAACTTTGGTTAAGTTAAACTCACAGACATGGTTTGAACCATCACTTTCTGTAATAATTTACAAATATTTCACAATTACTGTTGAATTAGTTTCCAAAGTAATTTTGATATTTTTATTCCCATCTTTTAAAGCTATCATGTAGGTAGTTTTAATGTTCCATAAAAAACAAATTCATCATCACATCTGATGAATCATTACTAAGGTTGACACATTGGGATATAAAAGAGTAAAGATCTAAAATAACTTAGTTAATGTATTTGTTTATTTCCAGCATTCAGTATTTGATATTACAATTTGTATTTCATATTTATTTCAATGCTGTCACATTCTATTTTGCTCAAAAAATTACATAAATACAATCTACTGCCTTGTGTCCTACAACATCTGACACAAACATTTTCAATTAGTTTGTCAGCAACAAGAAAGTTACGTTACTCTTTTTGTAACAGAACAGACACATTTAATGTAACATTTGTTTCCAACAAGAAATGCATATGTTCAGACTGTCAGGTAAACATGTTACTTATTCATTCTTTTAGAGCTGTCCTCGGAATACCCTTAGTTATGAAATTAGCAAGACAAAGCTGACTCTTTAGAAAAATATATATGTAAACACAGCAACATATTCTGATAGTATTAGCTATCTGCAAGTTCAAAATATACATAACTTTAGTACCAATTGGAATCTGAATTTTGAACATAATACTTTAAGGTAACATGAGCAAGAGGAAAGCAAACATGTCCTATACTCAGGGACAATTTTTTGGAAATTACAACAATGAACCAACCCTAATCATTACAAAAGTGTTCATCTTTTATCTATAGTCATTAACCTTATTTAACATAGAAGAAATAAACATTTTAACCTGTTAAGTTTTAAGCTTAAAACAAGCACAACGTTATCATCAATATTTGCAATAGCTACTAACTAAATATTTAAACTTTTAATAGACAACTTAGAATACCTTTAAATACCCCATTTTTCTCTTTTCCCCCTTACAACTAAACGAGCTCATGTGTTGCTACACATACTGGAGTAACGACAAAACAGTTTTTTCAGAAAATACAGGACAATATTTATATCTCTTCCGAGCAATGGTCGATGGAACTCAACGAGGCTCTAGCGCCAAACAACTCGAGAGTAAACAAGTGCAATAGTTATCCATTTTAAAACAAAACGATAGATTTGTGAAAGATTTGAGTTATCTACATATATTTTGTCACAGCCCAAGCAGCGTGACCACCTCCCAGCTCCTGACTCACAGCAACAAAACCGTAATATGAGCCACCAAAAAAAGTAACGAGTTAATGTTCACCAACTTCATAACGTGCAACTTTTAGAAGGGGAGGGGGAATAAATCCTGAAACGTAAACACTTTGGAAAACGTCCGATTCCGAAAGATTTACCCACTCCTCCACACCGACTTCCAAACGAAATTCAAAAAAAAAAGTTTAAAACTTTCCAAGTCAGAAGCTTTAACAAAATTCACTTAAAAAACCCCCTCCCCCTCAAAAAAAATGATACAGCATTTCAAGAGCGCGGCGTGAGCCATCAAAAGATACAGTATTGGAGACACGAAACTTACTCCCCAAAACTTTTTTTTTGAGGGGGGATCACGCAATTTAAAAAAAAAATCAGCAAAAAATGAAGATCTGGCAAAAAAACTCATGCAGATAAAAAAAATTGGTGCAATTGGGATTTTTAATGTTTTGAAATACATTGCGATCTTAATTGGCAACCCCCGCGGAAAAAAAAAGCTGTGTGTATAATATAATAAACCCGAGCTCACTCTCTCACACACACACACACACATACACACAAACTCCCAGCAAAACTTCCCAGCACTTCACTAGTCAATTTCATCCCCACAACCCGCTCTATTCGTTCCAGCAATTAGCACAAACTCACCGCCGTTGACTCGGCATCTCTTTCCGATAAGTTTTTGCACGCAAGCTCCACTTTCCAAATTTTGGAAATTATTTTTCTCTATTTTTCACGGCCTAAAAAAAATTCTTTCCCCCAGCTTCTTTTCAGAAGCCATTGTGCGGAGGATGCTGGGAGTGACGTCAGGGGGTTTCGCAACATTGGAGGCTGCTTTGCTTTGCTTGCTGCTGGCGTCCAGGAGATAGGAGGTGGGCTCCTTGCAACTCCATCCACCCACCCACACTGGCACAGCACCCACGCCGCTGCCACCAACAGCAAGAGCGCACCGGGCCCCTTTAAATGGCATGCTGGTGATGCTGCTGCTGCTGCTGTTGGCACTACCCATTTTTTTTTGCGGGTGGGGAAACTGGCATCAGGATGCAGAGGCAGTGTTTAAGAAATTGACTACTGCTCCATGCTGCCGGGAAGCATGGACTTCTCACTCAACTGAATGGCAGGCAGCAAGTCATGCTGGTTGCTTTTCTCATCAGTGCTGCCTTCTCTCAACACTTGGATCTGGATAACTGGTGTGATGTTGAAGAGGAATAGATTTAGCTCCAACTGCTCCATCAGTTGGACATTTTCCTCCACAGAAGTGGAAGTTTCTAAGGCAGGCATATTCCCTGGAATGATACTGAGATGCTGCCTCCTTGATCTAATAGGAATGAAAAGCTCAGGTAGGACTTGGATCATTGATGATATGTCATTGGGCACAATATGTTTCAATGCAAAAGAGTGGCCAAATAGTGCATTCATTTTTATGACTGGCTTATAGATGCTTATAGATACTGACTTGCCAAGTCTCACTCATTGCAAGTCACAGTTTCTCATTTTGGTTTAAAATTGTAACGAATTTTGATGGATGTCACTCTTTAAAATAAACACAGCCTGGTTTCAGTTGCAATCTGCCTCACTTTTTGTGATCCTAAATCTCAGTTCTAATGTTGATTCAATGTTGACAGCCCTGGATACTGTCTTTTAATTGGCTGTAGTTGGAAGGCATGGACAGCAAGTACAAACCTGCTTTGTCCAAGCAGTGAGAATGTGAGATATTGCTGGTCTATTACACTGGGAAATAGGGTGTGTCGTTCAAATTACTGACAATAAACTACAATTCACATTTGTTTAACTTGAATATTGATGTTTTTTTCCTGCCAATTGTTAAATCAGTGAGAGGCACAGGAATTCTTAAGAGCAGCAATGAGTACAAGGTTGGCAAGGGATATTTCCCTGAAATTAACCTTTTACATTTTCTTGACTGCTGTATAAATAATACCCATTTCCTATTAATAGCCTAAACATAGATAAGAAAGAAAATCAAGAAAATAGCAAGGAGACAACTTCTGTTCACTTCAAAATACTGGCGATAGATGCTTCTGTTCCATTGATGCCACAGACATACAGACACCATCCTATGCCTGATAATAGCTGGAACATTTAAATGGCAGCTACTAGAATATGTGGGTCAATGAAATTAGAGGAGTGAGTATATTGAAAGTTAATCAGAGGACCGTTGGACAACAAATGACTGAGAATCGATATCTCATCCGCATATGGCTATTTTGTCTTAGGAACTGTGGATTACAGATCTGAGTTCAGATACATTTTTACTCTCCATGTGTCAATTTCAAAACTTACGCTAGACAGCAGGTGAAATACATTTTTCCCTTTCCATGTGTATTATACTTTACATCAGATGCCTTTCTGCCTTTCAATAATTGTAGGGATGGATGCTGAGGGGAAGATATTAGAAGGCAAATTATTACTACTTGTTACCAAGTGAAGAAATACTCATGAAGACTGGTAACTTCATGCTAGTAGTGCATGGATAATAGTAACAGATTTCTGTTGGTCTCCACAAGTTAGAAGAGAATACTTTCCATTGAAAAGTCGATCTATTTTAATGGCACACAGATACTGAGATGCCAACTCCTGTATCCCTGTTAACAGTTGGACCATGGAAATGATACAGTGGTTAAAGACTTACTGTCAAAGAGATGCTCAGCAGATTCCCATGGCTGCATCACAACAAAATAGTGTTTTTTTAATTTCAAACTTGTGAAAAGAAAACAAAGCAATTACACTGCAGGTTTTTGCTTCTTTTAAAACATGTCACAAAGGAAGAAATGTTCCAAGATTCTTCACAAATTTGCTACTTTAGTTCCAGTTGTTCACCCAGGAAACACACTGAAAAACAGATATGCAGACATTTGGTAATGAGATATATAATGTCCATCTCTTGAAGCTCTTCAGTTGATTGTATTACCATTGTATGTCTGAACTAGCTTTAACTGTCAAGAGTTGGGACATGCAGATTACAGGTACAGGCATCTTAATGAAAATGTATTTTTCCTGACACTGTTAAAAATCTCCTATATTATACACAAATTGTAACAAGTAAAATAAGTAGAAATTATAAAATATCAAATATAATGTAAAATATAACTGTATTCAATCGTAAGCACATCAACAGAATCAGAATAAGGTACCAGATACCCATGAGAGAATCAGACATAGTACCTCATCTGCACATCAGAATTAGAATCTGGTACTAAATGCTAATAACAGAATTCCAAGAATTAGTACATAGTATCAAATATTACAACAAAATTAGAACAGTACCAACTATTCAGAAAAGAAACTGGTACCAAATAGCCACAACAGAATTGGAACATAGTATCAAATACACACAATATAATCAGAATATAGTCCAAATATCCCCAACATATTAAGGACAAACAATACAATCACAAAATAATAACAAGCATCCGTAACCTGAAACAGTATATGGTACAAAAGATGATATCAAATACCCAGAACAGAATCAGAATATTGGAAATTAGCATTATATTCTCACTCTCTCATGTATGATATCATGGCTATTTGGTACAAAATTCTGATTCAGTTGTGCCTATTTGTTGTCATATTTGAAGTTTTCTGTGGCGATTTGCTACAATGTTCTAATGTTGTCGTAAGCAACTGATACCATTTTCTGATTCTGTTATATGTACTTGATGCCATGTTTGAAATCTGTTATTTGGTATTAAATTCCCATTCTGTTGTGGGTATTTAGTGCATAAAATATAGTACCAAATATTCACAATAGAACCAGAATATGATATCAAATGTCCGCAACAGAAAATGGAACCATAGGAGAATTAGAACACAATGCCAAATATCCATCATAGAATCAAAATATGGAATCAAATATAAGCAATTCCAACAGAATGTTACCAAGAGCCCACAACATAACTGGAGCATAGCGCCACATACAACAGAATTGGAATATATGGTACTAAATACCCACAACAGAATCAGAATACGTTACTAAATACAACAGCATCGGAATATGCTACGAAATACAACAGAATTGGAATATGGTACTAAATAATCACAACAGCATCGGAATATGGTGCTAAATACAACAGAATCGGAAAACGGTGCTAAATAATCACAACAGAATCAGAATATGTTACAATATACAAAAGAATCAGAATATGGTATGAAATACAACAGAATCGGAATATGGTGCTAAATACTTAAAACAGAATCGGAATATGGTATTAATGCAAAAGAATCAGAATATGGTACTAAATACAACAGAATCGGAATATGGTACTAAATACAACAGAATCAGAATATGGTACTGAATCCAACAGAATCGGAATATTGTACTAAATGCTCACAACAGAATTGGAATATGTAACTAAATACACCAGAATCGGAATATGGTGCGAAATACTTAAAACAGAATCGGAATATGGTATTAATGCAAAAGAATCAGAATATGGTACTAAATACAACAGAATCGGAATATGGTACTAAATACAACAGAATCGGAATATGGTACTAAATACAACAGAATCAGAATATGGTACTAAATAACCAGCAACAGAATCGGAATATGGTTCTAAATACCACAGAATCGGAACACGGTACTAAATACAACAGAATCGGAATATGGTACTAAATACTCACAACAGAATCAGAATATGCTACTAAATACAACAGCATTGGAAAATGGTACTAAATACTCAACAGAATCGGAATATGGTTCTAAATACAGCAGAATCGGAATATGGTTCTAAATACAGCAGATTCGGAATATGGTACTAACGACAACAGAATTGGAATATGGTACTAAATACAACAGCATCGGAATATGCTACTAAATACAACGGAATCAGAATATGCTACTAAATACAATAGCATCGGAATATTCTACGAAATACAACGGAATCGGAATATGGTACTAAATACGACAGAACCGGAATATGGTGCTAAATACTCACAACAGAATCGGAATATGGTAGTAAATACTTAAAACAGAATCGGATTATGGTATTAATGCAAAAAAATTGGAATATGGTACTAAATACACACAGCAGTATCGGAATACGCTACTAAATACAACAGAATCGGAATATGGTACTAAATACAACAGAATCGGAATATGGTACTAAATACAACAGCATTGGAATATGCTACTAAAGACAACAGAATCGTAATATTGTACTAAATACTCACAACAGAATCGCAATATGGGTCTAAATACAACAGAATTAGAACATGGTTCTAAATAACCAAAACAGAATCGGAATATGGTACTAAATACCCAAAACAGAATCAGAATATGGTACTAAATACCCAAAACAGAATCAGAATATGGTGCTAAATGCAAAAGAATTGGAATATGGTACTAAATACCCATGAGAAAATCAGAATACAGTACTAAATACACACAGCAGAAACGGAAATACAACAGAATCGGAATATGGTGCTAAATAATCACAACAGCATGGGAATATGGTACAAAATACAACAGAATCAGAACATGGCATTAAATACTTTCAACAGAATCGGAATATGGTACTAAATACTGACAATTCAATTGGAATGTGGTAGTAAATAAAACAATCAAAAAATGCTACTGAACACCTGCAACAAAATCAGAATATGGTATTAAATACAATATAATCAGAATATGGTGCTAAATACTCTGAACAGAATCAGAATATGTTATTAAATACAACAGAATCGAAAGTGTACAAAATACAACAGAATCGGAATATGGTACTAAATACAACAGAATTGGAATATTTTACTAAATACACCAGAATCCGGAATATGGTACTAAATACAACAGAATCGGAATATGGTACTAAATACAACAGAATCCGGAATATGGTACTAAATACAACAGAATCGGAATATGGTACTAAATACAACAGAATCAGAATATGGTACTAAATACAACAGAATCCGGAATATGGTACTAAATACAACAGAATCGGAATATGGTACTAAATACAACAGAATCCGGAATATGGTACTAAACACAACAGAATCCGGAATATGGTACTAAATACAACAGAATTGGAATATGCAATTAAATACACCAGAATCGGAATATGGCGCTAAACACTTAAAACAGAATCGGAATATGGTATTAATGCAAAAGAATCAGAATATGGTACTAATTACAGCAGAATCGGAATATGGTCCTGAATACAACAGAATCAGAATATGGTGCTAAATACCCACAACAGAATTGGAATTTGGTTCTAAATAATTACAACAGCATCGGAATACAGTGCTGAATACAACAGAATTAGAATATGGTGCTAAATAATCACAACAGAATCGGAATATGGCATTAAATACTTTCAACAGAATCGGAATATGGTACTAAATACAACAGAATCAGAATATGGTACTAAATACTTACAATTCAATTGGAATGTGGTAGTAAATAAAACAATCAAAAAATGCTACTGAACACCCGCAACAGAATCAGAATATGGTATTAAATACAATATAATCAGAATATGGTGCTAAATACCCACAACACAATCAGAATATGGTACTAAATACTCTGAACAGAATCAGAATATGTTATTAAATACAACAGAATCGAATGTGTACAAAATACAACAGAATCGGAATATGGTACGAAATGCCTGTAACCGCATCAGAATATACTACTAAAAAAACATCAGAAAATCAGAATATGGTACTAAATACAACAGGATCAGAATATGGTACTAAATACAACAGAATCAGAATATGGTACTAAATACAACAGAATCAGAATATGGTACTAAATACAACAGAATCGGAATATTGTACTAAATGCTCACAACAGAATTGGAATATGCAATTAAATACACCAGAATCGGAATATGGCGCTAAATGCTTAAAACAGAATCGGAATATGGTATTAATGCAAAAGAATCAGAATATAGTGCTAAAAAGAACAGAATCGGAATATGATACTAAATACAACAGAATCAGAATATGGTGCTAAATACCCAAAACAGAATCGGAATATTCTACTAAATACTCACGACAGAATTGGAATATGGTACTAAATACAACAGAATCGGAATATGGTACTGAATACAACAGAATTACAATATGGTTCTAAATATTCAAAACAGAATTGGAATATGGTAGTAAATACTGACAGCACAATCGGAATATGGTAGTAAATAAAACAATCAAAAAATGCTACTAAACACCCGCAACAGAATCGGAATATGGTATTAAATACAATATAATCAGAATATGGTGCTGAATACAAGAGATTCAGAATATGGTACTAATTACCCACAACAGAATCAGAATATGGTACTAAATACTCTGAACACAATCAGAATATGTTATTACATACAACAGAATCAGAATGTGTACAAAATACAACAGAATCGGAATATGGTACGAAATGCCTATAACCGCATCAGAATATACTACTAAAAACGCATAAGAAAATCAGAATATGGTACTAAATACAACAGAATTGGAATAGGGTACGAAATACTCACAACAGAATCAGAATATGTTACTAAATACAACATAATCGGTATATGGTTCTTAATACAAGAGATTCAGAAAATGGTACTAAATACCCACAACAGTATCAGAATATGGTACTAAATACAGCAGAATCAGAATATGGTACTAAATACAACAGTATCAGAATATGGTACTAAATACAGCAGAATCAGAATATGGTACTAAATACAACAGAATCAGAATATTTTACTAAATACAACAGATTCGGAATATGGTTCAATATAAAACAGAATCGGAATATGGTACTGAATAAACAGAATCAGAATATGGTACTGAATAATCACAACAGCATCGGTATACGCTACTAAATACAACAGAATCAGAGTATGGTACTAAATGCCCGCAACAGAATCGGAATATGCTACTAAATACAACAGGATTGGAACACGGTACTAAATACAACAGGATTGGAATATGGTACTAAATACAACAGGATTGGAACACGGTACTAAATACAACAGGATTGGAATATGGTACTAAATACAACAGAATCGGAATATGGTACTAAATAGAACAGCATTGGAATATGCTACGAACTACAACAGAATTGGAATATGCTACTAAATTCAAAAGAATCGGAATATGGTATTAAATACAACAGAAATGGAATATGGTACGAAATACAACAGAGTCAGAATATGATACTAAATACCCACAACAGAATCAGAATATTTTACTAAATACAACAGATTTGGAATATGGTTCTAAATACAACAGAATCGGAATATGGTACTAAATACAACAGAATCACAATGTGGTTCTAAATACAACAGAATCGGAATATGGTACTAAATACAACAGAACCGGAATATTCATAGAATCATTGAATATAGGAGCAGGAGTAGGCCATTTGGCCCCTCTAGCCTGCTCCGCCATTCAATGCGATCATGGCTGATCATCCAAATTCAGTACCCTGTCCCTGCTTTCTCCCCATATCCCTTGATCCCTTTAGCCTTAAGAAATATATCCAACTCCTTCTTGAATCTATTTAATGAATTGGCCTCTACTGCCTTCTGTGGCAGAGAATTCCACAGGTTCACCACTCTCTGGGTGAAGAAATTCCTCCTCATTTCTGTCCTAAATGGCTTACCCCTTATCCTTAGACTGTGACCCCTGGTTCTGGACTCCCCGACCATCGGGAACATCCTTCCTGCATCTAGTTTGTCCTGTCCTGTCAGAATTTTATAAGTTTCAATGAGATCCCCTCTCATTCTTCTAAACTCCAGCGAGTATAAGCCCAATCGACCCAATCTTTCTTCATACGTCATTCCTGCCATCCCAGGTATCAGCCTTGTGAATCTTCGCTGATCTCCTTCCATGGCAAGAACATCCTTCCTCAGATAAGGCGACCAAAACTGCACACAGTACTCAAGGTGTGGTCTCACCAAGGCCCTGTACAACTGCAGCAAGACATCCTTGTTCCTGTACTCAAACCCTCTCGCTATGAAGGCCAACATACCATTTGCCTTCTTAACCGCCTGCTGCACCTGCATGCTTACCTTCAGCGACTGGTGCACAAGGACACCCAGGTCTCGTTGCACTTCCCCTTCTCCCAATCTATTGCCATTCAGATAATAATCTGCCTTTCTGTTTTTGACACCAAAGTGGATAACCTCGCATTTATCCACGTTATATTGCATCTGCCACGCTTCTGCCCAATCACCCAACCTGTCCAAATCATACTGGAGTTTCTCGGCATCCTCCTCGCAGCACACACGCCCACCCAGTTTTGTGTCGTCTGCAAACTTGGAGATATTACATCTAGTTCCCTTGTCTAGATCATTCATATATATTGTGAATAGTTGGGGTCCAAGGACCGATCCCTGCGGTACCCCACTAGTCACTGCCTACCACTTGGAAAAAGACCCATTTATTGCAACTCTTTGCTTTCTGTTTGCCAACCAGTTCTCTATCCAAGTCAATACCTTGCCCCCAATCCCATGTGCCTTAACTTTACACGCTAATCTCTTATGCGGGACCTTATCAAAAGCCTTTTGGAAGTCCAAATACACCACATCCACTGGTTCTCCCTTATCTATTTTACCAGTTACATCCTCAAAAAATTCCAATAGATTAGTCAAGCATGATTTACCTTTTGTAAATCCATGTTGACTTTGTCCGATCCTGTCACTGTTTTTCAAGTGCTCAGCTATTACATCTTTTATAATGGACTCTAGCATTTTTCCCACTACCGATGTCAGGCTTACCGGTCTGTAATTCCCCGTTTTCTCTCTACCACCCTTTTTGAATAGTGGGGTAACATTAGCTACCCTCCAATCCATGGGTACTGTTCCAGATTCCATCGAATGTTGGAAGATGATCAGCAATGCATCTACTATTTCTAGGGCCACTTCCTTAAGTACCCTAGGATGTAAATTATCAGGCCCTGGGGATTTATCGGCCTTCAATCCCTTCAATTTCCCTAACACCATTTCCCTACAAATACTGATTTATTTCAGTTCCTCCCTTTCATCAGACCCTATGTTCCCCAACATCTCTGGGAGGTTATTTGTGTCCTCCTTTGTGAAGACAGAACCAAAATATGTATTTAATTGGTCTGACATTTCTTTGTTCCCAATTATAAGTTCCCCTGATTCTGACTGCAAGGGGCCTATGCTTGATTTCACTAATCTTTTTCTCTTCACATATCTATAAAAGCTTTTACAGTCAGTTTTTATGTTCCCTGAAAGCTTACTCTCGTATTCTATTTTCCCCTTCTTAATTAATCCCTTTGTCCTCCTTTGTTGAATCTTAAACTGCTCCCAATCCACAGGGTTACTGCTTTTTCTGGCCAATTTATATGCCCTCTCCTTGGATCTTATGCTATCCCTAATTTCCCTTGTTAGCCATGGTTGAGTCACCCTTTTTGTTTTATTCTTAAGCCAAACTGGGATGAACAAATTCTGTAGTTCGTCCATGCAGTCTTTGAATGTTTGCCATTGCCTCTCCACCGTCAACCCTTTGAGTGACATTCCCCAATCAATCCTACCCAACTCGCACCTCATACCATCGTAGTTTCCTTTATTTAAATTCAGGATATTCTACTACATAAAACAGAATCGGAATAATGTACTAAATACAACAGAATTGGAATCTGGTTCTAAATACAACAGATTCGGACTGTGGTAATAAACACAACAGAATCGGAATATGGTAGAAAATAACCAAAACAGAATCGAAATGTGGTACTAACTACAACAGAATCGGAATATGGTACTAAATAATTACAACAGCATCGCTATATGCTACTAAATACAACAGATTCGGAATTTGGTACTAAATACTCAAAACAGAATCAGAATATGGTATTAAATACCCTAAAATGAATCGGAATAAGGTACTAAATACTCACAACAGCATCGTAATATAGTACTGAATACAACAGAATCAGAATATGGTGCTAAATACTTAAAACTGAATCGGAATACGGTACTAAATACAACACAATTGGAATATGGTACTGAATACAACAGAATCGGAATATGGTACTAAACACAACAGGTACAGGTAGTAAATACAACACAATTGGAATATGGTACTAAATGCAACAGAATCGGAATATGGTAATAAATACAACAGATTCGGAACATGGCATTAAAAACTGACAACAGAATCGGAATAAGGTACTAAATACTGACGACAGAATCAGAATATGGTAGTAAATAAAACAAATAAAAAATGCTCCTAAACACCCGCAACAGAATTGAAATATGGTATTAAATACAATATAATCAGAATATGGTGCTAAATAAAAGAGATTCAGAATATGGTACTAAATACCCACAACAGAATCAGAATATTTTACTAACTACATCAGAATCGCAATATGGTACTGAATACAACAGAATCGGAATTTGGTACGAAATACTCAAAACAGAATTGGAATATGGTACTAAATATTCACAACAGAATCGGAACATGGCATTAAATACTGACACAGAATCGGAATATGGTACTAAATACTGACAACAGAATCAGAATATGGTACTAAATAAAACAATCAAAAAATGCTACTAAACACCTGCAACAGAATCGGAATATGGTATTAAGTACAATATAATCTGAATATGGTGCTGAATACTCTGAACACAAACAGAATATGTTATTAAATACAACAGAATCGGAATGTGTACAAAATACAACAGAATCAGAATATGGTACGAAATGCCTATAACCGCATCAGAATATACTACTAAAAACGCATAAGAAAATCAGAATATGTTACTAAATACAACAGAATTGGAATAGGGTATAAATACTCACAACAGAATCAGAATATGGTGCTAAATACAACATAATCGGTATATGGTTCTTAATACAAGAGATTCAGAATATGGTACTGAATACAACAGAATCAGAATATGGTACTGAATAATCACAACAGCATCAGTATACGCTACTAAATACAACAGAATCAGAGTATGGTACTAAATCCTCACAACAGAATCAGAATATGGATCTAAATAGTCAAAAGAGAATCAAAAATGCTACTAAACACCCGCAACAGAATCGGAATATGGTACTAAATACAATATAATCAGAATATGGTTCTAAATGCAAGAGATTTAGAATATGGTACAAAATACATCAGAATCGCAATATGGTACTAAATACAACACAATCAGAATATTTTACTAAATACGAGAGATTCAGAATATGGTTCAAAATACAACAGAATCGGAATATGGTACTAAATACAACAGAATCAGAATATGGTACTATATACAGTAAACTCTTTCGTATCCGGCACCTACGGGACCGGGATGGTGCCGGTTGATTAAAAATTCCGGATAACGGAGAGGTATACCTACCAAGGTACGAGAGCCCCGTTACACAGCCAGTGGTGCAGTAACCCCTGTTACACAGCCAGAGGTGCAGTAACCCCTGTTACACAGCCAAAGGTACTGGAGCCACGGTTACACAGCCACAGGTGCTGGAGTCCCGGTTACACGGCCACTGGTACAGGAGCCCCGGTTAGACGGCCACAGGTACAGGAGCCCCGGTTACACGGCCACAGGACCAGGAGCCCCGGTTACACGGCCACAGGTACTGGAGCCCCAGTTACACGGCCACAGATCCAGGAGTCCCGGTTACACGGCCACAGGTACAGGGGACCTGGTTACACGGCCACTTGCGCAGGAGCCGCGGTTACACGGCCACAGGTACAGGAGCCCCGGTTACACGGCCACAGGTACTGGAGCCCCGGTTACACGGCCACAGGTACAGGGGACCCGGTTACACGGCCACTGGTACTGGAGCCCCGGTTACACGGCCACAGGTACAGGGGACCCGGTTACACGGCCACAGGTACAGGAGCCCCGGTTACACGGCCACAGGTACAGGAGCCCCGGTTACACGGCCACAGGTACTGGAGCCCCGGTTACACGGCCACAGGTACAGGGGACCCGGTTACACGGCCACAGGTACAGGGGACCCGGTTACACGGCCACAGGTACTGGAGCCCCGGTTACACAGCCACAGGTACAGGGGACCCGGTTACACAAGCAGAGGTGCAGGAGCCATGGTTGCACAGCAAAAGGTGCGAGAACCCCGGTTACACAGCCACAAATATACAGTAAAACTTACCTTTGGGTTCCTGAACCTACTCCTGAATTTTGCCGGTTATTAGAAATTCTGGATAATTAGGTGCCGTTTAAACGAGAGTTTACTGTACAACAGAATCAGAATATGGTACTGAATGCAACAGAATCGGAATCTGGTACTAAATACAATAAACTCTTTTGTATCCGACACCTACGGGACCGGGATGGTGTCGGTTGATTAAAAATTCCGGATAACAGAGAGGTATACCTACCAAGGTACGAGAGCCCCGTTACACAGCCAGAGGTGCAGGAACCCCGGTTACACGGCCAAAGGTACTGGAGCCCCGGTTACACTGCCACAAGTACAGGAGCCCCGGTTACACGGCCACAAGTACAGGAGCCCCGGTTACACGGCCACAAGTGCTGGAGCCACGGTTACACGGCAACAGGTACAGGAGCCCCGGTTACACGGCCACAAGTGCTGGAGCCACGGTTACACGGCAACAGGTACAGGAGCCACGGTTACACGGCCACAAGTACAGGAGCCCCGGTTACACGGCCACAAGTACAGGAGCCCCGGTTACACGGCCACAAGTGCTGGAGCCACGGTTACACGGCCACTGGTACAGGAGCTACGGTTACACGGCCACAAGTACAGGAGCCCCGGTTACACGGCCACAAGTGCTGGAGCCACGGTTACACGGCAACAGGTACAGGAGCCCCGGTTACACGGCCACAGGTACAGGAGCCCCGGTTACACGGCCACAAGTGCTGGAGCCACGGTTACACGGCCACAGGTACAGGAGCCCCGGTTACACGGCCACAAGTGCTGGAGCCGCGGTTACACGGCCACAGGTACAGGGGACCCGGTTACACGGCCACAGGTACAGGGGACCTGGTTACACGGCCACAGGTACAGGGGACCCCGGTTACACGGCCACAGGTACAGGGGACCCGGTTACACGGCCACAGGTACAGGGGACCCGGTTAAACGGCCACAGGTACTGGGGACCCGGTTACACGGCCACAGGTACAGTGGACCCGGTTACACGGCCACAGGTACAGGGGACCTGGTTACACGGCCACAGGTACAGGAGCCCCGGTTACACGGCCACAGGTACAGGGGACCTGGTTACACAGCCACAGTTACAGGGGACCTGGTTACACAAGCAGAGGTGCAGGAGCCATGGTTGCACGGCAAAAGGTACGAGAACCCCGGTTACACAGCCACAAATATACAGTAAAACTTACCTTTGGGTTCCTGAACCTTCTCCTGAATTTTGCCAGTTATTAGAGAATTCCGGATAATTAGGTGCCATTTAAATGAGAGTTTACTGTACAACAGAATCAGAATATGGAACTAAATAAAACAGAATTAGAATATGGTACTGAATACAACAGAATCAGAATATGATACTAAATAAAACAGAATTAGAATATGGTACTAAATACAACAGAATTGGAATATGGTACTAAATACTCACAACAGAATCGGAATATTGTACTAAATACCCAAAACAGAATCGGAATATTCTACTAAATACTCACGACAGAATTGGAATATGGTACTGAATCCAACAGAATCGGAATATGGTACTAAATACAACAGAATCACAATATGGTTCTAAATATTCAAAACAGAATTGGAATATGGTAGTAAATGCAACAGAATCGGAATATGGTAGTAAATATTGACAACAGAAATGGAATATGGTAACAAGTACTGACAACGGAATCGGAATTGGGTAGTAAACACAACAGAATCGGAATATGGTACAAAATACAACAGAACCGGAATATGCTATTAAATACTGACAACATATTCGGAATAAGGTACTAAATATTGACAACGGAAATAGAATATGGTACTAAATACAACAGAAATGGAATATGGTACTAAATACTCACAACAGAATCGGAATATGGTACTAAATACAAGAGAGTCGGAATATGGTACTAAATACTGACAACAGAATCAAAAAATGTTACTAAATACCCGCAACAGAATCGGAATATGGTACTAAATATACTGAGCACAATCAGAATATGTTATTAAATACAACAGAATCAGAATTTGTACAAATTACAAAAGAATCGGAATTTGTTACTAAATGCCTAGAACCGCATCAGAATATACTACTAATGATGCATAAGAAAATCAGAAAAAATACTAAATACTCACAACTGAATCGGAATATGGTACTAAATACAACAGCTTTGGAATATGTTAATAAATACTCACAACAGAATCGGAAAATGGTCCGAAATACCCAAAACAGAATCGGAATATGGTACTAAATACTCGCAACCGAATCAGAATATGGTACGAAATACTCACAACAAAATTGGAATATGGTACTAAATACAACAGAATCGGAATATGGTACTAAATACTCACAACAGAATCGGAATATTCTACTAAATACTCACAACAGAATCGGAATATTCTACTAAATACTCACAACAGAATCGGAATATTCTACTAAATACTCACAACAGATTTGGAATATGGTAGTAAATACCCAAAACAGAATCGGAATAAGGTATTAAATATTTACAACAAAATCAGAATATGGTAATAAGTACTGACAACGGAATCGGAATTGGGTACTAAATATAACAGAGTCGGAAAATGGTACTAAATACCTGCAACAGAATCGGAAAATGATACTAAATACAACAGAATCGGAATATGGTACTAAATAGAACAGAATCGGAATATGATACTAAATATAACAGAATTGGAATATGATACTAAATATAACAGAATCGGAATATGATACTAAATACAACAGAATCGGAATATGGTACTAAATAGAGCAGAATCAGAATATGGGACAAGGGCTAGAAATTCGGTATCGCCCTGGTTGGGTTGCTAACTTTAAAAAATTTGGAGGATAAGCAACTGGCGCTTATCTTTCTGACGTCCCGCTGAATTGATTGTTCACGCTCCAAGAGGGAACTGGAGCACTAAATCAAGTGCTAATCACCTCACTTAGGCCGCTAAACACTCAGACCAGGGCGCTACCCACAGAGCGATAACCAATTTCAGGTGCAGTCCAATCGGGACTCATCATTCACACTGGGTCCCTCCAGCTCTTAAAGGGGAGGTTGAAGATTCAGCACAACCTCATTCTCAACATTGCTGGCTCTGAAGGTGACCTCCAAGCAACTCAACAGCTACACCTCTTATCCTCATGGCTGATCCCAGTCCCAGGGAGAGAGCTCGCCGTTTCAGTGCCCAGGCATTGGAGGCATTGGTCAAGCCAGTCGAAAGAAGGAGGGCAGTGCTGTTCCCGGCCACTGCAGGAGGCCATTTCCCCATGACTTCGGGGCAATGTGGAGGGAAATAACCCAGAAGATCTCGGCCAGCAGTGTGGTCATCAGGACCCTCACACAGTGCCATAAAAAATTCAACGACCTCACTCGGGTGGTCAGGGTGAGTACATGCTTCAAGTCCTACATACCAGCATCTGAACATCAGTCTGTACACACTGTGCAAACCACCACACCCCCACCACTCACCCACCAAGCATCTCCACCTACTCAAACTCACATCCACATCTCATGCCTTGCCTACAATCACAGCTATTCAACAATGGCAGGCACATCTCCCAAACACAAAGCTGCACACTCACTCACACACTTTCCTTTCTCTTGCAGGCTGTGCTGGCCCACAATAGGAGGGAACAGCAATGAACAGGCAGGGGTGAAGCGGCGATCCAACAGCTTACAGACCTGGAGGAGCGAGTGTTGAGAGTCATTGGGCGCCGTGGCTGTCGGCGACGTCGACCCCCTTGGGGGCCCCTCTCCTTCTCTCATCCCACTTTCTCCTCACAGTACAAGCCTTTCCCACTTTCCAGCTCATTGTACTGTCTGCAATCCTTGCTCCAATCCTTGCTCCCTTCCTGTCCCCTTGCCCTCACCTTAACGTTAGTCTTGTGCCTTTATGCTTTCAGGTAATCAGCAACGGCCGATTACGCGGCTGCCTCCTCCCTCGCTGCTGTTCCTCCTCATCCTCCTCCTCTCCCTCTTCCTCCTCCTGATGTGGTGCCGCTATGCCTGATGGCAATGGCTGGGCCCTCATGATGGCCAAGTTGTGCAGCACACAGCACACCACGACCGCTCAGCCGAGTACTGGAGGGCTCCTCCTGAGCGGTCAAGGCAGCGGAACCGTTGCTTGAGCACCCCGATGGTCTGCTCGATGAAGTCGCTTCTCCTTCTATCGAGGGCCTCTGTGAAATCCTAGATGCAGCAATGGATGGCAAACTGCAAAATGTTAGATATGTCTCCTGCTGCAGACTGGAAGGATCCGCTGGCATAGAAATTGAGGGCGATGGTGACATTGACTACCACTGAGAGAGCCGTGGTGGTCCTGATCTGAGGCTGAAGGTCTGGCTGCAGGAGGTGGCAGAGCTCTGTGACCACCTCCTTGTTGAAGGTGAGCCTTCTAAGACACTGCTCCTCAGTTAATGTATGTAAGAGAAGTGCTCCTGAAATACCCTGGGAGGGTAAGGCCTCCTGTTGACAGCCCTGTTGGCTCTCCTCCCTCTGGCCACATTTTCCAACCTCTGTCTCTGCCTCCGCTGCCTCCGACGTTGATGCTGGAGGGCGAGGTCAAGTGCCAGTACAGCCCCCATTAACATATACAAGTGTAGGAGTTCGAAATCCCAGCACAATGAAAGTGACAAATTTTTAGCAGCCAGAACACTACTGAAAGTAATAAGCGTTTACCTCAGTGGAAACTGCTGTTTCTCTATGTCAAACTGAGAAGGCAGCATTGAGTGGCGACTAAAATTAAACCGGATATTGAACCATTTAAATAGCTCTCCCACAGCGGCCATCCGACTGCATCACGCCTCCTCTTTTTTTTATTCATTTATGGGATGTGGGCATCACTGGCAAGGCCAGCATTTCTTGCCCATCCCTAATTGCCCTTGAGAAGGCGGTGGTGAGCTGCCACAATGAACCGCTGCAGATCGTGTGGTGAAGGTACTCCCACAGTGCTGTTAGGGAGGGAGCTTCAGGATTTTGACCCAGCAACGATGAAGGATCGGCGATATACTTCTAAGTCAGGATGGTGTGTGACTTGGAGGGGAACTTGGAGGTGGTGGTGCTCCCATGCGCCTGCTGCCCTTGTCCTTCTAGGTGGGAGAGGTCACGTGTTTGGGAGGTTCTGACGAAGAAGCCTTGGCGAGTTGCTGCAGTGCATCTTGTAGATGGTACACACTGCAGCCACGGTACGCCGGTGGTGAAGGGAGTGAATGTTAAAGATGGTGGCTGGGGTGCCAATCAAGTGGGCTGCTTTGTCTTGGATGGTGTCGAGCTTCTTGAGTGTTGTTGGAGCTGCATTCATCCAGGCAAGTGAAGAGTATTCCATCACACTCCTGGCTTTGGGGAGTCAGGAGGTGAGACACTCACAGCAGAATACCTAGCCTCTGACCTGCTCTTGTTGCCACAGTATTTATGTGGCTGGTCCAGTTAAGTTTCTGGTCAATGGTGACCCCCAGGATATTGATGGTGGGGGATTCGGCGATGGTAATGCCGTTGAATGTCAAGGGGCGGTGGTTAGATGCTTGCTTGTTGGAGATAGTCATTGCCTGATACTTGTGTGGCGCGAATGTTACCTGCCACTTATCAGCCCAAGCCTGAATATCGTTCAGGTCTTGCTGCATGTGGGCATAGACTGCTTCAATATCTGAGGAGTTGCGAATGGAACTGAATACTGTGCCGTAATCAGCGAACATCCCCACTTCTGACCTTATGTTGAGGGAAGGTCATTGATGAAGCAGCTGAAGATGGTTGGGCCCAGGACACTTCCCTGAGGAACTCCTGCAGTGATGTTCTGGGGCTGAGATGATTGACCTCCAACCACCACAACCATCTTCCTTTGTGTTAGGTATGACTCCAGCCAGTGGAGAGTTTTCCCCCCGATTCCTATTGACTTCAGTTTTACTAGGGCTCCTTGATGCCACACTCGGTCAAATGCTGCCTTGATGTCAAGGGCAGTCACTCTCACCTCACCTCTGGAATTCAGCTCTTTTGTCCATGTTTGGACCAAGGCTGTAATGAGGTCTGGAGCTGATTGGTCCTGGCGGAACCCAAACTGGGCATCAGTGAGCAGGTTATTGGTGAGTAAGTGCTGCTTGATAGCACTGTCGACGACACCTTCCATCACTTTGCTGATGATTGAGAGCAGACTGATGGGGCGGTAATTGGCCGGATTGAATTTGACCTGCTTTTTGTGGACAGGACATACCTGGGCAGTTTTCCACATTGTCGGATAGATGCCAATGTTGTAGCTGTACTGGAACAGCTTGGCTAGAGGCGCGGCTAGTTCTGGAGCACAAGTCTTCAGCACGACAGCCGGGATGTTGTCGGGGCCCAAAATCTTTGCTGTATCCAGTGCACTCAGCCGTTTCTTGATATCACGTGGAGTGAATCGAATTGGCTGAAGACTGGCTTCTGTGATGGTGGGGACCTCAGGAGGAGGCCGATATGGATTATCCACTCGGCACTTCTGGTGGAAGATGGTTGCAAACGCTTCAGCCTTGTCTTTTGCACTCACGTGCTGGGCTCCACCATCATTGAGGATGGGGATATTCATGGAGCCTCATCCTCCCGTTAGTTGTTTAATGGTCCACCACCATTCATGACTGGATGTGGCAGGACTGCGGAGCTTTGATCTGGTCCATTGATTGTGGGATTGCTTAGCCCTGTCTATAGCATGCTGCTTCCGCATTTTAGCACTCATGTCATCTTGTGTTGCAGCATCCCCAGGTTGGCACTGCATTTTTAGGTACGCCTGGTGCTGCTCCCGGCATGCTCTTCTACACTCCTTGTTGAACCAGGGTTGGTCCCCTGACTTGATGGTAATGTTAGAGTGAGGGAGGTCACTCTAGGCACTAAGGCCGGGGGCGGCAGTCAATTTTGTATCTCGGCCATTAACGGGACGTTCCACACGCGTTGACGTCATGATCTGGCAGCCGCTAAAAGCGTAGGTGCTAGACGTTATCGGCAATGCTAAATCCCAGGTGAATGTCACATGCAGCGTTGGATTCGCCATGTCCCGCCGCTAACCCATTAGCGCCCCATTAGTGCCCTCCCCAGGCGCTAACGGGAGGCGGTAACATGCCGAATATGTCCCCCTACATACCCACAACTGAATCGGAATATGGTACAAACTACTCACAACAAAATCGGAATATAGTACTAAATACTCACAACAGAATCAGAATATGGTACCAATTACAACAAAATCAGAATATGGTACCAAATACAACAGAATCGGAATATGGTACCAAATACAACAGAATCAGAATATGGTACCAAATACAACAGAATCAGAATATGGTACCAAATACAACAGAATCGGAATATGGTACCAAATACAACAGAATCAGAATATGGTACCAAATACAACAGAATCAGAATATGGTACCAAATACAACAGAATCGGAATATGGTACCAAATACAACAGAATCGGAATATGGTACCAAATACAACAGAATCAGAATATGGTACCAAATACAACAGAATCAGAATATGGTACCAAATACAACAGAATCGGAATATGGTACCAAATACAACAGAATCGGAATATGGTACCAAATACAACAGAATCGGAATATGGTACCAAATACAACAGAATCGGAATATGGTACTAAATACCCACAACAGAATCAGAACCTAAGGGGGAGAAATTCGGTATCGCCCCTTTTGGGACGCTAATTTTTGAAATCATGAAAAATTAGCGCATGGTGCTAATGAGTCTGAGCTTCCCCTAAATTGGCTGTTAGCGCTCCTGGAACGAACTGGAGTGCTAAATCAAGCACTAATGACCTAAGTAGGGCGCTACGGGGCGCTACCAGCAGAGCGATAATGAATTCCAGGTGCTATGCAATCAGGAATGATCCTTCACACTGGCCCCTTCCAGCTCTTAAAGAAGACGTTGCATCATTGTGCAGATCCTCATTATCAGCATTGCTGGCTGTGAAGGCGACCTGCAACCAACTCAATCCCCTGATCGTGATGGCTGATCCCTCTTCCAGGGATAAAGCTCGTTGTTTCATGGACGAGGCATTGGTCGCAGGAGTGGAGCGAAGGAGGGCAGCGCTGTTCCCGGACACTGGAAGGAGGCCATTGCCCCAGGTCTTCAGGGCAGTGTGGAGGGAAGTAGCCCAGGAGGTCTCGGCCAGTAGTGTGGTCGTACGCAGCCAGACACAGTGCCAGAAGAAATTCAATGACCTCACTCAGGTAGTCAAGGTGAGTACATGCTTCAACAGGTCCTACATACCAGCATCTGAACCTCAGTCTGTACATACTGCACAAACCACCACACCCCCACCACTTACCCACCAAGTATCTGCACCTACTCAAACTCACATCCACATCTCACGCCTTGCCTACAATCACAGCTATTCAACTACGGCAAACATATCTCCCAACACATAGCTGGACTCTGACTCACACACATTCGTTTATCTTGCAGGCTAAGATGGCTCACAATAGGAGGGAGCAGCAGAGAACAGGCGGGGATGATGCGCAGCTCCAGCAGCTTTCAGACCTGAAGAAGCGAGTGCTGCGACTCATTCGGCAGCAGGTGGTGGGTGGTGCGACCATTCATCCCCTCTCCTTCTCTCATCCCACTTCCCCCGCACACCACAAGCCTTTCCCACTTTCCAGCTCCTGATACTGTCTGCATTCCTTGCTCCCTTCCTGCCCCCCTTCCCACACCTTAATGCGAGTCTTGTGCCTTTATGCTTTCAGAGAATAAACAACCAGATGACCAGCCTATCCCTGAGCCTCCCACTGAGAGTGAGGAAGAAGAGGAGGAGGAGCAAAGCACCGCGTCACTGCATCTCTCACCTGCAGGCACCACCTCAGATACTGGCACTACAAGATCTTTAGAGGCAGGTTTAGTAGAGGGTTCTGCACTGGGTGATGCACCGGGGACAAGCGGGCTGCAGCAAGGCCAGGGGGAAAGGGTAGCTCATGAGCCAGCTCCCCAGTGGGTGAGTTTGCGCACAAGTTCTGTTGCACAGGACTCGGATGAAGACCTCGATGGGGAGGTATTCACAAGAAGGGTGATGGGCATGTACTCCGAGATGATAGGTGCAATGGCAAGGGTGCTCGAGAGTCTCTCGGCAATGGTAAGGAGCGTGGAGGAGTCCGCCTCCAACATTGAACAAAGCTCTGCGCACACCATGGAGCCCATCATTTCCACTGTGCAGAGGATGGTAGACTCCCAGAGAGACCGTGCGGATCCAGACCTCATGATACGTGTCATGGGCGATGTGGCAGCTTCCATTGCAGCACAGGCGGAAATGACGCAACATCTTATGCTGTCATGCAGTCAATGGTTGGTGGCATCGAATCTCAGACTGCTCTCATGCAGTCTCAGCTTGATGCCACGCAAGCTCGGACTGCTGCCATCGTCGCTGGGTCCACCACAGTCCACTGGGGATCTCACGGTGTCGCAGCAGACCACCAATCTGTGCTCCAACAGATTGCTAGGGATGCTGAGGTGCTGCCCCGGGGGAGTGGCAGTGGGTCAGTGGAGCAGGAACCTGTCGTCCTCTCTCAGGATGACAGCATTCCTGCTCCCACAACTGCCATTCCACCATTGCCCTTGTCGCTGCCTGTCATCCAGCCAGCCCAGACTGCCGCCGCCCATCTTGAGGTGGTGCAGTCTACAGCCAGGCCTTCCAGGCCCAGAGCTGGTCGAGGGCGTCCTGCAAGGCCATCTGTAGTTTCTGGCACTGACACTCAGCAGCCTTCCACCAGCCTTGCTGCAGCCACTGGGGGGACACTACGTCGGAGCAGTAGATTAGGGAAAGGCACAGTAAAGAGGCGTTCACAAAGGGTTTGCACAAGGGTGATTAGTTAATATTGTTGCTGTATATATGTGGTTGCTGATTTTGGATAAATTTATTATTGGAATGTTGCAGATTTGAGGCTGTGTCTTGTTTCAGTCTTTGGGTTGTGGTATGGAATGATGGGGACGTGCTGAGCAACCGGGAAGTGGCCTCGAATTCATTGGAACCGAAGTCTGATAAGCTAGTCATGGACCGCCCTTCCAGAAAGCCGATTGAGTGGCGGCCTCCTCCATCGCTGCTGTTCGTGTGCCTGTTCCTCCTCGTCCTCGTCTCCCTTGTCCTCCTCCTGAGGTGGTGCGGCTATGCCTGGTGGCAGTGGCTGCGCCCTCATGATGGCCAAGTTGTGGAGCATGCAGCAGACGACGACGAAAAGGGACACCCGCTCAGCCAAGTACTGGAGGGCTCCTCCTGAGCAGTCAAGGCAGCGGAACCGTTGCTTGGGCACTCCGATGGTCTGTTCAGTGATGTTCCTGGTGGCAGCATGGCTCTCATTGTATGAGTGCTGGGCACGAGTCTTGGGGTTGCGGAGGGGAGTCATGAGCCAGATGGAGACCAGCTAGCCCTTGTCTCCTAGAAGCCAGCCGCGAGCTTGGTGTGGTGGCTGGAACAGAGCTGGCGCAGGATGAAGGCATCGTGGCTGCTGCCAAGATAGCGGGCATTGATGGCGAGGATACGCTGTGTGTGGTCACACACCAACTGCACATTAAGTGAGAGGTAGCCTTTGCGGTTACGGAATACTTCAGGATTGTTACGGGGTGCCCGCAAAGCGACGTGGGTGCAGTCAGTGGCACCCTGCACCATGGGGAAGACCGCTATCCTGGCATAGCCACATGCACGCTCACGCTGCTTCTCTCTGGTCATGGGGAAGGAAATGTAGTCCCTTCTGTTTCTATAGAGAGCACCTGTTACCTCGCAGATGCAGCAATGGACGGCGAACTGCGAGATGTTCGCTATGTCTCCTGTTGCACACTGGAAGGCTCCGCTGGCATAGAAATTGAGGGCAACGGTGGCCTTGAGAGAGCCCTGGTGCTCCTGATCTGAGGCTCGAGGTCTGGCTTCAGGAGGTGGCAGAGCTCTGTGACCACGTCCTTGGTGAAGCGGAGCCTTCTAAGAGACTGTTCCTCAGTGAAATTCATGTCGGAGCAATGCTACCGGAATACCCTGGGAGGGAGAGGCCTCCTGTTGAGAGCCCTGTTCGCCCTCCTCCCTCCAGCCACATTTTGCAATCTTTCTCTCTGTCTCCACTGCCTCCGACACTGCCGCTGGAGGGCGAGGTCCAGTGACAGTACAGCCCCCATTAAAGTATGGAAATGTTGCACTTCAAAATCTAGGTGAATAATTTTTCTGAGGCAGAAGACTCCTTCAACTTAAAAACGCTGAAATCGCCTGTTTGCCTATGTCAAACTGACAAGGCAGCATTCTTTGCCAACTAAAAATAAACCGGATGTTGACGCCTTTATATAGTGTTCCTCCAGCGCTCATCCGACTACATACCGCCTTCTCTACCTGTCGTTGCAAGCGGCAGGCGCTCAGGCAAGGGGTGAGAGTGAATTTCTGAGCCGGGGCGCTACACAGCCGGATGACATCACAATCTCCGGCCGCAGGACAGCATGGCGCTAGTGATTACGGCCGCAGAAAACCTCCACTTCAATTTCGTGAGAGTCGGTACAATCGACGCGCCCAGTCACGAAGGCAAAAGCGCCCCATTAGCGCCCCCTGGAGACACTAACCGGAGGTGGAAAGGTACCCATTTTCTCCCCCTAAATACGCACAACAGAATCAGAATGTAGTATGAAAGACTCACAACAGAATTGGAATATGTTACTAAAAACTACAGAATCCAAGGGCTAGAAATTCATTATAGCCAAGGAATGGGCGGTGTCAGTAGAAAAGTTGGAGAATTCGCACCAGGCGCTAATGATTTAAACTGCACGCAAAATTCGTGCTCACTGCTCAAAAAAATGATTGGAGTCTTAATTCAAGTCTTAAACACAAGCTCATTGGCGTTACACTCAAAGGATGGACCAATAACGGGTGCAGTCTGATCGCAAGTCATTATTGCCACAGGCTTATTTCAGTACTTAAAGGGGAGGTTCATTGATGCTGCAGCTCCTCATTCTCAGCATTGCTAGCTGTGCTGCTGCCTCAGCAAGCAGAAGCAGGACAAAGAAAAGGAGCCGGAGGACTGAACCAGGTGTACTCATGGCAGATCCACGCCCCAAGGAGAGAGCCCGCAGATTCTGTGATGAAGCATTGGAGGCATTGGTTTTCGCTATGGAGAAATGGAGGGTGGTGCTCTACCCAGCAAGTGGCAGGAGGCCCTCCCACAAGTCCTCCGCACCTTGTGGAGGGAGGTAGCGCAGCACGTCTCGGGCAGCACTGTGGTCCCCAGGACCCACACACAGCGCAGGAAGAAATTTAACAACCTCACTCGGGTGGTCAGGGTGAGTGAATGCTTCAACAACTGCTACATACCACCATCTGAGCCACAATCTTCACACACTGCCCAAAGCACCACACCCCCAGCACTCACCCACCAACAATCTCTACCTACCAACACTCACACCCACATCTCACACCTTGCACACAATGACAGCTATTCAACTATGGCAGGCACATCACCCAAACACATTGCTCCGCATTCACTCAAACACTTCCTTTTCTCTTGCAGGCCAAGGTGGCTCACAACAGGAGGGAGCAGGAGCACACCGGTGGGGGACAAGCCGACACCCAACCACTGTCTGCGCTGGAGAATCGAGTGCTGCAGATTATTGGGCACCAGGTGGTGGGCACCGTGGCCACCGGCGACGTTGACCCCCTTGGGGACAATAATGGTATGTTCATCGCTACTCCTTCTTATCACATCCCACTTCCCCCTCACCCCACAAGCGTTTTGCACTTTCCAGCTAATCATGCTGTATGCATGCATTTCTCCCTTCCTGCCCCCCTCCCCTCACCTCACCTTAAACCGTCTATTGTGCCTTTATGCTTTCAGACAATCAGCAAGCACCTGAGCAGCCTGTCCCTGAGGGTACCGTAGAGAGCGAGGCAAGAAAAGAGGAGGAGGAAGAACACACCGCGTCACGACATCTCTCACCCGCAGACACCAGCTCAGATACTGGCACTATGCGTTCTTTAGAGGCTTGTATAGTAGCAGGATCTGCACAGGGTGAGGCACCAGGGACGAGTGGGCTGCAGCAAATACCAGGAGGAAAGGGTAGCTCGGGAGCCAGCTCCCCGGAGGGCGAGTTCGTGCAGGAGTTCTGCTGCACAGGACTCAGATGAGGATCTTGATGGGGAGGCTTTTAGAAGAAGGGTGATGGGCATGCACACGGAGATGATAGGTGCAATGGCAAGGGTGCCCGAGAGCCTCTCGGCAATGATAAGGAGAGTGGATGAGTCTGCCTCCAACATTGCACAGAGCTCTGCGCACACCATGGAGCCCACCATTTCCAGTCTGCAAAGGATGGTAGAGTCCCAGAGAGACCATGGTGACCCAGACCTGATGCCGCGTGTGATGGGCGATCTGGCAGCTTCCATTGCAGCACACGTGGAAGCGACGTAACATCTTAGTGCTATAATGCAGTCTCTGCTTGGTGGCATCCAGTCTCAGACTGCTCTCATGCAGTCTCAGCTTGATGCCACGCAAGCTCTGACTGCTGTCATCGTGGCTGGGTCTACCACCGTCGACTGGGGCTTTCATGGTATCGCAGCAGGCCAGCAATCTGTGCTGCAATAGATTGCTAGGGATGCTGAGGTGCTGCCCCAGGGGGAGTGGCAGTGGGTCAGTGGAGCAGGAACCTACCGTCCTCTCTCAGGATGACAGCATTCCTGCTCCCACCACTGCCACTCCGCCATTGCCCTTGTCGCTGCCTGTCATCCAGCCAGCCCAGACTGCTGCCGCCCATGCTCGGGTGGTGCAGTCTACAGCTGGGCCTTCCAGATCCAGAGCTGGTCGAGGGCATCCTGCAAGGCCATCTGAAGTCTCCCGCACGGACACTCAGCAGCCTTCCACCAGCTCTCCTGCAGCCACTGGGCCAATACTTCGTAGAGTAGGCAAAGATACAGTAACGACAGGCACGAAGGGATTGTACAAGGGTGAATAGTTAATAGTTTTTTTGTAATCACTGATTCTTGATAAATTTATTGCTTCAGTTTGGATTCTTTTGTGGTGTGTCTCATTTCAGCTTTGCGCTGTGATATGGCCTGCGACAGGGATGGAATGATGGGGACGTGGTGAGCAATGGGGATCTGGGGTTTAATTCATTCAAACTGCAGTCTGATGAGGTGGTCACGGACCGCCCTGCCGGAAGGCCGATTGAGTGGCTGCCTCCTCCCTCGCTCCTGCTCCCCCTCCTGGTCGTCCTCCTCGTCTTCCTCTTCCTCGTCGTCCTCCTCCTCCCCCTCTTCCTCCTCCTGAGGTGGTTCCACAATCCCTGGTGGCAAGGGCTGGGCCCTCATGATGGCCAAGTTGTGGAGCATGCAGCAGACCACCACAAAATGGGGCACGTGCTCAGCTGAGTACCTGAGGGTGCCTCCCAAGCAGTCAAGGCAGTGGAACTGTTACTTCAACAGGCAGATGGTCTGCTCGATGATGTTCATGCTGGCAGCATGGCTCTCATTATATGAGTGCCGGGCAGGAGTGTTGGGGTTGCGGAGGGGAGTCATGAGCCAGGTGGAGAGTGGATAACCCTTGTCTTCGACCCACCAGCCGCAAGCTTGACATGGTGGCTGGAAGCGTGCTGGCACACCGGTCTGGCGCAGGATGAAGGCATCGTGGCTGCTGCCAGGATAGTGGGCATTGACATTGGGGATTCGCTTTCTGTGGTCGCACACCAACTGCACATTAAGTGAGTGGTAGCCTTTGCGGTTACGGAAGATCTCAGGATTGTTATGCAGTGTCCACAAAGCCACATGGGTGCAGTCAGTAGTGCCCTGCACCACGGGGAATCCTGCTATCCTGGTAAAGCCACATGCGTGCTCGTCTTGCTTCTCTCTGGTGATGGGGAAGGAAATGTAGTCCCTTCTCCTACTGTAGAGAGCCTCTGTGACCTCTCGGATGCAGCGATGGACGGCGAACTGCGAGATCTTAGCTATGTCTCCTGTTGCAGACTGGAAGGATCTGCTAGCGAAGAAATTGAGGGCAACGGTGACCTTGACTGCCACTGGGAGAGCCGTGGTCACCCTGGTCCGAGGCTGGAGGTCTGGTTGTAGGAGGTGGCAGAGTTCTGTGACCACCTCCTTGGTGAAGCGGAGCCTTCTAATACACTGCTCCTTGTTTAATTGGAGGTACGAGAAGTGCGCTCGGAATACCCTCGGAGGGTAAGGCCTCCTGTTGGGAGCCCTGATGGCCCTCCTCCTCCCTCTGGTCCCTCTGCTAAGGGAAATAGGTCCTTCCTATCCACTCTATCTCGGCCCCTCATAATTTTATACATCTCAATTAAGTCTCCCCTCAGCCTCCTCTGTTCCAAAGAAAACAACCCCAGCCTATCCAATCTTTCCTCATAGCTAAAATTCCCCAGCCCAGGCAACACCCTCATAAATCTCCTCTGTACCCTCTCTAGTGCAATCACACCCTTCCTGTAATGTGGTGACCAGAACTGCACGCAGTATTCTAGCTGCGGCCTAACTAGTGTTTTATACAGTTCAAGCATAACCTCCCTGTTTTTATATTCTATGCCTGGGCTAATAAAGGCAAGTATCCCGTATGCCTTCTTAACCACCTTATCTACCTGTCCTGCTACCTTCAGGGATCTGTGGACATGCACTCCAAGGTTCCTCTGATTCTCTGCACTTCTCAGTGTCCTACCATTTATTGTGTATTCTTGCCTTGTTAGCCCTCCCCAAATGCATTACCTCACACTTCTCTGGATTGAATTCCATTTGCCACTGTTCTGCCCACCTGTCCAGCCCATTGATATCTTCCTGCAGTCTACAGCTTTCTTCTTCATTATCAACCACATGGCCAAGTTTTGTATCATCTGCAAACTTCTTAATCATACTTCCTACATTCAAGTCCAAACCATTGATATATTCCACAAAAAGAAAAGGACCCAGTGCTGAGCCCTGCGGAACCCCACTGGAAACAGCCTTTCAGTCACAAAAACACCCTTCGACCATTACCCTTTGTTTCCTGCCTCTGAGCCAATTTTGGATCCAACTTGCCACTTTGCCTTGGATCCCATGGGCTTTTACTTTCGTGACCAGTCTGCCATGCGGGACCTTATCAAAAGCCTTGCTAAAATCCATATAGACTACATCAAACACACTACCCTCATCGACCTCCTTGTTACCGCCTCAAAAAATTCAATCAAGTTAGTCAGACTTAACCTTCCCTTAACAAATCCATGCTGACTGTTCCTGATTAATCCGTGTCTTTCTAAATGAAGATTTATCCTGTTCCTCAGAATTTTTTCCAATAATTTTCCCACCATCGAGGTTAGGCTGACTGGCCTGTAATTACTCGGTCTATCCCTTTCTCCCTTTTTAAACAACGGTACCACACCTGTAGCCAGAGAGGATTGGAAAATGATGGTCAGAGCCTCTGCTATTTCCTCTCTTATTTCTCTTAACAGTCTGGGATACATTTCATCCGGGCCTGGGGATTTATCCACTTTCAAAGATAATAAACCCCTTAATACTTCCTCTTTCACTATGCTTATTTCATCTAATATTTTACACTCCTCCTCCCTGATTGCAATGTCTGCATCGTCCCTCTCTTTTGTGAAAACAGACACAAAGTATTCATTAAGAACCATACCCATGTCTTCTGCCTCCACACACAGGTTACCTTTATAGTCCCTAATAGGCCCGACTCTTACTTTAGTTATCCCCTTGCTCTTAATGTATTTATAAAACATCTTTGGGTTTTCCTTGATTTTACTTGCCAATATTTTTTCATGCCCTCTCTTTGCTTTTCTAATTTCCTTTTTAATTTCACCCCTGCACTTTTTATACTCCTCTAGAGTCTCTGCAGTATTGAGCCCTCGGTATCTGTCATAAGCTTCCATTTTTTTCTTTATCCTTCCCTGTATGCCCCTTGACATCCAGGGAGCTCTAGATTTGTTAGTCCCACCCTTTTTCTTTAAGAGAACATACTTGCTCTGAACTCTCACTATCTCCTCCTTGAATACTTCCCACTGCTCTGACACTGATTTACCTTCAAGTTTCTGTCTCCAGTCCACTTTGGCTAAATCACATCTCAGCTTAGTAAAATTAGCTTTTCCTCAATTGAGAACTTTTATTCCTGGTCTATCCTTGTCCTTTTCCATAACTACGCTAAATCTAACTGAATAATGATCACTACCACCAATATGCTCTCCCACTGATACCCTTTCCACCTGCCCAGCTTCATTCCCTAAAACTAGGTCCAGAACCGCCCCCTTTCTTGTTGGGCTTGCTACTTCCTGGCTAAAAAAGTTCTCCTGAATGCATTTTAAGAATTCTACTCCCTCTAAACCTTTCACACTAATTTTATCCCAGTTAATATTAGGGAAGTTGAAATCCCCTACTATTACTGCCCTATTTTTGCATGTCTCAGAAATTTGCCTACATATTTGCTCTTCTATCCCCCTCTGACTGTTTGGGCTCTATAGTACATTCCCAGCAGTGTGATTGCCCCATTTTTGCTTTTCAGTTCAACCCATATGGCCTCGTTGGATGATCCTTCTAAGATATCATCCCTCCTCACAGCTGTAATGGTTTCTTTAATCAATATTGCGACCCCCCTCCTTTTTTATCCCCCTCTCTATCTCGTCTGAAAATCCTGTAACCAGGAATGTTGAGCTGCCATTCCTACCCTTCTTTCAGCCATGTCTCAGTAATAGCTATAATATCATACTCACACATGTCTATCTGTGCCCTCAGCTCATCTGCTTTATTCTCTAGACTCTTTGCGTTGAAGTATTTAGGGAATTTAGCACTGCCAAACTCCCTTGTTGTCTATTTTCTAGCCTTTGTTTCCTCTGCCTTCCAAACTTGCTTACTAATTTTCTGCCTTCCATTTCCAGCTTTGCTTCTCTCCCTTCTGAATCTACTCTCAGGTTCCCATTCCCCCTGCAAAGCTAGTTTAAATCCTCTCCAACAGCACTAGCAATCCCCCCGCGAAGATATTGGTCCCAGTCCTGTTGAGGTGCAACCCGTCCGGCTTGTACAGGTCCCATCTCCCCCAGAAACTTTCCCAATGCCTCAGGAATCTAAAGCCCTCCCTCCTGCACCATCTCTCCAGCCACGCAGTCATCTCTACCTCCTATTTCTGTACGCACTAGCACGAGGCACCAGGAGTAATCCGGAGATTACTTCCTTTGAGGTCCTGCTTTTTAATCTCTTTCCTAGCTCCCTAAACTCTGCCTGCAGGACCTCATCCAACCAATATGGACCAAGACCTCTGGCTGTTCACCCGCCACCCTCAGAATGCCCTGTAGCTGCTCAGTGACAGATCAACGGATCAGATCAAAGCTCTGCAGTCCTGCCACATCCAGTCGTGAATGGTGATGGACCATAAAGGAACTAATGGGAGGAGGAGGCTCCATGAATATCCCCATCCTCAATGATGGTGGAGCCCAGCACATGAGAGCAAAAGGCAAAGCTGAAGCGTTTGCAACCATCTTCAGCCAGAAGTGCCGAGTGGATGATCCATATTGTCGTCTTCCTGAGGTCCCCACCATCACAGAAGCCAGTCTTCAGCCAATTCAGTTCACTCCACGTGATATCAAGAAACGGCTGAGCGCACTGGACACAGCAAAGGTTATGGGGCCTGACAACATCCCGGCTATCATGCTGAAGACTTGTGCTCCAGAACTAGCCGCGCCTCGAGCCAAGCTGTTCCAGTACAGCTACAGCATCTACCCGACAATGTGGAAAACTGCCCAGGAATGTCCTGTCCACAAAAAGCAGGACAAATCCAATCCGGCCAATTACCGTCCCATCAATCTGCTCTCAATTATCAGCAAAGTGATGGAAGGTGTCATCGACAGTGCTATCAAGCAGCACTTACTCACCAATAACCTGCTCACTGATGCCCAGTTTGGGTTCTGCCAGGACACCTCGGCTCCAGACCTCATTGCTGCCTTGGTCCAAACATGAACAAAAGAGCTGAATTCCAGATATGAGTTGAGAGTGACTGCCCTTGACATCAAGACAGCATTTGATCGAGTGTGCCATCAAGGAGCCCTAGTAAAACTGAAGTCAATGGGAATTGTGGGGGGGGAAACACTCCACTGGCAGGAGTCATACCTAGCACAACGGAAGATGGTTGTGGTGGTTGAAGGTCTATCATCACAGCCCCAGGACATCACTGCAGGAGCTCCTCAAGGCAGTGTCCTAGGCTCAAACATCTTCAGCTGCTTCATCAATGACCTTCCTCCATCATAAGGTCAGAAGTGGAGATGTTCGCTGATGACTGCACAGTGTTCAGTGCCATTCGCAACTGCTCATATAATGAAGCAATCTATGCCCGCATGCAGCAAGACCTGACAACATTCAGGCTTGGGCTGATAAGTGGCAAGTAACATTCGTGCCACACAAGTGCCAGGCAATGACTATCTCCAACAAGTGAAATTCTAACCCCGCCCCTTGACATTCAACGGCATTACCATCGCCGAATCACCCACCCTCAATATCCTGGGGGGTCACCATTGACCAGAAACCTAACTGGACCAGCCACATAAATACTGTGGCAACAAGAGCAGGTCAGAGGCCGTGTATTGTGCGGCAAGTGTCTCACCCTCTGACTCCCCAAAGCCTTTCCACCATCTACAAGGCACAGGAGTGTGATGGAATAGTCTCCACTTGCCTGGATGAGTGCAGCTCCAACAACACTCAAGAAGCTCGACACCATCCAAGACAAAGCAGTCCGCTTGATTGGCACCCCATCCACCACCTTAAACATTCAGTCCCTCCACTACCGGCGTACCGTAGCTGCAGTGTGTACCATCTGCAAGATGCACTGCAGCAACTCGCCAAGGCTTCTTCAGCAGCACCTCCCAACCCCGCGACCTCCACTGCCTAGAAGAACAAGAGCGTGGGATACTACCACCTCCAAGCTCCCCTCCAAGTCACACACCATCCTGACTTGGAAGTATATCGTCATTGGGTCAAAATCCTGGAACTCCCTACCTAACAGCACTGTGGGAGTACCTTCACCACACGGACTGCAGCGTTTCAAGAAGGCGGCTCACCACCACCTTGTCAAGGGCAATTAGGGATGGGCAATAAATGCTGGCCTTGCCAGCGATGCCCACATCCCATGAATGTATTAAAAAAATACCCACAACAGAATCAGAATATGGTACTAAAGACAACAGAATCAGAATATGGTACTAAATAAAACAGAATCGGAATATGGTACTAAATACAACGGAATCGGAATATGGTTCTAAATAGAACAGAATCGGAATATGGTACTAAATACAACAGAATCAGAATATGGTACTAAATACTCACGACAGAATCGGAATATGTTACTAAATACTCACAACAGAATCACAATATGTTACTAAATACTCACAACAGAATCGGAATATGGTAATAAATACTTACAACAGAATCGGAATATGGTACTAAATACTCACAGCAAAATCAGCTTGTGGTACTGAATGCAACAAAATCGGAATAAGGTACTGAATTCTCACAACAGAATTGGAATATGGTACTAAATACAACAGAATCAGAATATGGTACTAAATACTCACAACAGAATCGGAAAGTGGTACTAAATACAACAGAATTGGAATATTGTACTAAATACTCACAACAGAATCAGAATATGGTACGAAATACTCACAACAGAATTGGAATATGTTACTAAATACTCACAACAGAATTGGAAAATGGTAATAAATACCTAAAACAGAATCGGAATATTGTACTAAATACTCACAACAGAATCGGAATATGCTAATAAATACAACAGAATCAGAATATGGTACTAAATACTCACAACAGAATCGGATTAAGTACTGAATACCCACAGCAGAATCTTAAAAAATATGGTACTAAATACACACAACAGAATTGGAATATGGTACTAAATACACACAACAGAATCTAAAATAATATGGTACTAAATACCCACAACAGAATCAGAATATGGTACTAAATACTAAAAACAGGTTCGGAATATGGTACTAAATACCCACAACAGAATGAGAATATGGTTCTAAAAACTCACAACAGAATCGGAATATTCTACAAAATACCCACAACAGAATCGGAATATGGTACTAAATACAACAGAATCGGAATATGGTACTAAATACTCACGACAGAATTGGAATATGGTACTAAAAACTCACAACAGAATCGGAATATTCTACAAAATACCCACAACAGAATCGGAATATGGTACTAAATACAACAGAATCGGAATATGGTACTATATACTCACGACAGAATTGGAATATGGTACTAAATACACACAACAGAATCAGACTATAGTACTAAGCACTCACAACAGAATAGGAATATGGTGCTAAATTCAACAGAATCAGAATATTATATTAAATATGCACGACAGAATCGGAATATGTTACTAAATACTCACAACAGAATCACAATATGTTACTAAATACTCACAACAGAATCGGAATATGGTAATAAATACTTACAACAGAATCGGAATATGGTACTAAATACTCACAGCAAAATCAGCTTGTGGTACTGAATGCAACAAAATCGGAATAAGGTACTGAATTCTCACAACAGAATTGGAATATGGTACTAAATACAACAGAATCAGAATATGGTACTAAATACTCACAACAGAATCAGAATATGGTACTAAATACTCACAACAGAATTGGAATATCATGATAAATACTCACAACAGAATTGGAATTTTTTACTAAATATTCGCTACAAAATCATAATATTCTACTAAATGCAACAGAGTCAGAATACGGAAATAAATGCTTGGGACAGAATCATAATATGGTACAAAATTCAACAGAATCGGAATATGGTACAAAATACTCAAAACACGTTCGGAATATGGTACTAAATACTCACAATAGAATCAGAATATTCTAAATACAACAGATTCGGATTATTATATTAAGTACCCACAACAGAATCTAAAAAAATATGGTACTAAATGCTCACAATATAATCGGAATATGGTACTAAATACAACAGAATCGGAATATGATTCTAAATACAACAGAATCGGAATATGGTACTAAATACTCACAACAGAATTGGAATATGTTACTAAATACTCACAACAGAATTGGAAAATGGTAATAAATACCTGAAACAGAATCGGAATATTGTACTAAATACTCACAACAGAATCGGAATATGCTAATAAATACAACAGAATCAAAATATGGTACTAAATACTCACAACAGAATCGGATTAAGTACTGAATACCCACAGCAGAATCTTAAAAAATATGGTACTAAATACACACAACAGAATTGGAATATGGTACTAAATACACACAACAGAATCTAAAATAATATGGTACTAAATACCCACAACAGAATCAGAATATGGTACTAAATACTAAAAACAGGTTCGGAATATGGTACTAAATACCCACAACAGAATGAGAATATGGTTCTAAAAACTCACAACAGAATCGGAATATTCTACAAAATACCCACAACAGAATCGGAATATGGTACTAAATACAACAGAATCGGAATATGGTACTAAATACTCACGACAGAATTGGAATATGGTACTAAAAACTCACAACAGAATCAGAATATTCTACAAAATACCCACAACAGAATCGGAATATGGTACTAAATACAACAGAATCGGAATATGGTACTATATACTCACGACAGAATTGGAATATGGTACTAAATACACACAACAGAATCAGACTATAGTACTAAGCACTCACAACAGAATAGGAATATGGTGCTAAATTCAACAGAATCAGAATATTATATTAAATATGCATGACAGAATCAGACTATGGTACTAAATACTCACAACAGGATCAGAATATGGTACTAAATACTCACAACAGAATCAGAATATGGTACTAAATACCCACAACAGAATCAGAATATGGTACGAAATACAACAAAATCGGAATATGGTAATAAATACTCACATCAGAATCAGAATATTTTACTAAATATTCACAACAGAATCGGAATAAGGTACTAAATATTCACAACAGAATCGGAATATGGTCCTAAATACCCACAACAGATTCAGAAAATGGTACTAATTACGCTCAACAGAATCGGAATATGGTTCTAAAAACAACAGAATTGGAATATTATACAAAATACACACAACAGATCGGAATATTGTATTAAATACCCACAACAGAATCGGAATATGGTAATAAATGCAACAGCATCAGAATATGGTACTAAATCCTCACCACAGAATCGGAATATGGTAATAAATGCAACAGAATCAGAATATGGTACTAAATACTCACAACAGATCGGAATATTGTATTAAATACCCACAACAGAATCGGAATATGGTAATAAATGCAACAGCATCAGAATATGGTACTAAATCCTCACCACAGAATCGGAATATGGTACTAAATACCCACAACAGAATCGGAATATGGTACTAATTACAACAGAATCAGAATATGGTACTAAATCCTCACCACAGAATCGGAATATGGTACTAAATACCCACAACAGAATCGGAATATGGTACTAATTACAACAGAATCGGAATATGGTGCTAAATACTCACAACAGAATCAAAATATGGTACTAAATCCTCAACCACAGAATTGGAACATGGTACTAAATACAACAGAATCGGAATATGGTGCTAAATACCCACAACAGAATCAAAATATGGTACTAAATACTCACAACAGAATCGTAATATTCTACTAAATGCAACACAATCAGAATACGGAAATAAATCCTTATGACAGGATCATAATATGGTAAAAAATTCAACAGAATCGGATTATGGTACTAAATACTCACAGCAGAATCAGAATGTGGTACTGAATGCAACAGAATTGGAATAGGGTACTGAATACACCCAACGGAATCGGAATATGGTACAAAATACAGCAGATTCAGAATATGGTACTAATTACCCTCAACAGAATCGGAATATTCTACAAAATACACACAACAAAATCCGAATATGGTACTAAATACAACAGAATCGGAATATCATAATAAATACAACAGAATTGGAATATGGTACGAAATACAACAGAATCGGAATATGGTACTAAATACTCACAACAGAATCGGAATATGGTACTAAATACTCACAACAGAATCGGATTAAGTACTGAATACCCACAGCAGAATTGGAATATGGTACTAAATACACACAACAGAATCTAAAATAATATGGTACTAAATACCCACAACAGAATCAGAATATGGTACTAAATACTAAAAACAGGTTCGGAATATGGTACTAAATACCCACAACAGAATGAGAATATGGTTCTAAAAACTCACAACAGAATCGGAATATTCTACAAAATACCCACAACAGAATCGGAATATGGTACTAAATACAACAGAATCGGAATATGGTACTAAATACTCACGACAGAATTGGAATATGGTACTAAAAACTCACAACAGAATCGGAATATTCTACAAAATACCCACAACAGAATCGGAATATGGTACTAAATACAACAGAATCGGAATATGGTACTATATACTCACGACAGAAATGGAATATGGTACTAAATACACACAACAGAATCAGACTATAGTACTAAGCACTCACAACAGAATAGGAATATGGTGCTAAATTCAACAGAATCAGAATATTATATTAAATATGCACGACAGAATCGGAATATGTTACTAAATACTCACAACAGAATCACAATATGTTACTAAATACTCACAACAGAATCGGAATATGGTAATAAATACTTACAACAGAATCGGAATATGGTACTAAATACTCACAGCAAAATCAGCTTGTGGTACTGAATGCAACAAAATCGGAATAAGGTACTGAATTCTCACAACAGAATTGGAATATGGTACTAAATACAACAGAATCAGAATATGGTACTAAATACTCACAACAGAATCGGAAAGTGGTACTAAATACAACAGAATTGGAATATTGTACTAAATACTCACAACAGAATCAGAATATGGTACGAAATACTCACAGCAGAATCGGAATTTTGTACTAAATAGCCACAACAGAATCAGAATATGGTAATACATACCCACAACAGAATCGGGATACGGTACTAAATACTCAGAACAGAATCAGAATATGGTACTAAATACAACAGAATCGGAATATGGGACTAAATATTCACAACAGAATCGTAATATTCTACTAAATGCAACAGAATCAGAATACGGAAATAAATCCTTATGACAGGATATTAATATGGAAAAAAATTCAACAGAATTGGATTATGGGACTAAATGCTCACAGCAAAATCAGAATGTGGTTCTGAATGCAACAGAATCGGAATAAGGTAATGAATACACACAACGGAATAGGAATAAGATACAAAATACAGCAGATTCAGAAAATGGTACTAATTACCCTCAACAGAATCGGAATATGGTTCTAAAATCAACAGAATCGGAATATTCTACAAAATACACACAACAGAATCAGAATATGGTACTAAATACTCACAACAGAATTGGAATATCATGATAAATACTCACAACAGAATCGGAATTTTTTACTAAATATTCACTACAAAATCATAATATTCTACTAAATGCAACAGAGTCAGAATACGGAAATAAATGCTTGGGACAGAATCATAATATGGTACAAAATTCAACAGAATCGGAATATGGTACAAAATACTCAAAACACGTTCGGAATATGGTACTAAATACTCACAATAGAATCAGAATATTCTAAATACAACAGATTCGGATTATTATATTAAGTACCCACAACAGAATCTAAAAAAATATGGTACTAAATGCTCACAATATAATCGGAATATGGTACTAAATACAACAGAATCGGAATATGATTCTAAATACAACAGAATCGGAATATGGTACTAAATACTCACAACAGAATTGGAATATGTTACTAAATACTCACAACAGAATTGGAAAATGGTAATAAATACCTAAAACAGAATCGGAATATTGTACTAAATACTCACAACAGAATCGGAATATGCTAATAAATACAACAGAATCAGAATATGGTACTAAATACTCACAACAGAATCGGATTAAGTACTGAATACCCACAGCAGAATCTTAAAAAATATGGTACTAAATACACACAACAGAATTGGAATATGGTACTAAATACACACAACAGAATCTAAAATAATATGGTACTAAATACCCACAACAGAATCAGAATATGGTACTAAATACTAAAAACAGGTTCGGAATATGGTACTAAATACCCACAACAGAATGAGAATATGGTTCTAAAAACTCACAACAGAATCGGAATATTCTACAAAATACCCACAACAGAATCGGAATATGGTACTAAATACAACAGAATCGGAATATGGTACTAAATACTCACGACAGAATTGGAATATGGTACTAAAAACTCACAACAGAATCAGAATATTCTACAAAATACCCACAACAGAATCGGAATATGGTACTAAATACAACAGAATCGGAATATGGTACTATATACTCACGACAGAATTGGAATATGGTACTAAATACACACAACAGAATCAGACTATAGTACTAAGCACTCACAACAGAATAGGAATATGGTGCTAAATTCAACAGAATCAGAATATTATATTAAATATGCATGACAGAATCAGACTATGGTACTAAATACTCACAACAGGATCAGAATATGGTACTAAATACTCACAACAGAATCAGAATATGGTACTAAATACCCACAACAGAATCAGAATATGGTACGAAATACAACAAAATCGGAATATGGTAATAAATACTCACATCAGAATCAGAATATTTTACTAAATATTCACAACAGAATCGGAATAAGGTACTAAATATTCACAACAGAATCGGAATATGGTCCTAAATACCCACAACAGATTCAGAAAATGGTACTAATTACGCTCAACAGAATCGGAATATGGTTCTAAAAACAACAGAATTGGAATATTATACAAAATACACACAACAGATCGGAATATTGTATTAAATACCCACAACAGAATCGGAATATGGTAATAAATGCAACAGCATCAGAATATGGTACTAAATCCTCACCACAGAATCGGAATATGGTAATAAATGCAACAGAATCAGAATATGGTACTAAATACTCACAACAGATCGGAATATTGTATTAAATACCCACAACAGAATCGGAATATGGTAATAAATGCAACAGCATCAGAATATGGTACTAAATCCTCACCACAGAATCGGAATATGGTACTAAATACCCACAACAGAATCGGAATATGGTACTAAATACAACAGAATCAGAATATGGTACTAAATCCTCACCACAGAATCGGAATATGGTACTAAATACCCACAACAGAATCGGAATATGGTACTAATTACAACAGAATCGGAATATGGTGCTAAATACTCACAACAGAATCAAAATATGGTACTAAATCCTCAACCACAGAATTGGAACATGGTACTAAATACAACAGAATCGGAATATGGTGCTAAATACCCACAACAGAATCAAAATATGGTACTAAATACTCACAACAGAATCGTAATATTCTACTAAATGCAACACAATCAGAATACGGAAATAAATCCTTATGACAGGATCATAATATGGTAAAAAATTCAACAGAATCGGATTATGGTACTAAATACTCACAGCAGAATCAGAATGTGGTACTGAATGCAACAGAATTGGAATAGGGTACTGAATACACCCAACGGAATCGGAATATGGTACAAAATACAGCAGATTCAGAATATGGTACTAATTACCCTCAACAGAATCGGAATATTCTACAAAATACACACAACAAAATCCGAATATGGTACTAAATACAACAGAATCGTAATATCATAATAAATACAACAGAATTGGAATATGGTACGAAATACAACAGAATCGGAATATGGTATTAAATACTCACAACAGAATCGGAATATGGTACTAAATACCCACAACAGAATCGGAATATGGTACTAAATACTCACAACAGAATCGGAATATGGTAATAAATACTCACAACAGAATCGGAATATGGTACTAAATACTCACAGCAGAATCAGATTGTGGTACTGAATGCAACAGAATCGGAATGTGGTACTAAATACAACAGAATCGGAATGTTGTACTAAATTCTCACAACAGAATTGGAATATGGTACTAAATACAACAGAATCGGAATATGGTACTAAATACTCACAACAGAATCGGAATATGGTGCTAAATACTAACAACAGAATCGGAATATGATACTAAATACAGCAGAATCAGAATATGGTACTAAATCCTCACAACAGAATTGGATTATGGAAATAAATACAACAGAATCGGAATATTCTACAAAATACCCACAACAGAATCGGAACATGGTACTAAATACAACAGAATCGGAATATGGTACTAAATAGAACAGAATCAGAATATGGTACTAAATACTCACGACAGAATCAGCTTGTGGTACTGAATGCAACAGAATCGGAATAGGGTACTAAATACTCATAACAGTATCGGAATATGGTACTAAATACTCACAAGAGAATTGGAATATGGTACTAAATAGAACAGAATCGGAATATGGTACTAAATACGCACAACAGAATCGGAATATGGTACTAAATACTCACGACAGAATCGGAATATGGTACTAAATACTCACAACAGAATTGGAATATGGTACTAAATACAACAGAATCGGGATATGTTACAAAATACTCACAACAGAATCGGAAAATGGTAATAAATACCTGAAACAAAATCGGAATATTCTACAAAATACCCACAACAGAATCGGAACATGGTACTAAATACAACAGAATCGGAATATGGTACTAAATAGAACAGAATCAGAATATGATACTAAATACTCACGACAGAATCGGAATATGGTACTAAATACTCACAACAGAATCGGAATATGGAAATAAATACTCACAACAGAATCGGAATATGTTACTAAATACTCACAGCAAAATCAGCTTGTGGTACTGAATGCAACAAAATCGGAATAAGGTACTGAATTCTCACAACAGAATTGGAATATGGTACTAAATACAACAGAATCAGAATATGGTACTAAATACTCACAACAGAATCGGAAAGTGGTACTAAATACAACAGAATTGGAATATTGTACTAAATACTCACAACAGAATCAGAATATGGTACGAAATACTCACAACAGAATCGGAATATTGTACTAAATAGCCACAACAGAATCGGAATATGGTAATACATACCCACAACAGAATCGGAATACGGTACTAAATACTCAGAACAGAATCAGAATATGGTACTAAATACAACAGAATCGGAATATGGGACTAAATATTCACAACAGAATCGTAATATTCTACTAAATGCAACAGAATCAGAATACGGAAATAAATCCTTATGACAGGATATTAATATGGAAAAAAATTCAACACAATCGGATTATGGGACTAAATGCTCACAGCAAAATCAGAATGTGGTTCTGAATGCAACAGAATCGGAATAAGGTAATGAATACACACAACGGAATAGGAATAAGATACAAAATACAGCAGATTCAGCATATGGTACTAATTACCCTCAACAGAATCGGAATATGGTTCTAAAATCAACAGAATCGGAATATTCTACAAAATACACACAACAGAATCAGAATATGGTACTAAATACACACAACAGAATCAGAATATGGTACTAAATACTCACAACAGAATCGGAATATCATGATAAATACTCACAACATAATCGGAATTTTTTACTAAATATTCGCTACAAAATCATAATATTCTACTAAATGCAACAGAGTCAGAATACGGAAATAAATGCTTGGGACAGAATCATAATATGGTACAAAATTCAACAGAATCGGAATATGGTACTAAATACTCAAAACACGTTCGGAATATGGTACTAAATACAATAGAATCAGAATATTCTAAATACAACAGAATCGGATTATTATATTAAGTACCCACAACAGAATCTAAAAAAATATGGTACTAAATGCTCACAATATAATCGGAATATGATTCTAAATACAACAGAATCGGAATATGGTACTAAATACTCACAACAGAATTGGAATATGTTACTAAATACTCACAACAGAATCGGAAAATGGTAATAAATACCTAAAACAGAATCGGAATATTGTACTAAATACTCACAACAGATCGGAATATTGTATTAAATACCCACAACAGAATCGGAATATGGTAATAAATACAACAGAATCAGGATATGGTACTAAATACTCACAACAGAATCGGATTAAGTACTGAATACCCACAGCAGAATCTTAAAAAATATGGTACTAAATACACACAACAGAATCAGAATATGGTACTAAATACACACAACAGAATCTAAAATAATATGGTACTAAATACACACAACAGAATCAGAATATGGTACTAAATACTAAAAACAGGTTCGGAATATGGTACTAAATACCCACAACAGAATCAGAATATAGTACTAAATTCTAAAAACAGTTTCGGAATATAGTACTAAATACCCACAACAGGATCAGAATATGGTTCTAAAAACTCACAACAGAATCGGAATATTCTACAAAATACCCACAACAGAATTGGAATATGGTACTAAATACAACAGAATCGGAATATGGTACTATATACTCACGACAGAATCGGAATATGGTACTAAATACACACAACAGAATCAGACTATAGTACTAAGCACTCACAACAGAATAGGAATATGGTGCTAAATACAACAGAATCAGAATATTATATTAAATATGCACAACAGAATCAGACTATGGTACTAAATACTCACAACAGGATCAGAATATGGTACTAACTACTCACAACAGGATCAGACTATGGTACTAAATACTCACAACAGAATCAGAATATGGTACTAAATTCCCATAACAGTATCAGAATATGGTAATAATTACTCACAACAGAATCAGAATATGGTACTAAATACCCACAACAGAATAAGAATATGGTACTAAAAAGAACAAAATCGGAATATGGTAATAAATACTCACAACAGAATCGGAATATGGCACTAAATTCACACAACAGAATCAGAATATGGTACTAAATACTCACAACAGAATCAGAATATGGTACTAAATACTAAAAACAGGTTCGGAATATGATACTAAATACCCACAACAGAATCAGAATATGGTTCTAAAAACTCACAACAGAATCGGAATATTCTCCAAAATACCCACAGCAGAATCAGACTATGGTACTAAATACTCACAACACAATCAGAATATGGTACGACATACAACAAAATTGGAATATGGTAATAAATACTCACAACAGAATCGGAATATGGCACTAAATACTCACAACAGAATCAGAATAAGGTAATAAATACTCACATCAGAATCGGAATATTTTACTAAATATTCACAACAGAATCGGAATAAGGTACTAAGGGGGAAAAATTAGGTCGCGCCCCGTTTGGGGCGCAAATATCGTCTGGACGCAAATATTAGCGCCTGGCGCTAATTATCGGCACTGACTGGAAACTTCACTTTTACCGCCCCGGGAGGTGAGTGGAGTGCTAAATCAGGCGCTGCACACCTGTCTTAAGGCGCAAAGGCCGAGCAGTGAGGCGCTAACTCAGCGCGCGAGCGCAGCGCAGGTGCCGGCCAGTTCTTAAAGGGGGGGGCCAACTTGCTCCCCAGCCACACCCTGCTCATTGCAGCCTTGAATCTCGGCCTGGAGAGACCTGTGAATCCATTTTGCTGCCAAGGATGGAGAGGGTGAGAGAACGAGCTCAGCGCTTCACCGAGCGGGCCTTGGATGCTCTGGTTGGCGCGGTGGAGCACAGAAGATGTATACTCTTCCCTGAGAGTGGCAGGAGGCCTTTGCCACGCGAGTACAGAAGAGTGTGGAGGGAGGTGGCTCAGAGCGTCTCCTCCAGGAGCATGGTGCCCAGGACCCATGTTCAATGCCGCAAAAAGTTCAACGACCTCACTCGGGTCGTCAGGGTGAGTGGCTTTTTCTCAATACCTCTCCATCCCTCCATCTCAACCTCACTCTATGGCCAGAGGGTCTTAAAACCCCAATGCACAACACTCATCCAACACCTATGGCCCTTTCATGAAACACACACACACATTCCACACTTTGCATACAGTAAGGGCTATTCACCTATGGGAGGCACATCAGGCAAGACCATGGCTGCATACAGTAAGGGCTATTCACCTATGGGAGGCACATCAGGCAAGAGCATGGCTGTATATTTACTCAGATGCTGTCCATTTTCTTGCAGGCCAAGCTGGCGCATAATAGGAGACAGCAGCAACGGACAGGTGGAGGGCGGCCTCAGCTGCAACCCCTCAGCGATCTTGAGGAGCGCGTCCACAGGATTGTGGCAAGCCGGGTGATCGGTCCCGTCGCCACTGGAGACGCCGACCCCGTTCTGGACAGCAATGGTAAGGTCATCACCTTTTTGTCCTCTGTCCTTCCACTTGTCCCTCACAACACCAGCCTTTGACACTTTCAATCCAACTTGCTAACTCGCTGCACTTATTCCTCCCTTACTGCCACCCTGTCCTCACGCTAAAGCCACTCTTGTACCTCCCTGCTTTCAGATGGTGATTCACCAGCTGAGGAGACGGGCCCTGAAGCTGCCACTGGGAGTGAAGCTGCAGCCGAGGAGGAAGAGGAAGCCGGAGCATCAGTGCCACCTTCTCCCGAGGAAGCCCATGCCCACACTGGGAACACGCCTTCCCTGGAGGGGAGCAGGGGGGAAGGGTCTGATGAGGGTGAAGCTCCAGGACCCAGCGGGCTGCAGCAATGCCATGGGGGTAGGGAAGAACGGGGGCCTTCTCCCCAGAGGGAGAGTATGCCAGACACTCCTACTGCAATGGACGCAGAGGAGGAGCGGCTGATCGCAGAAATGAACACCCAGGCGGTGGGCATGCACACTGAGCTCATGGGTGCAGTGGGAAGGGTGCCCGAATGCATTGAGTCACTGGCAAGGAGTGTGGAGCACTTCGCTGTAGCACAGGCGGATGCCACACTAACGCTTAGTGCTGCAATTCAGTCACTGGCTGCCGTGATCCCATCTCTGACTGCTCTCATGCAGACTCAGATTGAGGCCACGCGAGCACTGACTGCTGCCAACCTCGATGGTTCGTTCACATGTCCCCGGGGCTCTCACCGCGCCGCAGCAGGCCAGCAATCTGTGCTCCAGCAGATTGCTCCGGATGCTGAAGTGCTGCCCCGTGGGAGTGCCAGTGTGTCGGGCGAGCAGGGAGTTACTGTCCTCTCTCACAAAAAGCTAACACAAGAACACAAATTGACAGGATATGCAGCCAGCAGGTGGTTTGACACGTTGGACCCCCTGGGACACATCTCATTGTCTTGGCTGTGCTCTTTGTTGTAGCGAATAATGTGAATAGATTTTGTCTGGGTTTAAATTGTGAATTCTGGGAGATTCTCTCATTGCTAACTTACCTGACGAAGGAGCGACAGCTCCGAAAGCTTGTAAAATTAAATAAATCTGTTGGACTATAACCTGGTGTTGTGCGACTTCTCATTTTTGTCCACCCCAGTCCAACGCCGGCATCTCCACATCATGCTCTCTCACGATGACAGCATTCCTGCTGCCAACACTGTCACTTCTCCACTGCACTTGCCACCGCCTGTAGGACAGACTGCTACGGCCCATGCAGAGTTGGTGCAGTCTGCAGCCGGGCCCTCCAGGCCCAGAACTGGTCGAGGCCGTCCTTCAGGGGCATCTGCAGTGTCAGGGTCTGACGATCTGCAGCCTTCCACCAGCCTTGCTGCAGCCACTGAGGTCCCATTACGGAGGAGCAGTAGGGTTAGAAGGGGGGAAGTGCGCAAGGGAAGGAGATCACCCTCGAAGGTCAAAAAGTAGGAGGTGTGACAAAATGCTGGTCATTTTTTTATTAAAGGCCGAGGTTCGTGGTCCAACTTTTGTCTAGTGTTTTGGACATTATCTCCAGGTTGTGAGAACCAGTTATGTTAATGACTGTTTTTTTGTGTTTATTTCTATGAGTTTGTCATGAGGAAATGACACACACAGAGTTTGTAAAATAAATAAGTTTTTGTATTCAAAATATACATGTTTGGTGTTTGGAATCATTGGTGCCTTGGCCGGCTTAGGGGTTGCGTGCTGGGTTCATTGATGTTGTTAGCAATGGCAGAAGCCATTTCCACAGCAGGGCCCTAGAAGCGGCTTGCTATCAGCCGTTGACGGACGGCCCTTGCAGTTTCACCATTGTGGGCCGCCCTCCCGCCTTGGTGCTGCTGATGATCATCCTCCTCGTCCTCTTCCTCCTCCTCCTCTGGTGGTGCTCCAAGGCCTGGTGGCATTGGCTGGGTCCTGACGTTTGCCATGTTATGCAACATGCAGCACACAACTACGAAGTTGGATACTCGCTCAGGCGAGTACTGCAGGGCTCCTCCAGAATGGTCGAGACAGCGGAACCGTTGCTTCAGCACGCCGATTGTGCGCTCAATTATGTTCCTGGTAGCTTGATGGCTCTCGTTGTACCGCAGCTCAGCAGGGGTGTTGGGCGTACGGAGCGGTGTCATCAGCCAGGTGCTCAATGGATACCCCTTGTCCCCGAGAAGCCAACCAACTGGCTGATGCGGTGCCTCGAAATGTTCTGCCACAGTAGTCTGGCGCAGGATAAAAGCATCGTGGCAGCTGCCAGGATAGTGGGCATTGACAGCGAGTATCAGCTGCCTGTGGTCACAGACCAACTGAACATTCAAGGAATGGAACCCCTTTCTGTTCCGGAATTCCTCGGCATTCTCATGTGGAGCACGCAAAGCCACATGCGTGCAGTCAATGGCGCCCTGCACCATGGGGAAGCCCGCTATCCTCGCAAAGCCCAGAGCGCGGTCACGCTGCTTGTCTGGGGTCATGGGGAAAGAGATGAACTTTCGTCTCCTTTTAAAGAGGGCATTTGGGACCTGCCGGATGCAGCAATGCACCGCGAACTGGGAGATATTGGCGAGGTCCCCAGCAGCAGCTTGAAATGAGCCAGTAGCATAGAAGTTGAGAGCCACTGTGACCTTCACTGCCACCGACAGAGACGTCCTGGACCTCAGTTGAGGCTGCAGATCTGGCTGCAGCAGGTGGCAGAGCTCAGTGACCACCTCCTTGCTGAATCGCAGCCTTCGCAAACACAGCTCCTCAGACATATGAATGTAGGAGAGCTGTTCACGATATACCCTGGGAGGGTAAGCTCTCCTGTACAGACGCCTGTTGGCCCTCCTCCGTCTGGCCATCATTGCCACTCTCTCTCTGCGTCTCCGTGTCCTCCGATTCAGCTGGAGCAGGATGACGCCCCCATTCAGTGCAGCCCCCATAGTCTCTTTGCAAGCAAAGTTATGAAGGACAGCAACCAAAGTACCAGCGAAGTTAGGATCAGTAGGCAAAACTACCTCACAAAGCGTTGACTCAATGCAGAAGTCTCTCTTTCTCTCTCTCCGAATCTCTCTCTCTCTCTCAGAACGAGTGGTGCAAAAATGTCAACCACAGAAAAAGACAGGAAGAGGCCCCCTTTAAATAGCGCCCCCCCCAGCCCCACAGCAATTGATAGCGTTCCAGTCTTCCGGTCGTTGGATGCGCCAGGCGGTAAGGCAGGGGGCGCCACTCAATTTCCGCTCCGGGGCGCCACAAGGGCATTGCACCATGGAATGACGTCACAATCTGCGCGCGCAGGTGTCTAGTTAAGTTCCCGAGCGGCGCAAACATCGCTGCGCCCGGGCGCTAGCGGCTTTGCGCCCCATTAGCGCCCTCTTAAGGCGCTAACGGGAGGCGCAACCAACTGAATTTTTCCCCCTAAATATTCACAACAGAATTGGAATATGGTACTAAATACCCACAACAGAATCAGAATATATGGCAAATAAATACTCACAACAGAATCGGAATATGGTACTAAATACCCACAATAGAATCAGAATATGGTACGAAATAATCACAACAGAATCAGAATAAGGTACTAAATATTCACAACAGAATCGGAATATGGTACTAAATACTCACAGCAGAATCAGATTGTGGTACTGAATGCAACAGAATCAGAATAAGGTACTGAATACTCACAGCAGAATCGGAATATGGTACTAAAAACTCACAACAGATTCGGAATATGGTACTAAATACCACAGAATCGGAATATGGTACTAAATACACACAACAGATTCAGAAAATGGTACTAAATACTCACAACAGATCGGAATATTGTATTAAATACCCACAACAGAATCGGAATATGGTAATAAATACTGACAACACAATCGGAATACGGTACTAAATACTCAGAACAGAATTGGAATATGGTACTAAATACAACAGAATCGGAATTTGGTACTAAATACCCGCAACAGAATCGAAAAAAATATGGTACTAAATACCCACAACAGAATCAGAATATGGTACTAAATACTAAAAACAGGTTCGGAATATAGTACTAAATACCCACAACAGAATCAGAATATGGTTCTAAAAACTCACAACGGAATCGGAATATTCTACAAAATTACCACAACAGAATCGGAATATGGTACGAAATACAACAGAATCAGAATATGGTACTAAATACTCACGACAGAATCGGAATATGGTACTAAATACTCACAACAGAATTGGAATATGGTACTAAATGCTCACAACAGAATCGGAACATGGTACTAAATACAACTGAATCAGAATATGGTACTAAATACTCACAACAGAATCAGAATATGGTACTAAATACTCACAACAGAATCACAATATGTTACTAAATACTCACAACAGAATCGGAATATGGTAATAAATACTCACAACAGAATCGGAATAGGGTACTAAATACTCATGACAGAATCGGAATATGGTACTAAATACTCACGACAGAATCAGAATATGGTACTAAATACTCACAACAGAATTGGAATATGGTACTAAATACAACAGAATTGGAATATGGTACTAAATACTCACAACAGAATTGGAATATGGTACTAAATACAACAGAATCGGGATATGTTACAAAATACTCACAACAGAATCGGAATATGGTAATAAATACCTGAAACAAAATCGGAATATTCTACAAAATACCCACAACAGAATCGGAATATGGTACTAAATAGAACAGAATCGGAATATGGTACTAAATACAACAGAATCAGAATATGGTACTAAATACTCACGACAGAATCGGAATATGTTACTAAATACTCACAACAGAATCAGAATATGGTAATAAATACTCACAACAGAATCGGAATATGGTACTAAATACTCACAGCAAAATCAGCTTGTGGTACTGAATGCAACAAAATCGGAATAAGGTACTGAATACTCACAGCAGAATTGGATAATGGTACTAAATACCACAGAATCAGAATATGGTACTAAATACTCACAACAGAATCGGAAAGTGGTACTAAATACAACAGAATTGGAATATTGTACTAAATACTCACAACAGAATCAGAATATGGTACGAAATACTCACAACAGAATCGGAATTTTGTACTAAATAGCCACAACAGAATAGGAATATGGTAATACATACCCACAACAGAATCGGAATACGGTACTAAATACTCAGAACAGAATCAGAATATGGTACTAAATACAACAGAATCGGAATATGGGACTAAATATTCACAACAGAATCGTAATATTCTACTAAATGCAGCAGAATCAGAATACGGAAATAAATCCTTATGACAGGATATTAATATGGAAAAAAATTCAACAGAATCGGATTATGGGACTAAATGCTCACAGCAAAATCAGAATGTGGTTCTGAATGCAACAGAATCGGAATAAGGTAATGAATACACACAACGGAATAGGAATAAGATACAAAATACAGCAGATTCAGCATATGGTACTAATTACCCTCAACAGAATCGGAATATGGTTCTAAAATCAACAGAATTGGAATATTCTACAAAATACACACAACAGAATCAGAATATGGTACTAAATACTCACAACAGAATCGGAATATCATGATAAATACTCACAACAGAATCGGAATTTTTTACTAAATATTCGCTACAAAATCATAATATTCTACTAAATGCAACAGAGTCAGAATACGGAAATAAATGCTTGGGACAGAATCATAATATGGTACAAAATTCAACAGAATCGGAATATGGTACTAAATACTCTAAACACGTTCGGAATATGGTACTAAATACTCACAATAGAATCAGAATATTCGAAATACAACAGAATCGAATTATTATATTAAGTACCCACAACAGAATCAAAAAAAATATGGTACTAAATGCTCACAACAGAATTGGAATATGGTAATAAATACCTAAAACAGAATCGGAATATTGTACTAAATACTCACAACAGAATCGGAAAATGGTAATAAATACCTAAAACAGAATCGGAATATTGTACTAAATACTCACAACAGAATCAGAATATGGTACTAAATACTCACAACAGAATCGGATTAAGTACTGAATACCCACAGCAGAATCTTAAAAAATATGGTACTAAATACACACAACAGAATCAGAATATGGTACTAAATACACACAACAGAATCTAAAATAATATGGTACTAAATACACACAACAGAATCAGAATATGGTACTAAATACTAAAAACAGGTTCGGAATATGGTACTAAATACAACAGAATCGGAATATGATTCTAAATACAACAGAATCGGAATATGGTACTAAATACTCACAACAGAATCGGAAAATGGTAATAAATACCTAAAACAGAATCGGAATATTGTACTAAATACTCACAACAGAATCAGAATATGGTACTAAATACTCACAACAGAATCGGATTAAGTACTGAATACCCACAGCAGAATCTTAAAAAATATGGTACTAAATACACACAACAGAATCAGAATATGGTACTAAATACACACAACAGAATCTAAAATAATATGGTACTAAATACACACAACAGAATCAGAATATGGTACTAAATACTAAAAACAGGTTCGGAATATGGTACTAAATACAACAGAATCAGAATATTATATTAAATATGCACAACAGAATCAGACTATGGTATTAAATACTCACAACAGAATCAGAATATGGTACTAAATTCCCATAACAGTATCAGAATATGGTAATAATTACTCACAACAGAATCAGAATATGGTACTAAATACCCACAACAGAATCAGAATATGGTAAGAAATACAACAAAATTGGAATATGGTAATAAATACTCACAACAGAATCGGAATATGGCACTAAATACCCACAACAGAATCAGAATAAGGTAATAAATACTCACATCAGAATCGGAATAAGGTAATAAATATTCACAACAGAATTGGAATATGGTACTAAATACCCAGAACAGAATCAGAATATATGGCAAATAAATACACACAACAGAATCGGAATATGGTACTAAATACAACAGAATCGGAATATGGTACTAAATACCCAGAACAGATTCAGAAAATGGTACTAATTACGCTCAACAGAATCGGAATATGGTTCTAAAAACAACAGAATTGGAATATTATACAAAATACACACAACAGAATCAGAATATGGTAATAAATACTGACAACACAATCGGAATATGGTACTAAATACTCAGAACAGAATTGGAATATGGTACTAAATACAACAGAATCGGAATATGGTACTAAATATCCACAACAGAATCAGAATATGGTACTAAATACTAAAAACAGGTTCGGAATATTGTACTAAATACCCACAACAGAATCAGAATATGGTTCAAAAACTCACAACAGAATCGGAATATTCTACAAAATACCCACAATTGAATCGGAATATAGTACTAAATACAACAGAATCGGAATATGGTACTAAATACTCATGACAGAATTGGAATATGGTACTAAATACTCACAACAGAATTGGAATATGGTACTAAATGCTCACAACAGAATCGGAATATGGTACTAAATACAACAGAATCGGGATATGTTACTAAATACTCACAACAGAATCGGAATATTGTAATAAATACAACAGAATCACAATATGTAACTAAATACTCACAACAGAATCGGAATATTGTAATAAATACTCACAGCAGAATCAGCTTGTGGTACTGAATGCAACAGAATCGGAATAAGATACTGAATACTCACAACAGAATTGGAATATGGTACTAAATACAACAGAATCAGAATATCGTACTAAATACTCACAACAGAATTGGAATGTGGTACTAAATACAACAGAATTGGAATATTGTACTAAATACACACAACAGAATCTAAAATAATATGGTACTAAATACCCACAACAGAATCAGAATATGGTTCTAAAAACTCATATCAGAATCGGAATATGGTACTAAATACTAAAAACAGGTTTGGAATATGGTACTAAATACCCACAACAGAATCAGAATATGGTTCTAAAAACTCACAACAGAATCGGAATATTCTACAAAATACCCACAACAGAATCGGAATATGGTACAATATACAACAGAATCGGAATATGGTACTATATACTCACGACAGAATTGGAATATGGTACTAAATAACACAACAGAATCAGACTATTATATTAAATATGCACAACAGAATCAGACTATGGTACTAAATACTCACAACAGGATCAGAATATGGTACTAAATACTCACAACAGAATCAGAATATGGTACTAAATTCCCATAACAGTATCAGAATATGGTACGAAATACAACAAAATCAGAATATGGTAATAAATACTCACAACAGAATCGGAATATGGCACTAAATACCCACAACAGAATCAGAATAAGGTAATAAATACTCACATCAGAATCGGAATATTTTACGAAATATTCACAACAGAATCAGAATAAGGTACTAAATATTCACAACAGAATTGGAATATGGTACTAAATACACAGAACAGAATCAGAATATATGGCAAATAAATACACACAACAAAATCGGAATATGGTACTAAATACCCACAATAGAATCAGAATATGGTACTAAATGCTCACAACAGAATCGGAATATGGTACTAAATACAACAGAATCGGAATATGGTACTATATCCTGACCACAGAATCGGAATATGGTCCTAAATACCCACAACAGATTCAGAAAATGGTACTAATTACGCTCGACAGAATCGGAATATGGTTCTAAAAACAACAGAATTGGAATATTATACAAAATACACACAACAGAATCAGAATATGGTACTAAATACTCACAACAGATCGGAATATTGTATTAAATACCCACAACAGAATCAGAATATGGTAATAAATACTGACAACACAATCGGAATATGGTACTAAATACTCAGAACAGAATTGGAATATGGTACTAAATACAACAGAATCGGAATATGGTACTAAATATCCACAACAGAATCAGAATATGGTACTACATACTAAAAACAGGTTCGGAATATAGTACTAAATACCCACAACAGAATCAGAATATGGTTCTAAAAACTCACAACAGAATCGGAATATTCTACAAAATACCCACAATTGAATCGGAATATGGTACTAAATACAACAGAATCGGAATATGGTACTAAATACTCACGACAGAATTGGAATATGGTACTATGGGGGAAAAATTAGGTCGCGCCCCTTTTGGGGCGCAAATATCGTCTGGACGCAAATATTAGCGCCTGGCGCTAATTATCGGCACTGACTATAAACTTCACTTTTACCGCCCCGGGAGGTGAGTGGAGCGCTAAATCAGGCGCTGCACACCTGTCTTAAGGCGCAAAGGCCGAGCAGTGAGGCGCTAACTCAGCGCGCGAGCGCAGCGCAGCTGCTGCCAGTTAGCGAGGGAACACAGACACACTGGCGCCGGCCACTTCTTAAAGCGGGGGGGGCCAACTTGCTCCCCAGCCACACCCTGCTCATTGCAGCCTTGAATCTCGGCCTGGAGAGACCTGTGAATCCATTTTGCTGCCAAGGATGGAGAGGGTGAGAGAACGAGCTCATCGCTTCACCGAGCGGGCCTTGGATGCTCTGGTTGGCGCGGTGGAGCGCAGAAGATGTATACTCTTCCCTGAGAGTGGCAGGAGCCCTTTGCCACGCGAGTTCAGAAGAGTGTGGAGGGAGGTGGCTCAGAGCGTCTCCTCCAGGAGCATGGTGCCCAGGACCCATACTCAATGCCGCAAAAAGTTCAACGACCTCACTCGGGTCGTCAGGGTGAGTGGCTTTTTCTCAATACCTCTCCATCCCTCCATCTCAACCTCACTCTATGGCCAGAGGGTCTTAAAACCCCAATGCACAACACTCATCCAACACCTATGGCCCTTTCATGAAACACACACACACATTCCACACTTTGCATACAGTAAGGGCTATTCACCTATGGGAGGCACATCAGGCAAGACCATGGCTGCATACATTAAGGGCTATTCACCTATGGGAGGCACATCAGGCAAGACCATGGCTGCATACAGTAAGGGCTATTCACCTATGGGAGGCACATCAGGCAAGACCATGGCTGTATATTTACTCAGATGCTGTCCTTTTTCTTACAGGCCAAGCTGGCGCATAATCGGAGACAGCAGCAACGGACAGGTGGAGGGCGGCCTCAGCTGCAACCCCTCAGCGATCTTCAGGAGCGCGTCCACAGGATTGTGGCAAGCCGGGTGATTGGTCCCGTCGCCACTGGAGACGCCGACCCCGTTCTGGACAGCAATGGTAAGGTCATCACCTTTTTGTCCTCTGTCCTTCCACTTGTCCCTCACAACACCAGCCTTTGACACTTTCAATCCAACTTGCTAACTCGCTGCACTTATTCCTCCCTTACTGCCACCCTGTCCTCACGCTAAAGCCACTCTTGTACCTCCCTGCTTTCAGATGGTGATTCACCAGCTGAGGAGACGGGCCCTGAAGCTGCCACTGGGAGTGATGCTGCAGCTGAGGAGGAAGAGGAAGCCGGAGCATCAGTGCCACCCTCTCCCGAGGAAGCCCATGCCCACACTGGGAACACGCCTTCCCTGGAGGGGAGCAGGGGGGAAGGGTCTGATGAGGGTGAAGCTCCAGGACCCAGCGGGCTGCAGCAACGCCATGGGGGTAGGGAAGAACGGGGGCCTTCTCCCCAGAGGGAGAGTATGCCAGACACTCCTACTGCAATGGACGCAGAGGAGGAGCGGCTGATCGCAGAAATGAACACCCAGGCGGTGGGCATGCACACTGAGCTCATGGGTGCAGTGGGAAGGGTGCCCGAATGCATTGAGTCACTGGCAAGGAGTGTGGAGCACTTCGCTGTAGCACAGGCGGATGCCACACTAACGCTTAGTGCTGCAATTCAGTCACTGGCTGCCGTGATCCCATCTCTGACTGCTCTCATGCAGACTCAGATTGAGGCCACGCGAGCACAGACTGCTGCCAACCTCGATGGTTCGTTCACATGTCCCTGGGGCTGTCACCGCGCCGCAGCAGGCCAGCAATCTGTTCTCCAGCAGATTGCTCCGGATGCTGAAGTGCTGCCCCGTGGGAGTGCCAGTGTGTCGGGCGAGCAGGGAGTTGCTGTCCTCTCTCACGATGACAGCATTCCTGCTGCCAACACTGTCACTTCTCCACTGCACTTGCCACCGCCTGTAGGACAGACTGCTGCCGCCCATGCAGAGTTGGTGCAGTCTGCAGCCGGGCCCTCCAGGCCCAGAACTGGTCGAGGCCGTCCTTCAGGGGCATCTGCAGTGTCAGGGTCTGACGAGCAGCAGCCATCCACCAGCCTTGCTGCAGCCACTGAGGTCCCATTACGGAGGAGCAGTAGGGTTAGAAGGGGGGAAGTGCGCAAGGGAAGGAGATCACCCTCGAAGGGCAAAAAGTAGGAGGTGTGACAAAATGCTGGTCATTTTTTTATTAAAGGTCGAGGTTCATGGTCCAACTTTTGTTTAGTGTTTTGGACATTATCTCCAGGTTGTGAGAACCAGTTATGTTATTGACTGTTTTTTTGTGTTTATTTCTCTGAGTTTGTCATGAGGAATTGACACACACAGAGTTTGTAAAATAAATAAGTTTCTGTATTCAAAATATACATGGTTGGTGGTTGGAATTATTGGTGCCTTGGCTGGCTTAGGGGTTGCGTGCTGGGTTCATTAATGTTGTTAGCAATGGCAGAAGCCATTTCCACAGCAGGGGCCCTAGAAGCGGCTTGCTATTAGCCGTTGACGGACGGCCCTTGCAGTTTCACCATTGTGGGCCGCCCTCCCGCCTTGGTGCTGCTGATGATCATCCTCCTCGTCCTCTTCCTCCTCTTCCTCCTCCTCCTCTGGTGGTGCTCCAAGGCCTGGTGGCATTGGCTGGGTCCTGAGGATTGCCATGTTATGCAACATGCAGCACACGACTACGAAGATGGATACTCGCTCAGGCGAGTACTGCAGGGCTCCTCCAGAATGGTCGAGACAGCGGAACCGTTGCTTCAGCACGCCGATTGTGCGCTCAATTATGTTCCTGGTAGCTTGATGGCTCTCATTGTACTGCAGCTCAGCAGGGGTGTTGGGCGTACGGAGCGGTGTCATCAGCCAGGTGCTCAATGCATACCCCTTGTCCCCGAGAAGCCAACCAACTGGCTGATGCGGTGCCTCGAAAAGTTCTGCCACAGTAGTCTGGCGCAGGATAAAAGCATCGTGGCAGCTGCCAGGATAGTGGGCATTGACAGCGAGTATCAGCTGTCTGTGGTCACAGACCAACTGAACATTCAAGGAATGGAACCCCTTTCAGTTCCGGAATTCCTCGGCATTCTCATGTGGAGCACGCAAAGCCACATGCGTGCAGTCAATGGCGCCCTGCACCATGGGGAAGCCCGCTACCCTCGCAAAGCCCAGAGTGCGGTCACGCTGCTTGTCTGGGGTCATGGGGAAAGAGATGAACTCTCGTCTCCTTTTAAAGAGGGCATTTGTGACCTGCCGGATGCAGCAATGCACCGCGAACTGGGAGATATTGGCGAGGTCCCCAGCAGCAGCTTGAAATGAGCCAGTAGCGTAAAAGTTGAGAGCCACTGTGACCTTCACTGCCACCGACAGAGACGTCCTGGACCTCAGTTGAGGCTGCAGATCTGGCTGCAGCAGGTGGCAGAGCTCAGTGACCACCTCCTTGCTGAATCGCAGCCTTCGCAAACACAGCTTCTCAGACATATGAATGTAGGAGAGCTGTTCACGATATACCCTGGGAGGGTAAGCTCTCCTGTACAGACGCCTGTTGGCCCTCCTCCGTCTGGCCATCATTGCCACTCTCTCTCTGCGTCTCTGTATCCTCCGATTCAGCTGGAGCAGGACGACGCCCACAATCAGTGCAGCCCCCATAGTCTCTTTGCAAGCAAAGTAATGAAGGACAGCAACTAAAGTACTAGCGAAGTTAGGATCAATAGGCAAAACTACCTCACAAAGCGTTGACTCAATGCAGAAGTCTCTCTTTCTCTCTCTCCGAATCTCTCTCTCTCTCTCAGAACGAGTGGTGCAAAAATGTCGACCACAGAAAAAGACAGGAAGAGGCCCCCTTTAAATAGCGCCCCCCCCAGCCCCACAGCGATTGATAGCGTTCCAGTCTTCCGGTCGTTGGATGCGCCAGGCGGTAAGGCAGGGGGCGCCACTCAATTTCCGCTCCGGGGCGCCACAAGGGCATTGCACCATGGAATGATGTCACAATCTGCGCGCGCAGGTGGTCGCAGCGGTAAGTTTTAGCGCCGCCGCACAATCTCTAGTTAAGTTCCCGAGCGGCGCAAACATCGCTGTGCCCGGGCGTTAGCGGCTTTGCGCCCCATTAGCGCCCTCTTAAGGCGCTAACGGGAGGCGCAACCAACTGAATTTTTACCCCTAAATGCTCACAACAGAATCGGAATATGGTACTAAATACAACAGAATCGGGATATGTTACTAAATACTCACAACAGAATCGGAAAATGGTAATAAATACCTGAAACAAAATCGGAATATTCTACAAAATACCCACAACAGAATCGGAACATGGTACTAAATACAACAGAATCGGAATATGGTACTAAATACTCACAGCAGAATCAGCTTGTGCTACTGAATGCAACAGAATCGGAATAAGATACTGAATACTCACAACAGAATTGGAATATGGTACTAAATACAACAGAATCAGAATATGGTACTAAATACAACAGAATCAGAATATGGTACTAAATACTCACAACAGAATCAGAATATGGTACTAAATACTCACAACAGAATCGGAATATTGTACTAAATAGCCACAACAGAATCGGAATCTGGTAATACATACCCACAACAGAATCAGAATACGGTACTAAATACTCAGAACAGAATCAGAATATGGTACTAAATACAACAGAATCGGAATATGGGACTAAATATTCACAACAGAATCGTAATATGGTACTAAATACAACAGAATCACAATACGGAAATAAATGCTTATGACAGGATAATAATATGGAAAAAAATTCAACAGAATCGGATTATGGGAATAAATGCTCACAGCAAAATCAGAATGTGGTTCTGAATGCAACAGAATCGGAATGAGGTAATGAATACACACAACGGAATAGGAATAAGGTACAATATGCAGCACATTTAGAATATGGTACTAATTACCCTCAACAGAATCGGAATATGGTTCTAAAATCAACAGAATCGGAATATTCTACAAAATACACACAACAGAATCAGAATATGGTACTAAATACTCACAACAGAATCGGAATATCGTGATAAATACTCACAACAGAATCAGAATTTTTTACTAAATATTCACAACAAAATCAGAATATTCTACTAAATGCAACAGAGTCAGAATACGGAAATAAATGCTTGGGACAGTATCATAATAAGGCACAAAATTCAACAGAATTGGAATATGGTACGAAATACTCAAAACACGTTCGGAATATGGTACTAAATACTCACAATAGAATCAGAATATTCTAAATACAACAGAATCGGATTATTATATTAAGTACCCACAACAGAATCTAAAAAAATATGGTACTAAATGCTCACAACAGAATCGGCATATGGTACTAAATACAACAGAATCGGAATATGATTCTAAATACAACAGAATCGGAATATGGTACTAAATACTCACAACAGAATTGGAATATGTTACTAAATACTCACAACAGAATCGGAAAATGGTAATAAATACCTAAAACAAAATCGGAATATTGTACTAAATACTCACAACAGAATCAGAATATGGTACTAAATACAACAGAATCAGAATATGGTACTAAATACTCACAACAGAATCGGATTAAGTACTGAATACCCACAGCAGAATCTTAAAAAATATGGTACTAAATACACACAACAGAATCTAAAATAATATGGTACTAAATACCCACAACAGAATCAGAATATGGTACTAAATTCTAAAAACAGGTTCGGAATATAGTACTAAATACCCACAACAGAATCAGAATATGGTTCTAAAAACTCAAAACAGAATCGGCATATTCTACAAAATACCCACAACAGAATCGGAATATGGTACTAAATACAACAGAATCGGAATATGGTACTAAATACAACAGAATCGGAATATGGTACTATATACTCACGACAGAATCGGAATATCGTACTATATAATCACGACAGAATCGGAATATGGTACTAAATACACACAACAGAATCAGACTATAGTACTAAGCACTCACAACAGAATAGGAATATGGTGCTAAATACAACAGAATCAGAATATTATATTAAATATGCACAACAGAATCAGACTATGGTACTAAATACAACAGGATCAGAATATGGTACTAAATACTCACAACAGAATCAGAATATGGTACTAAATACCCACAACAGAATCAGAATATGGTACGAAATACAACAAAATTGGAATATGGTAATAAATACTCACAACAGAATCGGAATATGGCACTAAATACCCACAACAGAATAAGAATAAGTTAATAAATACTCACATCAGAATCGGAATATTTTACTAAATATTCACAACAGAATCGGAATAAGGTACTAAATATTCACAACAGAATTGGAATATGGTACTAAATACCCAGAACACAATCAGAATATATGGCAAATAAATACTCACAACAGAATCGGAATATGGTACTAAATACGCACAATAGAATCAGAATATGATACTAAATATTCACAACAGAATCGGAATATGGTACTAAAAACTCACAACAGAATCGGAATATGGTACTAAATACAACAGAATCAGAATATGGTACTAAATACAACAGAATCAGAATATGGTACTAAATACTCACAACACAATCGGAATATGGTACTAAATACTCACAGCAGAATCAGATTGTGGTACTGAATGCAACAGAATCAGATGAAGGTACTGAATACTCACAGCAGAATCGGAATATGGTACTAAAAACTCACAACAGAATCGGAATATGGTACTAAATACAACAGAATCAGAATATGGTACTAAATACTCACAACAGAATCGGAATGTGGTACTAAACACAACAGAATCGGAATATGGTACTACATCCTGACCACAGAATCGGAATATGGTACTAAATACCCACAACAAGTTCAGAAAATGGTACTAATTACCCTCAACAGAATCGGAATATGGTTCTAAAAACAACAGAATCGGAATATTATACAAAATACACACAACAGAATCAGAATATGGAACTAAATACTCACAACAGAATCGGAAAATGGCACTAAATACTCACAACAGTTCGGAATATTGTATTAAATACCCACAACAGAATCGGAATATGGTAATAAATACTGACAACAGAATCGGAATATGGTACTCAATACCCTCAACAGATTCAGAAAATGATACTAATTACGCTCAACAGAATCGGAATATGGTTCTAAAAACAACAGAATCGGAATATTATACAAAATACACACAACAGAATCAAAATATGGTACTAAATACTAACAACAGATCAGAATATTGTGATAAATACCCACAACAGAATCGGAATATGGTAATAAATACTGACAACACAATCGGAATACGGTACTAAATATTCAGAACAGAATTGGAATATGGTACTAAATACAACAGAATCAGAATATGGTACTAAATACTAAAAACAGGTTCGGAATATAGTACTAAATACCCACAACAGAATCAGAATATGGTTCTAAAAACTCACAACAGAATCGGAATATTCTACAAAATACCCACAACAGAATCGGAATATGGTACTAAATACAACAGAATCGGAATATGGTACTAAATACAACAGAATCGGAATATGGTACTAAATACTCACAACAGAATCGGAATGTGGTACTAAATACAACAGAATTGGAATATTGTACTAAATAGAACAGAATCAGAATATGGTACTAAATACAACAGAATCGGAATATGGTACTAAATACTCACGACAGAATCGGAATATGGAACTAAATACCTGAAACAAAATCGGAATATTCTACAAAATACCCACAACAGAATCGGAACATGGTACTAAATAGAACAGAATCAGAATATGGTACTAAATACAACAGAATCGGAATATGGTACTAAATACTCACAACAGAATCGGAATGTGGTACTAAATACAACAGAATTGGAATATTGTACTAAATAGAACAGAATCAGAATATGGTACTAAATACAACAGAATCGGAATATGGTACTAAATACTCACAACAGAATCGGAATGTGGTACTAAATACAACAGAATCGGAATATGGTACTAAATAGAACAGAATCAGAATATGGTACTAAATACAACAGAATCGGAATATGGTACTAAATACTCACAACAGAATCGGAATGTGGTACTAAATACAACAGAATTGGAATATTGTACTAAATACTCACAACAGAATTGGAATATTGTACTAAATAGCCACAACAGAATCGGAATATGGTAATACATACCCACAACAGAATCGGAATACGGTACTAAATACTCAGAACAGAATCAGAATATGGTACTAAATACAACAGAATCGGAATATGGTACTAAATATTCACAACAGAATCGTAATATTCTACTAAATGCAACAGGATCAGAATACGGAAATAAATCCTTATGACAGGATAATAATGTGGAAAAAAATTCAATAGAATCGGATTATGGGACTAAATGCTCACAGCAAAATCAGAATGTGGTTCTGAATGCAACAGAATCGGAATAAGGTAATGAATACACCCAACGGAATAGGAATAAGCTACAAAATACAGCAGATTCAGAATATGGTACTAATTACCCTCAACAGAATCAGAATATGGTTCTAAAATCAACAGAATCGTAATATTCTACAAAATACACACAACAGAATAAGAATATGGTACTAAATACTCACAACAGAATCGGAATATCATGATAAATACTCACAACAGAATTGGAATATGGTACTAAATACAACAGAATCAGAATATGGCATTAAATACTCACAACAGAATCGGAATATTTTACTAAATATTCACAACAAAATCAGAATATTCTACTAAATGCAACAGAGTCAGAATACGGAAATAAATGCTTGGGACAGAATCATAATATGATACAAAATTCAACAGAATCAGAACATGGTACTAAATACTCAAAACACATTCGGAATATGGTACTAAATACTCACAATAGAATCAGAATATTCTAAGTACAACAGAATCGGATTATTATATTAAGTACCCACAACAGAATCTAAAAAAATATAGTACTAAATGCTCACAACAGAATCGGAATATGGTACTAAATACAACAAAATCGGAATATGGTACTAAATACTCACAACAGAATCAGAATATGGTACTAAATACAACAGAATCGGAATATGGTGCTAAATACCCACAACAGAATCAAAATATGGTACTAAATACTCACAACAGAATCGGAATATGGTAATAAATACTCACAACAGAATCGGAATATGGTAATAAATACAACAGAATCAGAATATGGTACTAAATACTCACAACAGAATCAGAATATGGTACTAAATATTCACAACAGAATCGTAATATTCTACTAAATGCAACACAATCAGAATACGGAAATAAATCCTTATGACAGGATCATAATATGGTAAAAAATTCAACAGAATCAGATTATGGTACTAAATACTCACAGCAGAATCAGAATGTGGTACTGAATGCAACAGAATCGGAATAGGGTACTGAATACACCCAACGGAATCGGAATATGGTACAAAATACAGCAGATTCAGAATATGGTACTAATTACCCTCAACAGAATCGGAATATGGTTCTAAAATCAACAGAATCGGAATATTCTACAAAATACACACAACAGAATCCGAATATGGTACTAAATACAACAGAATCGGAATATCATAATAAATACTCACGACAGAATTGGAATATGGTACGAAATACAACAGAATCGGAAAATGGTACTAAATACAACAGAATTGGAAAATGGTACTAAATACTCACCACAGAATCAGAATAATGTACTAAATACTCACAACAGAATCGGAATATGGTACTAAATACTCAGAACAGAATCGGAATATGGTACTAAATACAACAGAATTGGCATATGGTACTAAAAACTCACAACAGAATCAGAATATGGTACTAATTACGCACAACAGAATCAGACAATGGTACTAAATACTCACAACAGAATCGGAATATGGTACTAAATACTCACAACAGAATCAGAATATGGTACTAAATACTCACAACAGATCAGAATATTGTGATAAATACCCACAACAGAATCGGAATATGGTAATAAATACTGACAACAAAATCGGAATACGGTACTAAATATTCAGAACAGAATTGGAATATAGAAACATAGAATCTAGGAGCAGGAGTAGGCCATGCGGCCCGTCGAGCCTGCTCCACCATTCAATACGATCATGGCTGATCATTCAAATCCAGTACCCTGTCCCTGCCTTCTCACACAGAATCCCCATCGAGCCTGCACCGACACATAGCCCACCCTATCCCCACGTATTTAATTCCCCCTAACATATCCCATCCTATCCCCGTAACCCCACATATTTAATCCCCCCCTAACATTAAGTGTCAATTTATCATAGCCAAATCAACCTAACCCGCACATTTTTGGACTGTGGGAGGAAACCGGAGCACCCGGAGGAAACCCACGCAGACACGGGGAGAATGTGCAAACTCCACACAGACAGTCACCCGAGACCGGATTCGAACCCGGGTCCCTGGCGCTGTGAGGTACCAGTGCTAACCACTATGCCACCGTGGTACTAAATACAACAGAATCAGAATATGGTACTAAATACTAAAAACAGGTTCGGAATATAGTACTAAATACCCACAACAGAATCAGAATATGGTTCTAAAAACTCACAACAGAATCGGAATATTCTACAAAATACCCACATCAGAATCGGAATATGGTACTAAATACAACAGAATCGGTATATGGTACTAAATACTCACGACAGAATCGGAATATGGTACTAAATGCTCACAACAGAATCGGAATATGGTACTAAATACCTGAAACAAAATCGGAATATTGTACTAAATACTCACAACAGAATCACAATATGTTACTAAATACTCACAACAGAATCGGAAAATGGTAATAAATACCTGAAACAAAATCGGAATATTGTACTAAATACTCACAACAGAATCGGAATATTGTACTAAATAGAACAGAATCGGAATATGGTACTAAATACTCACAACAGAATCAGAATGTGGTATTAAATACAACAGAATTGGAATATTGTACTAAATACTCACAACAGAATCGGAATATTGTACTAAATAGCCACAACAGAATCGGAATATGGTAATACATACCCACAACAGAATCGGAAGACGGTACTAAATACTCAGAACAGAATCAGAATATGGTACTAAATACAACAGAATCGGAATATGGTACTAAATATTCACAACAGAATCGTAATATTCTACTAAATGCAACAAGATCAGAATACGGAAATAAATCCTTATGACAGGATAATAATGTGGAAAAAAATTCAACAGAATCGGATTATGGGACTAAATGCTCACGGCAAAATCAGAATGTAGTTCTGAATGCAACAGAATCGGAATAAGGTAATGAATACACACAACGGAATAGGAATAAGCTACAAAATACAGCAGATTCAGAATATGGTACTAATTACCCTCAACAGAATCAGAATATGGTTCTAAAATCAACAGAATCGGAATATTCTACGAAATACACACAACAGAATCAGAATATGGTACTAAATACTCACAACAGAATCAGAATATCGTGATAAATACTCACAACAGAATTGGAATATGGTACTAAAGACAACAGAATCGGTATTTTGGTATTAAATACTCACAACAGAATCGGAATATTTTACTAAATATTCACAACAAAATCAGAATATTCTACTAAATGCAACAGAGTCAGAATACGGAAATAAATGCTTGGGACAGAATCATAATATGATACAAAATTCAACAGAATCGGAACATGGTACTAAATACTCACAATAGAATCAGAATATTCTAAGTACAACAGAATCGGATTATTATATTAAGTACCCACAACAGAATCTAAAAAAATATAGTACTAAATGCTCACAACAGAATCGGAATATGGTACTAAATACAACAAAATCGGAATATGGTACTAAATACTCACAACAGAATCAGAATATGGTACTAAATACTCACAACAGAATCGGAAAATGGTAATAAATACCTAAAACAAAATCGGAATATTGTACTAAATACTCACGACAGAATCAGAATATGATACTAAATACTCTCAACAGATCGGAATATTGTATTAAATACCCACAACAGAATCGGACTATGGTAATAAATACAACAGAATCAGAATATGGTACTAAATACTCACAACAGAATTGGATTAAGTACTAAATACCCACAGCAGAATCTTTAAACATATGTTACTAAATACACACAACAGAATTGGAATATGGTACTAAATACACACAACAGAATCTAAAATAATATGGTACTAAATACTAAAAGCAGGTTTGGAATATAGAACTAAATAACCACAACAGAATCAGAATATGGTTCTAAAAACTCACAACAGAATCGGAATATTCTACAAAATACTCACAACAGAATCGGAATATGGTACAAAATACAACAGATTCGGAATACGGAACGAAATACTCACGACAGAATCGGAATTTGGTACTAAATGCTCACCACAGTATCAGAATATAGTAATAATTACTCACAACAGAATCGGAATTTGGTACTAAATACCCACAACAGAATCAGAATATGGTACGAAATACAACAAAATCGGAATATGGTACTAAATGCTCACAACAGAATCGGAATATGGTACTAAATACCTGAAACAAAATCGGAATATTGTACTAAATACTCACAACAGAATCACAATATGTTACTAAATACTCACAACAGAATCGGAAAATGGTAATAAATACCTGAAACAAAATCGGAATATTGTACTAAATACTAACAACATAATCGGAATATTGTACTAAATAGAACAGAATCGGAATATGGTACTAAATACTCACAACAGAATCAGAATGTGGTATTAAATACAACAGAATTGGAATATTGTACTAAATACTCACAACAGAATCGGAATATGGCACTAAATACCCACAACAGAATCAGAATAAGGTAATAAATACTCACATCAGAATCGGAAAATTTTACTATATATTCACAACAGAATCGGAATAAGGTACTAAATATTCACAACAGAATTGGAATATGGTACTAAATACCCACAACAGAATCGGAATATGGTACTAAATACAAAAGAATCAGAATATGGTACTGAAAACTCACAACAGAATCGGAATATGGTACTAAATACAACAGAATCAGAATATGGTACTAAATACCCACAACAAAATTGGAATATGGTACTAAATACTCACAGCAGAATCAGATTGTGGTACTGAATGCAACAGAATCAGAATAAGGTACTGAATACTCACAGCAGAATCGGAATATGGTACTAAAAACTCACAATAGAATCGGAATAAGGTACTAAATACAACAAAATCAGAATATGGTACTAAATACAACAGCATCAGAATATGGTACTAAATACTCACAACAGAATCGGAATGTGGTACTAAATTCAACAGAATCGTAATATGGTACTAAATACTCACCACAGATTCAGAAAATGGTACTAATTACCCTCAACAGAATCGGAATATGGTTCTAAAAACAACAGAATCGGAATATTATACAAAATACACACAACAGAATCAGAATATGGTACTAATTACGCTCAACAGAATATGGTACTAAATACAACAGAATCAGAATATGGTACTAAATACTCACTACAGAATCGGAATATGGTTCTAAAAACTCACAACAGAATCGGAATATTCTACAAAATACCCACAACATAATCGGAATATGGTAATAAATGCCCACAACAGAATCGGAATATGGTACCGAATACACACAACAGAATCGGAATATGTTACTAAATACTCACAACAGAATCGGAAAATGGCACAAAATACTCACAACAGATCGGAATATTTTTTTAAATACCCACAACAGAATCAGAATATGGTAATAATTACTGACAACAGAATCAGAATATGGTACTAAATACAACAGAATCGGAATATGGTACTAAATATTCACAACAGAATCGTAATATTCTACTAAATGCAACAAGATCAGAATACGGAAATAAATCCTTATGACAGGATAATAATGTGGAAAAAAATTCAACAGAATCGGATTATGGGACTAAATGCTCACGGCAAAATCAGAATGTAGTTCTGAATGCAACAGAATCGGAATAAGGTAATGAATACACACAACGGAATAGGAATAAGCTACAAAATACAGCAGATTCAGAATATGGTACTAATTACCCTCAACAGAATCAGAATATGGTTCTAAAATCAACAGAATCGGAATATTCTACGAAATACACACAACAGAATCAGAATATGGTACTAAATACTCACAACAGAATCAGAATATCGTGATAAATACTCACAACAGAATTGGAATATGGTACTAAAGACAACAGAATCGGTATTTTGGTATTAAATACTCACAACAGAATCGGAATATTTTACTAAATATTCACAACAAAATCAGAATATTCTACTAAATGCAACAGAGTCAGAATACGGAAATAAATGCTTGGGACAGAATCATAATATGATACAAAATTCAACAGAATCGGAACATGGTACTAAATACTCACAATAGAATCAGAATATTCTAAGTACAACAGAATCGGATTATTATATTAAGTACCCACAACAGAATCTAAAAAAATATAGTACTAAATGCTCACAACAGAATCGGAATATGGTACTAAATACAACAAAATCGGAATATGGTACTAAATACTCACAACAGAATCAGAATATGGTACTAAATACTCACAACAGAATCGGAAAATGGTAATAAATACCTAAAACAAAATCGGAATATTGTACTAAATACTCACGACAGAATCAGAATATGATACTAAATACTCTCAACAGATCGGAATATTGTATTAAATACCCACAACAGAATCGGACTATGGTAATAAATACAACAGAATCAGAATATGGTACTAAATACTCACAACAGAATTGGATTAAGTACTAAATACCCACAGCAGAATCTTTAAAAATATGTTACTAAATACACACAACAGAATTGGAATATGGTACTAAATACACACAACAGAATCTAAAATAATATGGTACTAAATACTAAAAGCAGGTTTGGAATATAGAACTAAATAACCACAACAGAATCAGAATATGGTTCTAAAAACTCACAACAGAATCGGAATATTCTACAAAATACTCACAACAGAATCGGAATATGGTACAAAATACAACAGATTCGGAATACGGAACGAAATACTCACGACAGAATCGGAATTTGGTACTAAATGCTCACCACAGTATCAGAATATAGTAATAATTACTCACAACAGAATCGGAATTTGGTACTAAATACCCACAACAGAATCAGAATATGGTACGAAATACAACAAAATCGGAATATGGTAATAAATACTCACAACAGAATCGGAATATGGCACTAAATACCCACAACAGAATCAGAATAAGGTAATAAATACTCACATCAGAATCGGAAAATTTTACTATATATTCACAACAGAATCGGAATAAGGTACTAAATATTCACAACAGAATTGGAATATGGTACTAAATACCCACAACAGAATCGGAATATGGTACTAAATACAAAAGAATCAGAATATGGTACTGAAAACTCACAACAGAATCGGAATATGGTACTAAATACAACAGAATCAGAATATGGTACTAAATACCCACAACAAAATTGGAATATGGTACTAAATACTCACAGCAGAATCAGATTGTGGTACTGAATGCAACAGAATCAGAATAAGGTACTGAATACTCACAGCAGAATCGGAATATGGTACTAAAAACTCACAATAGAATCGGAATAAGGTACTAAATACAACAAAATCAGAATATGGTACTAAATACAACAGCATCAGAATATGGTACTAAATACTCACAACAGAATCGGAATGTGGTACTAAATTCAACAGAATCGTAATATGGTACTAAATACTCACCACAGATTCAGAAAATGGTACTAATTACCCTCAACAGAATCGGAATATGGTTCTAAAAACAACAGAATCGGAATATTATACAAAATACACACAACAGAATCAGAATATGGTACTAATTACGCTCAACAGAATATGGTACTAAATACAACAGAATCAGAATATGGTACTAAATACTCACTACAGAATCGGAATATGGTTCTAAAAACTCACAACAGAATCGGAATATTCTACAAAATACCCACAACATAATCGGAATATGGTAATAAATGCCCACAACAGAATCGGAATATGGTACCGAATACACACAACAGAATCGGAATATGTTACTAAATACTCACAACAGAATCGGAAAATGGCACAAAATACTCACAACAGATCGGAATATTTTTTTAAATACCCACAACAGAATCAGAATATGGTAATAATTACTGACAACAGAATCAGAATACGGTACTAAATACTCAGAACAGAATTGGAATATGGTACTAAATACAACAGAATTGGAATATGGTACTAAATACAACAGAATCAGAATATGGTACAAAATACTAAAAACAGGTTCGGAATATGGTACTAAATACCCACAACAGAATCAGAATATGGTTCTAAAAACTCACAACAGAATCGGAATATTCTACAAAATACCCACAACAGAATCGGAATATGGTACAAAATACAACAGATTCGGAATATGGTACTAATTACCCTCAGCAGAATCGGAATATGGTACTAAATACAGCAGAATCGGAAAATGGTACTAAATATTCACAACAAAGTCGTAATATCTAATAAATGCAAAAGAGTCAGAATACGGAAATAAATGCTTATGACAGAATCATAATACGGTACAAAATTCAACAGAATCGGAATAAGGTAAAAAATACTCAAAAGACGTTCGGAATATGGTACTAAATACTCACAACAGAATCAGAATATTCTAAATACAACAGAATCGGATTATTATATTAAATTCGCACAACAGAATCAGGCTATGGTACTAAATCCTCACAACAGAATTGCAGTATGGTAATAAATACTCACAACAGAACCGAAATATGGTACTAAATACAACAGAATGGGAATATGGTACTAAATACTCACAACAGAATCGGAATATGGTACTAAATACTCACAGCAGAATCAGATTGTGGTACTGAATGCAACAGAATCAGAATAAGGTACTGAATACTCACAGCAGAATCGGAATATGGTACTAAAAACTCACAACAGAATCGGAATAAGGTGCTAAATACAACAAAATCAGAATATGGTACTAAATACAACAGTATCAGAATATGGTACTAAATACTCACAACAGAATCGGAATGTGGTACTAAATACAACAGAATCGGAATATGGTACTAAATACTCACAACAGATTCAGAAAATGGTAATAATTACCCTCAACAGAATCGGAATATGGTTCTAAAAACAACAGAATCGGAATATTATACAAAATACACACAACAGAATCAGAATATGGTACTAATTACGCTCAACAGAATATGGTACTAAATACAACAGAATCACAATATGGTACTAAATACTCACTACAGAATCGGAATATGGTTCTAAAAACTCACAACAGAATCGGAATATTCTATAAAATACCCACAACATAATCAGAATATGGTAATAAATGCCCACAACAGAATCGGAATATGGTACCGAATACACACAACAGAATCGGAATATGTTACTAAATACTCACAACAGAATCGGAAAATGGCACAAAATACTCACAACAATTGGAATATTTTTTTAAATACCCACAACAGAATCAGAATATGGTAATAATTACTGACAACAGAATCAGAATACGGTACTAAATACTCAGAACAGAATTGGAATATGGTACTAAATACAACAGAATTGGAATATGGTACTAAATACAACAGAATTGGAATATGATACTAAATACTCACAACAGAATCAGAATATGGTACTAAATACTAAAAACAGGTTCGGAATATGGTACTAAATACCCACAACAGAATCAGAATATGGTACAAAATACTAAAAACAGGTTCGGAATATGGTACTAAATACCCACAACAGAATCAGAATATGGTTCTAAAAACTCACAACAGAATCGGAATATTCTACAAAATACCCACAACAGAATCGGAATATGGTACGAAATACAACAGATTCGGAATATGGTACTAATTACCCTCAACAGAATCGGAATATGGTACTAAATACAGCAGAATCGGAAAATGGTACTAAATATTCACAACAAAGTCGTAATATCTAATAAATGCAAAAGAGTCAGAATACGGAAATAAATGCTTATGACAGAATCATAATACGGTACAAAATTCAACAGAATCGGAATAAGGTAAAAAATACTCAAAAGACGTTCGGAATATGGTACTAAATACTCACAACAGAATCAGAATATTCTAAATACAACAGAATCGGATTATTATATTAAATTCGCACAACAGAATCAGGCTATGGTACTAAATCCTCACAACAGAATTGCAGTATGGTAATAAATACTCACAACAGAACCGAAATATGGTACTAAATACAACAGAATGGGAATATGGTACTAAATACTCACAACAGAATTGGAATTTGTACTAAATACTCACAACAGAATCAGAATATGGTACTAAATACTCACAACAGACTCGGAATATTGTACTAAATAGCCACAACAGAATCAGAATATGGTAATAAATACCCACAACAGAATCGGAATACGGTACTAAATGCTCAGAACAGAATCGGAATATGGTACTAAATACAACAGAATCGGAATATGGTACTAAATACTCACAACAGAATCAGAATATGGTACTAAATACTCACCACAGAATTGGAATATGGTACTAAATACCCACAACAGAATTAGAATATGGTACTAAATACAACAGAATCAGAATATGGTACTAAATACAACAGAATCAGAATATGGTACTAAATACAACAGAATCAGAATATGGTACTAAATACCCTCAACAGAATTAGAATATGGTACTAAATACAACAGAATCGGAATATGGTACTAAATACAACAGAATCGGAATATGGTACTAAATACAACAGAATCAGAATATGGTACTAAATACAACAGAATCAGAATATGGTACTAAATACAACAGAATCAGAATATGGTACTAAATACAACAGAATCGGAATATGGTACTAAATACAACAGAATCAGAATATGGTACTAAATACCTGAAACAAAATCGGAATATTCTACAAAATACCCACAACAGAATCGGAACATGGTACTAAATAGAACAGAATCGGAATATGGTACTAAATACTCACAACAGAATCGGAATGTGGTATTAAATACAACAGAATTGGAATATTGTACTAAATACTCACAACAGAATCGGAATATTGTACTAAATAGCCACAACAGAATCGGAATATGGTAATACATACCCACAACAGAATCGGAATACGGTACTAAATACTCAGAACAGAATCAGAATATGGTACTAAATACAACAGAATCGGAATATGGTACTAAATATTCACAACAGAATCGTAATATTCTACTAAATGCAACAAGATCAGAATACGGAAATAAATCCTTATGACAGGATAATAATGTGGAAAAAAATTCAACAGAATCGGATTATGGGACTAAATGCTCACGGCAAAATCAGAATGTGGTTCTGAATGCAACAGAATCGGAATAAGGTAATGAATACACACAACGGAATAGGAATAAGCTACAAAATACAGCAGATTCAGAATATGGTACTAATTACCCTCAACAGAATCAGAATATGGTTCTAAAATCAACAGAATCGGAATATTCTACAAAATACACACAACAGAATCAGAATATGGTAATAAATACTCACAACAGAATCGGAATATCGTGATAAATACTCACAACAGAATTGGAATATGGTACTAAAGACAACAGAATCGGTATTTTGGTATTAAATACTCACAACAGAATCGGAATATTTTACTAAATATTCACAACAAAATCAGAATATTCTACTAAATGCAACAGAGTCAGAATACGGAAATAAATGCTTGGGACAGAATCATAATATGATACAAAATTCAACATAATCGGAACATGGTACTAAATACTCAAAACACATTCGGAATATGGTACTAAATACTCACAATAGAATCAGAATATTCTAAGTACAACAGAATCGGATTATTATATTAAGTACCCACAACAGAATCTAAAAAAATATAGTACTAAATGCTCACAACAGAATTGGAATATGGTACTAAATACAACAAAATCGGAATATGGTACTAAATACTCACAACAGAATTGGAATATGTTACTAAATACTCACAACAGAATCGGAAAATGGTAATAAATACCTAAAACAAAATCGGAATATTGTACTAAATACTCACGACAGAATCAGAATATGATACTAAATACTCTCAACAGATCGGAATATTGTATTAAATACCCACAACAGAATCGGACTATGGTAATAAATACAACAGAATCAGAATATGGTACTAAATACTCACAGCAGAATCTTTAAAAATATGTTACTAAATACACACAACAGAATTGGAATATGGTACTAAATACACACAACAGAATCTAAAATAATATGGTACTAAATACCCACAACACAATCAGAATATGGTACTAAATACTAAAAACAGGTTTGGAATATAGTACTAAATAACCACAACAGAATCAGAATATGGTTCTAAAAACTCACGACAGAATCGGAATATTCTACAAAATACTCACAACAGAATCGGAATATGGTACAAAATACAACAGATTCGGAATATGGTACTAAATACTCACGACAGAATCGGAATTTGGTACTAAATGCTCACCACAGTATCAGAATATAGTAATAATTACTCACAACAGAATCGGAATTTGGTACTAAATACCCACAACAGAATCAGAATAAGGTAATAAATACTCACATCAGAATCGGAAAATTTTACTATATATTCACAACAGAATCGGAATAAGGTACTAAATATTCACAACAGAATTGGAATATGGTACTAAATACCCACAACAGAATCGGAATATGGTACTAAATACAAAAGAATCAGAATAGGGAACTGAAAACTCACAACAGAATCGGAATATGGTACTAAATACAACAGAATCAGAATATGGTACTAAATACTCACAACAGAATCGGAATATGGTACTAAATACTCACAGCAGAATCAGATTGTGGTACTGAATGCAACAGAATCAGAATAAGGTACTGAATACTCACAGCAGAATCGGAATATGGTACTAAAAACTCACAATAGAATCGGAATAAGGTACTAAATACAACAAAATCAGAATATGGTACTAAATACAACAGAATCAGAATATGGTACTAAATACTCACAACAGAATCGGAATGTGGTACTAAATACAACAGAATCGTAATATGGTACTAAATACTCACCACAGAATCGGAATATGGTACTAAATACTCACAACAGATTCAGAAAATGGTAATAATTACCCTCAACAGAATCGGAATATGGTACTAAATACCCACAACAGAATCAGAATATGGTACAAAATACAACAGATTCGGAATATGGTACTAATTACCCTCAACAGAATCGGAATATGGTACATAATACAGCAGAATCGGAAAATGGTACTAAATATTCACAACAAAGTCGTAATATCTAATAAATGCAAAAGAGTCAGAATACGGAAATAAATGCTTATGACAGAATCATAATACGGTACAAAATTCAACAGAATCGGAATAAGGTAAAAAATACTCAAAAGACGTTCGGAATATGGTACTAAATACTCACAACAGAATCAGAATATTCTAAATACAACAGAATCGGATTATTATATTAAATTCGCACAACAGAATCAGACTGGTACTAAATCCTCACAACAGAAATGCAGTATGGTACTAATTACCCTCAACAGAATCGGAATATGGTACTAAATACAACAGAATCGGAAAATAGTACTAAATATTCACAACAAAGTCGTAATCTCTAATAAATGCAACAGAGTCAGAATATGGAAAAAAATGCTTATGACAGAATCATAATACGGTACAAAATTCAACAGAATCGGAATAAGGTAAAAAATACTCAAAAGACGTTCGGAATATGGTACTAAATACTCACAACAGAATCAGAATATTCTAAATACAACAGAATCGGATTATTATATTAAATTCGCACAACAGAATCAGGCTATGGTACTAAATCCTCACAACAGAATTGCAGTATGGTAATAAATACTCACAACAGAACCGAAATATGGTACTAAATACAACAGAATGGGAATATGGTACTAAATACTCACAACAGAATTGGAATTTGTACTAAATACTCACAACAGAATCAGAATATGGTACTAAATACTCACAACAGACTCGGAATATTGTACTAAATAGCCACAACAGAATCAGAATATGGTACTAAAAACTCACAATAGAATCGGAATAAGGTACTAAATACAACAAAATCAGAATATGGTACTAAATACAACAGAATCAGAATATGGTACTAAATACTCACAACAGAATCGGAATGTGGTACTAAATACAACAGAATCGTAATATGGTACTAAATACTCACCACAGAATCGGAATATGGTACTAAATACTCACAACAGATTCAGAAAATGGTAATAATTACCCTCAACAGAATCGGAATATGGTTCTAAAAACAACAGAATCGGAATATTATACAAAATACACACAACAGAATCAGAATATGGTACTAATTACGCTCAACAGAATATGGTACTAAATACAACAGAATCAGAATATGGTACTAAATACTCACTACAGAATCGGAATATGGTTCTAAAAACTCACAACAGAATCGGAATATTCTACAAAATACCCACAACATAATCAGAATATGGTAATAAATGCCCACAACAAAATCGGAATATGGTACCGAATACACACAACAGAATCGGAATATGTTACTAAATACTCACAACAGAATCGGAAAATGGCACAAAATACTCACAACTGATCGGAATATTTTTTTAAATACCCACAACAGAATCAGAATATGGTAATAAATACTGACAACAGAATCAGAATACGGTACTAAATACTCAGAACAGAATTGGAATATGGTACTAAATACAACAGAATTGGAATATGGTACTAAATACAACAGATTTGGAATATGATACTAAATACTCACAACAGAATCAGAATATGGTACTAAATACTAAAAACAGGTTCGGAATATGGTACTAAATACCCACAACAGAATCAGAATATGGTACAAAATACAACAGATTCGGAATATGGTACTAATTACCCTCAACAGAATCGGAATATGGTACATAATACAGCAGAATCGGAAAATGGTACTAAATATTCACAACAAAGTCGTAATATCTAATAAATGCAAAAGTGTCAGAATACGGAAATAAATGCTTATGACAGAATCATAATACGGTACAAAATTCAACAGAATCGGAATAAGGTAAAAAATACTCAAAAGACGTTCGGAATATGGTACTAAATACTCACAACAGAATCAGAATATTCTAAATACAACAGAATCGGATTATTATATTAAATTCGCACAACAGAATCAGACTGGTACTAAATCCTCACAACAGAAATGCAGTATGGTACTAATTACCCTCAACAGAATCGGAATATGGTACTAAATACAACAGAATCGGAAAATAGTACTAAATATTCACAACAAAGTCGTAATCTCTAATAAATGCAACAGAGTCAGAATATGGAAAAAAATGCTTATGACAGAATCATAATACGGTACAAAATTCAACAGAATCGGAATAAGGTAAAAAATACTCAAAAGACGTTCGGAATATGGTACTAAATACTCACAACAGAATCAGAATATTCTAAATACAACAGAATCGGATTATTATATTAAATTCGCACAACAGAATCAGGCTATGGTACTAAATCCTCACAACAGAATTGCAGTATGGTAATAAATACTCACAACAGAACCGAAATATGGTACTAAATACAACAGAATGGGAATATGGTACTAAATACTCACAACAGAATTGGAATTTGTACTAAATACTCACAACAGAATCAGAATATGGTACTAAATACTCACAACAGACTCGGAATATTGTACTAAATAGCCACAACAGAATCAGAATATGGTAATAAATACCCACAACAGAATCGGAATACGGTACTAAATGCTCAGAACAGAATCGGAATATGGTACTAAATACAACAGAATCGGAATATGGTACTAAATACTCACAACAGAATCAGAATATGGTACTAAATACTCACCACAGAATTGGAATATGGTACTAAATACCCACAACAAAATTAGAATATGGTACTAAATACAACAGAATCGGAATATGGTACTAAATACGACAGAATCAGAATATGGTACTAAATGCAACAGAATCAGAATATGGTACTAAATACCCACAACAGAATTAGAATATGGTACTAAATACAACAGAATCGGAATATGGTACTAAATACAACAGAATCAGAATATGGTACTAAATACAACAGAATCAGAATATGGTACTAAATACCCACAACAGAATTAGAATATGGTACTAAATACAACAGAATCGGAATATGGTACTAAATACAACAGAATCAGAATATGGTACTAAATACTCACAACAGAATCAGAATATGGTACTAAATACTCACCACAGAATTGGAATATGGTACTAAATACCCACAACAGAATTAGAATATGGTACTAAATACAACAGAATCGGAATATGGTACTAAATACAACAGAATCAGAATATGGTACTAAATACAACAGAATCAGAATATGGTACTAAATACCCTCAACAGAATTAGAATATGGTACTAAATACAACAGAATCGGAATATGGTACTAAATACAACAGAATCAGAATATGGTACTAAATACAACAGAATCAGAATATTCTACAAAATACCCACAACAGAATCGGAACATGGTACTAAATACAACAGAATCGGAATATGGTACTAAATAGAACAGAATCGGAATATGGTACTAAATACTCACAACAGAATCGGAATGTGGTATTAAATACAACAGAATTGGAATATTGTACTAAATACTCACAACAGAATCGGAATATTGTACTAAATAGCCACAACAGAATCGGAATATGGTAATACATACCCACAACAGAATCGGAATACGGTACTAAATACTCAGAACAGAATCAGAATATGGTACTAAATACAACAGAATCGGAATATGGTACTAAATATTCACAACAGAATCGTAATATTCTACTAAATGCAACAAGATCAGAATACGGAAATAAATCCTTATGACAGGATAATAATGTGGAAAAAAATTCAACAGAATCGGATTATGGGACTAAATGCTCACGGCAAGATCAGAATGTGGTTCTGAATGCAACAGAATCGGAATAAGGTAATGAATACACACAACGGAATAGGAATAAGCTACAAAATACAGCAGATTCAGAATATGGTACTAATTACCCTCAACAGAATCAGAATATGGTTCTAAAATCAACAGAATCGGAATATTCTACAAAATACACACAACAGAATCAGAATATGGTACTAAATACTCACAACAGAATCGGAATATCGTGATAAATACTGACAACAGAATTGGAATATGGTACTAAAGACAACAGAATCGGTATTTTGGTATTAAATACTCACAACAGAATCGGAATATCGTGATAAATACTCACAACAGAATCGAAATATGGTACTAAATACAACAGAATGGGAATATGGTACTAAATACTCACAACAGAATTGGAATTTGTACTAAATACTCACAACAGAATCAGAATATGGTACTAAATACTCACAACAGACTCGGAATATTGTACTAAATAGCCACAACAGAATCAGAATATGGTAATAAATACCCACAATAGAATCGGAATACGGTACTAAATGTTCAGAACAGAATCAGAATATGGTACTAAATGCAACAGAATCGGAATATGGTACTAAATACTCACAACAGAATCAGAATATGGTACTAAATACTCACCACAGAATTGGAATATGGTACTAAATACCCACAACAGAATTAGAATATGGTACTAAATACAACAGAATCGGAATATGGTACTAAATACAAAAGAATCAGAATATGGTACTAAATACAACAGAATTAGAATATGGTACTAAATAATCACCACAGAATTGGAATATGGTACTAAATACTCACAACAGAATCAGAATATGGTACTAAATACTCACCACAGAATTGGAATATGGTACTAAATACCCACAACAGAATTAGAATATGGTACTAAATACAACAGAATCGGAATATGGTACTAAATACAACAGAATCGGAATATGGTACTAAATACTCACAACAGATTCAGAATATGGTACTAAATACTCACAACAAAATAGGAATATTCTACTGAATGCAACAGAATCAGAATACGGAAATAAATGCTTTTGACAGGACCATAATATGGTATAAAATTCAACAGAATCGGAATATGGTAGTAAAAACTAAAAACAGGGTCAGAATTTGGTACTAAATACCCACAACAGAATCACAATATGGTTCTAAAAACTCACAACAGAATCGGAATTTTCTACAAAATACCCACAACATAATCGGAACATGGTAATAAATGCCCACAACAGAATCGGAATATGGTACTAAATAAAACAGAATTGGAATATGGTACCAAATACACACAACTGAATCGGAATATGGTACTAAATCCTCACCACAGAATTGTAATATGGTACTAAATACAACAGAATCGGAATATGGTACTAAATACTCACAACAGAATCAGAATATGGTACTAAATACTCACAACAGAATCGGAATATGGTACTAATTACAACAGGTTTGGAATATGGTACTAAATACCCACAACAGAATCAGAATATGGTTCTAAATACTCACAACAGAATCGGAATATGGTACTGAATACAACAGAATCGGAATATGGTACTATATACTCACGACAGAATCGGAATATGGTACTAAGCACTCGCAACAGAATAGGAATATGGTGCTAAATACAACAGAATCAGAATATTATATTAAATATGCACAACAGAATCAGACTATGGTACTAAATACTCACAACAGGATCAGAATATGGTCCTAAATTCCCACAACAGAATCAGAATATGGTACGAAATGCAACAAAATCGGAATATGGTAATAAATACCCACAACAGAATCAGAATAAGGTAATAAATACTCACATCAGAATCGGAATATTTTACTAAATATTTACGACAGAATTGGAATATGGTACTAAATACCCAGAACAGAATCAGAATATATGGCAAATAAATACTCACAATAGAATCAGAATATGGTACTAAATAATCACAACAGAATCAGAATAAGGTACTAAATATTCACAACAGAATCGGAATATGGTACTAAATATACACAACAGAATCAGATTGTGGTACTGAATGCAACAGAATCAGAATAAGGTACTGAATACTCACAGCAGAATCGGAATATAGTACTAAAAACTCACAGCAGAATCGGAATATGGTACAAAATACAACAGAATCAGAATATGGTACTAAATACAACAGAATCAGAATATGGTACTAAATACTCACAACAGAATCGGAATGTGGTACTAAATACAACAGAATCGGAATGTGGTACTAAATACAACAGAATCGGAATATGGTACTAAATACAACAGAATCGGAATATGGTACTACATCCTGACCACAGAATCGGAATATGGTACTAAATACCCACAACAGATTCAGAAAATGGTACTAATTACCCTCAACAGAATCGGAATATGGTTCTAAATACAACAGAATCGGAATATTATACAAAATACACAAAACAGAATCAGAATATGGCACTAAATACTCACAACAGATCGGAATATTGTATTAAATACCCACAACAGAATCGGAATATGGTAATAAATACTGACAACACACTCGGAATACGGTACGAAATACTCAGAACAGAATTGGAATATGGTACTAAATACCCACAACAGAATCAAAAACAATATGGGGGAAAAATTCAGTTGGTTGCACCTCCCGTTAGCGCCTTAAGAGGGCGCTAATGTGGCGCAAAGCAGCTAGCGCCCGGGCGCGGCAATGTTTGCGCCGCTCGCGAAATTAACTAGACATTTTGCGGTGGCGCTAAACACTACCGCCACGATCTCCTGCACCGGCAGATCATAACGTCAGTCGAGTGCGCAACGCCCCGGTATCGCCCCGGAGCGGATATTGAGTGGCGCCCCCTGCCTTACCGCCTGCCGCTAGCAACGACAGGTTGAGGGGAGCGTTTTGCAGACAGGAAGGGACTGGGGGAGCGCTATTTAAAGGCGACTGCTTCCTGCCTTTTATTGTTGGTGACATTTTTGAACCACGCATTCTGAGAGAGAGAGAGAGAGAGAGACTTCTGGAGAGATTCAACGCTGTGTGAAGGAGTTTTGGGTACTGAGCAGCACTTTGCAGGTTCATTTTGATTTGCCCTTCCTTGTATCGATTTATAAGAGACTGTGGGGGCTCCACTCTGAGCTCTTTCCCTGGTACTCTCCATTGTTCTTTCCAGCAGATTTGATGTGCAGGCCTCTCCAGGCCGAGATTCAAGGCTGCAATGAGCAGGATGTGGATGGAAAGCAAGATCAACCATCCCCTTTAAGAACTGGCCCGTGCCATTGTGTGTGTGTTCCATTGCTGACTGACATCACATGAGCTTCGCCAGCGCTCTGAGGTAGCGCCTCGCTCCTCGGCCTTTGCGCCTTAAGACAGGTGTGAAGCGCCTGATTTAGCGCTCCAATCACCTCCAGGGGCAATAAAAGTCAAGTTTGCAGTCGGTGGCGATAATTAGCGCCAGGCGCTAATCTTTGCGCCCGGCCGATAATTGCGCCCCAAATGGGGCGATACTGAATTTCTCCCCCTATGGTACTAAATACCCTCAACAGAATCAGAATATGGTACTAAATTCTAAAATCAGGTTCGGGATATAGTACTAACTACCCACAACAGAATCAGAATATGGTTCTAAAATCTCACAACAGAATCGGAATATTCTACAAAATACCCACAACAGAATCGGAATATGGTACGAAATACAACAGAATCGGAATGTGGTACTAAATGCTCACAACAGAATCGGAATATGGTACTAAATACTCACAACAGAATTGGAATAAGGTACTAAATGCTCAAAACAGAATCAGAATATGGTACTAAATACAACAGAATCGGGATATGTTACTAAATACTCACAACAGAATCGGAAAATGGTAATAAATACCTGAAACAAAATCGGAATATACTACAAAATACCCACAACAGAATCAGAACATTGTACTAAATACAACAGAATCAGAATATGGTACTAAATACTCACGACAGAATCGGAATATGGTACTAAATACAACAGAATCGGAATATGGTACTAAATACAACAGAATCGGAATATGGTACTAAATACAACAGAATCAGAATATGGTACTAAATACAACAGAATCGGAATATGGTACTAAATACAACAGAATCGGAATATGGTACTAAATACTCACGACAGAATCGGAATATGGTACTAAATATTCACAACAGAATTGGAATATGGTAATAAATACCCACAACAGAATCAGAATATGGTACTAAATACTCACAGCAGCATCAGATTGTGGTACTTAATGCAACAGAATCGGAATATGGTACTAAATACAACAGAAGTGGAATATGGTAATAAATACTCAAAACAGAATCGGAATATGGTAATAAATACTCACAACAGAATCAGAATATGGTACTCAATACCCACAACAGAATCAGAATATGGTACAAAATACCCACAACAGAATCAGAATATGGTACAAAATACAACAAAATCAGAATAAGGTAATAAATACTCACGTCAGAATCAGAATATTTTATTAAATATTCACAACAGAATCGGAATAAGGTACTAAATATTCACAACAGAATTGGAATATGGTTCTAAATACCCACAACAGAATCAGAATATATGGCAAATAAATACTCACAACAGAATCGGAATATGGTGCTAAATACCCACAATAGAATCAGAATATGGTACTAAATAATCATAACAGAATCAGAATAAGGTACTAAGGGGGAAAAATTAGGTCGCGCCCCGTTTGGGGCACAAATATCGGCTGGACGCAAAAATTAGCGCCTGGCGCTAATTATCGCCACTGACTGGAAACTTCACTTTTACCGCCCCGGGAGGTGAGTGAAGCGCTAAATCAGGCGCTGCACACCTGTCTTAAGGCGCAAAGGCCGAGCAGTGAGGCGCTAACTCAGCGCGCGAGCGCAGCGCAGGCGCTGCCAGTTAGCAAGGGAACACAGACACACTGGCGCCGGCCAGTTCTTAAAGCGGGGGGGCCAACTTGCTCCCCAGCCACACCCTGCTCATTGCAGCCTTGAATCTCGGCCTGGGGAGACCTGTGAATCCATTTTGCTGCCAAGGATGGAGAGGGTGAGAGAACGAGCTCAGCGCTTCACCGAGCGGGCCTTGGATGCTCTGGTTGGCGCGGTGGAGCGCAGAAGATGTATACTCTTCCCTAAGAGTGGCAGGAGGCCTTTGCCACGCGAGTACAGAAGAGTGTGGAGGGAGGTGGCTCAGAGAGTCTCCTCCAGGAGCATGGTGCCCAGGACCCATGTTCAATGCCGCAAAAAGTTCAACGACCTCACTCGGGTCGTCAGGGTGAGTGGCTTTTTCTCAATACCTCTCCATCCCTCCATCTCAACCTCACTCTATGGCCAGAGGGTCTTAAAACCCCAATGCACAACACTCATCCAACACCTATGGCCCTTTCATGAAACACACACACACATTCCACACTTTGCATACAGTAAGAGCTATTCACCTATGGGAGGCACATCAGGCAAGACCATGGCTGCATACAGTAAGGGCTATTCACCTATGGGAGGCACATCAGGCAAGACCATGGCTGTATATTTACTCAGATGCTGTCCTTTTTCTTGCAGGCCAAGCTGGCGCATAATAGGAGACAGCAGCAACGGACAGGTGGAGGGCGGCCTCAGCTGCAACCCCTCAGCGATCTTGAGGAGCGCGTCCACAGGATTGTGGCAAGCTGGGTGATCGGGCCCGTCGCCACTGGAGACGCCGACCCCGTTCTGGACAGCAATGGTAAGGTCATCACCTTTTTGTCCTCTGTCCTTCCACTTGTCCCTCACAACACCAGCCTTTGACACTTTCAATCCAACTTGCTAACTCGCTGCACTTATTCCTCCCTTACTGCCACCCTGTCCTCACGCTAAAGCCACTCTTGTACCTCCCTGCTTTCAGATGGTGATTCACCAGCTGAGGAGACGGGCCCTGAAGCTGCCAGTGGGAGTGAAGCTGCAGCCGAGGAGGACGAGGAAGCCGGAGCATCAGTGCCACCCTCTCCCGAGGAAGCCCATGCCCACACTGGGAACACGCCTTCCCTGGAGGGGAGCAGGGGGGAAGGGTCTGATGAGGGTGAAGCTCCAGGACCCAGCGGGCTGCAGCAACGCCATGGGGGTAGGGAAGAACGGGGGCCTTCTCCCCAGAGGGAGAGTATGCCAGCGACTCCTACTGCAATGGACGCAGAGGAGGAGCGGCTGATCGCAGAAATGAACACCCAGGCGGTGGGCATGCACACTGAGCTCATGGGTGCAGTGGGAAGGGTGCCCGAATGCATTAAGTCACTGGCAAGGAGTGTGGAGCACTTCGCTGTAGCACAGGCGGATGCCACACTAACGCTTAGTGCTGCAATTCAGTCACTGACTGCCGTGATCCCATCTCTGACTGCTCTCATGCAGACTCAGATTGAGGCCACGCGAGCACTGACTGCTGCCAACCTCGATGGTTCGTTCACATGTCCCCGGGGCTCTCACCGCGCCGCAGCAAGCCAGCAATCTGTGCTCCAGCAGATTGCTCCGGATGCTGAAGTGCTGCCCCGTGGGAGTGCCAGTGTGTCGGGCGAGCAGGGAGTTGCTGTCCTCTCTCACGATGACAGCATTCCTGCTGCCAACACTGTCACTTCTCCACTGCACTTGCCACCGCCTGTAGGACAGACTGCTGCCGCCCATGCAGAGTTGGTGCAGTCTGCAGCCGGGCCCTCCAGGCCCAGAACTGGTCGAGGCCGTCCTTCAGGGGCATCTGCAGTGTCAGGGTCTGACAATCTGCAGCCTTCCACCAGCCTTGCTGCAGCCACTGAGGTCCCATTACGGAGGAGCAGTAGGGTTAGAAGGGGGGAAGTGCGCAAGGGAAGGAGATCACCCTCAAAGGGCAAAAAGTAGGAGGTGTGACAAAATGCTGGTCATTTTTTTATTAAAGGCCGAGGTTCGTGGTCCAACTTTTGTCTAGTGTTTTGGACATTATCTCCAGGTTGTGAGAACCAGTTATGTTAATGACTGTTTTTTTGTGTTTATTTCTATGAGTTTGTCATGAGGAAATGACACACACAGAGTTTGTAAAATAAATAAGTTTTTGTATTCAAAATATACATGTTTGGTGTTTGGAATCATTGGTGCCTTGGCCGGCTTAGGGGTTGCGTGCTGGGTTCATTGATGTTGTTAGCAATGGCAGAAGCCATTTCCACAGCAGGGGCCCTAGAAGCGGCTTGCTATCAGCCGTTGACGGACGGCCCTTGCAGTTTCACCATTGTGGGCCGCCCTCCCGCCTTGGTGCTGCTGATGATCATCCTCCTCGTCCTCTTCCTCCTCTTCCTCTGGTGGTGCTCCAAGGCCTGGTGGCATTGGCTGGGTCCTGACGACTGCCATGTTATGCAACATGCAGCACACAACTACGAAGTTGGATACTCACTCAGGCGAGTACTGCAGGGCTCCTCCAGAATGGTCGAGACAGCGGAACCGTTGCTTCAGCACGCCGATTGTGCGCTCAATTATGTTCCTGGTAGCTTGATGGCTCTCGTTGTACCGCAGCTCAGCAGGGGTGTTGGGCGTACGGAGCGGTGTCATCAGCCAGGTGCTCAATGGATACCCCTTGTCCCCGAGAAGCCAACCAACTGGCTGATGCGGTGCCTCGAAAAGTTCTGCCACAGTAGTCTGGCGCAGGATGAAAGCATCGTGGCAGCTGCCAGGATAGTGGGCATTGACAGCGAGTATCAGCTGTCTGTGGTCACAGACCAACTGAACATTCAAGGAATGGAACCCCTTTCTGTTCCGGAATTCCTCGGCATTCTCATGTGGAGCACGCAAAGCCACATGCGTGCAGTCAATGGCGCCCTGCACCATGGGGAAGCCCGCTATCCTCGCAAAGCCCAGAGCGCGGTCACGCTGCTTGTCTGGGGTCATGGGGAAAGTGATGAACTCTCGACTCCTTTTAAAGAGGGCATTTGTGACCTGCCGGATGCAGCAATGCACCGCGAACTGGGAGATATTGGCGAGGTCCCCAGTAGCAGCTTGAAATGAGCCAGTAGCATAGAAGTTGAGAGCCACTGTGACCTTCACTGCCACCGACAGAGACGTCCTGGACCTCAGTTGAGGCTGCAGATCTGGCTGCAGCAGGTGGCAGAGCTCAGTGACCACCTCCTTGCTGAATCGCAGCCTTCGCAAACACAGCTCCTCAGACATATGAATGTAGGAGAGCTGTTCACGATATACCCTGGGAGGGTAAGCTCTCCTGTACATACGCCTGTTGGCCCTCCTCCGTCTGGCCATCATTGCCACTCTCTCTCTGCGTCTCTGTGTCCTCCGATTCAGCTGGAGCAGGACGACGCCCCCAATCAGTGCAGCCCCCATAGTCTCTTTGCAAGCAAAGTTATGAAGGACAGCAACCAAAGTACCAGCGAAGTTAGGTTCAGTAGGCAAAACTACCTCACACAGCGTTGACTCAACGCAGAAGTCTCTCTTTCTCTCTCTCCGAATCTCTCTCTCTCTCTCAGAACGAGTGGTGCAAAAATGTCAACCACAGAAAAAGACAGGAAGAGGCCCGCTTTAAATAGCGCCCCCCCCAGCCCCACAGCGATTGATAGCGTTCCAGTCTTCCGGTCGTTGGATGCGCCAGGCGGTAAGGCAGGGGGCGCCACTCAATTTCCGCTCCGGGGCGCCACAAGGGCGTTGCACCATGGAATGATGTCACAATCTGCGCGCGCAGGTGGTCGCAGCGGTAAAGTTTAGCGCCGCCGCACAATGTCTAGTTAAGTTCCCGAGCGGCGCAAACATCGCTGCGCCCGGGCGCTAGCGGCTTTGCGCCCCATTAGCGCCCTCTTAAGGCGCTAACGGGAGGCGCAGCCAACTGAATTTTTACCCCAAAATATTCACAACAGAATCGGAATGTTGTACTAAATACTCACAGCAGAATCGGAATATGGTACTACATCCTGACCACAGAATTGGAATATGGTACTAAATACCCACAACAGATTCAGAAAATGGTACTAATTACCCTCAAATGAATCGGAATATGGTTCTAAAAACAACAGAATAGGAATATTCTACAAAATACACACAACAGAATCAGAATATGTTACTAAATACTCACAACAGATCGGAATAGCGTATTAAATACCCACAACACAATCGGAATACGGTACTAAATACTCAGAACAGAATTGGAATATGGTAATAAATACAACAGAATCGGAATATGGTACTAAATCATCACCACAGAATCGGAATATGGTACTAAATACCCACAACAGAATCAAAATATGGTACTAAATACACACTACAGAATCAGAATATGGTACTAAATAATCACAACAGAATCAGAATATTGTACTAAATACTCACAGCAGAATCTGATTGTGGTACTGAATGCAACAGAATCAGAATAAGGTACTGAATACTCACAGCAGAATCGGAATATGGTACTAAAAACTCACAACAGAATCGGAATATGGTACTAAATACAACAGAATCAGAATATGGTACTAAATGCTCACAACAGAATCAGAATGTGGTACTAAATACAACAGAATCGGAATATGGTGCAACATCCTGACCACAGAATCAGAATATGGTACTAATTACCCTCAACAGAATCGGAATATGGTTCTAAAAACAACAGAATCGGAATATTATACAAAATACACACAACAGAATCAGAATATGGTAAGAAATACTGACAACACAGTCGGAATACGGTACTAAATACTCAGAGCAGAATTGGAATATGGTACTAAATACAACAGAATCGGGATATGTTACTAAATACTCACAACAGAATAAGAAAATGGTAATAAATACCTGAAAGAAAATCGGAATATTCTACAAAATACCCACAACAGAATCAGAAAATGGTACTAAATACAACAGAATCGGAATATGGTACTAAATACTCACAACAGAATCGGAATATGGTAATAAATACTCACAACAGAATCGGAATATGGTACTAAATACTCACAGCAGAATCAAATTGTGGTACTGAATACCCACAACAGAATCAGAATATGGTAATAAATACTCACAAAAGAATCGGAATATAGCACTAAATACCCTCAACAGAATCAGAATAAGGTAATAAATACTCACATCAGAATCAGAATATTTTACTAAATATTCACAACAGAATTGGAATATGGTACTAAATATTCACAACAGAATCAGAATATTTTACTAAATATTCACTACAGAATTGGAATATGGTAGTAAATACTCACAACAGAATCAGATTGTGGTACTGAATGCAACAGAATCAGATTAAGGTACTGAATACTCACAGCAGAATCGGAATATGGTACCAAATACAACAGAATCAGAATATGGTACTAAATGCCCACAACAGATTCAGAAAATGGTACTAATTACCCTCAACAGAATCGGAATATGGTTCTAAAAACAACAGAATCGGAATATTATACAAAATACACACAACAGAATCAGAATATGTTACTAAATACTCACAACAGAATCGGAAAATGGCACTAAATACTCACAACAGATTGGAATATTGTATTAAATACCCACAACAGAATCGGAATATGGTAATAAATACTGACAACAGAATCGGAATGCGGTACTAGATACTCAGAACAGAATTGGAATATGGTAATAAATACAACAGAATCGGAATATGATACTAAATACCCACAACAGAATCAGAATATGGTACTAAATCCTCACCACAGAATCGGAATATGGTACTAAATACACACAACAGAATTGGAATATGGTACTAAATACACACAACAGAAACAGAATATGGTACTAAATACTAAAAACAGGTTCGGAATATTCTACAAAATACCCACAACAGAATCAGACTATAGTACTAAGCACTCACAACAGAATCAGAATATGGTGCTAAATACTCACAACAGAATCAGAATATGGTACTAAATTCCCAAACAGTATCAGAATATGGTACGAAATGCAACAAAATCGGAATATGGTAATAAATACCCACAACAGAATCAGAATGAGGTAATAAATGCTCACATCAGAATCGGAATATTTTACTAAATATTCACAACAGAATCGGAATAAGGTACTAAATATTCACAACAGAATTGGAACATCGTTCTAAATACCCACAACAGAATCGAAAACAATATGAATCAGAATATGGTTCTAAAAACTCACAACAGAATCGGAATATTCTACAAAATACCCACAACAGAATCGGAATATGGTACTAAATACTGATGACAGAATCGGAATATGGTACTAAATACAACAGAATCGGAATATGGTACTAAATACTCACAACAGAATTGGAATATGGTACTAAATGCTAACAACAGAATCTGAATATGGTACTAAATACAACAGAATCGGAATATGGTACTAAATACTCACAACAGAATTGGAATATGGTACTAAATGCTAACAACAGAATCTGAATATGGTACTAAATACAACAGAATTGGAATATGGTACTAAATGCTCACAACAGAATCAGAATATGGTACTAAATACAACAGAATCGGAATATGGTACTAAATACTCACAACAGAATCGGAATGTGGTACTAAATACAACAGAATCGGAATATGGTACTAAATACCCACAACAGATTCAGAAAATGGTACTAATTACCCTCAACAGAATCGGAATATGGTTCTAAAAACAACAGAATCGGAATATTATACAAAATACACAAGCAGAATCAGAATATGGTACTAAATACTCACAACAGATCGGAATATTGTATTAAATACCCACAACAGAATCGGAATATGGTACTAAATAATCACAACAGAATCAGAATATGGTACTAAGCACTCACAACAGAATAGGAATATGGTGCTAAATACAACAGAATCAGAATATTATATTAAATATGCACAATAGAATCAGACTATGGTACTAAATACTCACAACAGGATCAGAATATGGTACTAAATTCCCATAACAGAATCAGAATATGGTACGAAATGCAACAGAATCGGAATATCGTAATAAATACTCACAACAGAATCAGAATATGGTACTAAATACCCACAACAGAATCAGAATATGGTACGAAATGCAACAAAATTGGAATATGGTAATAAATACTCACAACAGAATCGGAATATGGCACTAAATACCCTCAACAGAATCAGAATAAGGTAATAAATGCTCACATCAGAATCGGAATATTTTACTAAATATTCACAACAGAATCGGAATATTATATTAAATAATCACAACAGAATCGGGAATATTGTATTAAATAATCACAACAGAATCGGGAATATGGTAATAAATACTGACAACACAATCGGAATATGGTACTAAATACAACAGAATCGGAATATGGTACTAAATACTGATGACAGAATCGGAATAAGGTACCAAATACTCGCAACAGAATTGGAATATGGTACTAAATGCTCACAACAGAATCGGAATATGGTACTAAATACAACAGAATCAGAATATGGTAATAAATACCCACAACAGAATCGGAATACGGTACTAAATACCCACAACAGAATCAGAATAAGGTAATAAATACTCACATCAGAATCGAAATATTTTACTAAATATTCACAACAGAATCGAAATATAGGTACTAAATATTCACAACAGAATTGGAATATGGTGCTAAATACAACAGAATCAGAATAAGGTACTAAATATTCACAACAGAATCGGAATATAGGTACTAAAAACTCACAACAGAATCGGAATATGGTACTAAATACAACAGAATCAGAATATGGTACTAAATATTCACAACAGAATCGGAATATGGTACTAAATACTCACAGCAGAATCAGATTGTGGTACTGAATGCAACAGAACCAGAATAAGGTACTGAATACTCACAGCAGAATCGGAATATGGTACTAAAGACTCACAACAGATCGGAATATTGTATTAAATACTCACAACAGAATCGGAATGTGGTAATAAATACTGACAACACAATCGGAATATGGTACTAAATACCCACAACAGAATCAGAATATGGTCCTAAATTCTAAAAACAGGTTCGGAATATAGTACTAAATACCCACAACAGAATCAGAATATGGTTCTAAAAACTCACAACAGAATCGGTATATTCTACAAAATACCCACAACAGAATCGGAATATGGTACTAAATACTCATGACAGAATCGGAATATGGTAATAAATACTCACAACAGAATTGGAATATGGTACTAAATGCTCACAACAGAACCGGAAAATGTAAATAAATACCTGAAACAAAATCGGAATATTCTACAAAATACCCACAACAGAATCGGAATATGGTACTAAATACAACAGAATCGGAATATGGTACTACATAGAACAGAATCGGAATATGGTACGAAATACAACAGAATTGGAATATGGTACTAAATACTCACGACAGAATTGGAATATGGTACTAAATACAACAGAATCAGAATATGGTACTAAATACTCACAACAGAATCAGAATATGGTACTAAATACTCACAACAGAATCGGAATATGGTAATAAATACCCACAACAGAATCGGAATACGGTACTAAATACTCAGAACAGAATCGGAATATGGTACTAAATACAACAGAATCGGAATATGGTACTAAATACCCACAACAGAATCAGAATATGGTACGAAATACAACAAAATCGGAATATGGTAATAAATACTCACAACAGAATCGGAATATAGCACTAAATACCCACAACAGAATCAGAATAAGGTAATAAATACTCACATCAGAATCGGAATATTTTACTAAATATTCACAACAGAATCGGAATAAGGTACTAAATATTCACAACCTAATTTGAATATGGTACTAAATACCCACAATAGATTCAGAATATGGTACGAAATAATCACAACAGAATCAGAATATATGGCAAATAAATACTCACAACAGAATCGGAATATGGTACTAAATACCCACAATAGAATCAGAATATAGTACTAATTACTCACAACAGAATCAGAATAAGGTACTAAATATTCAAAACAGAATCGGAATATGGTACTAAATACTCACAGCAGAATCAGATTGTGGTACTGAATGCAACAGAATCAGAATAAGGTACTGAATACTCACAGCAGAATCGGAATATGGTACTAAAAACTCACAACAGAATCGGAATATGGTACTAAATACAACAGAATCAGAATATGGTACTAAATACCCACATCAGAATCGGAATGTGGTACTAAATACAACAGAATCGGAATATGGTACTAAATACCCACAACAGATTCAGAATATGTTACTAATTACCCTCAACAGAATCGGAATATGGTTCTAAAAACAACAGAATCGGAATATTATACAAAATACACACAACAGAATCAGAATATGTTACTAAATACTCAGAACAGAATCGGAAAATGGCACTAAATACTCACAACAGATCGGAATATTGTATTAAATACCCACAACAGAATCGGAATACGGTAATAAATACTGACAACAGAATCGGAATACGGTACTAAATACTCTGAACAGAATTGGAATATGGTAATAAATACAACAGAATCGGAATATGGTACTAAATACCCACAACAGAATCAGAATATGGTACTAAATCCTCACCACAGAATTGGAATATGGTACTAAATACACACAACAGAATTGGAATATGGTACTAAATACACACAACAGAATCGGAATATGGTACTAAATACACACAACAGAATTGGAATATGGTACTAAATACACACAACAGAATCAGAATATGGTACTAAATACTCACCACAGAATCAGAATATGGTACTAAATACTAAAAACAGGTTCGGAATATTCTACAAAATACCCACAACAGAATCAGAATATGGTACTAAATCCTCACCACAGAATTGGAATATGGTACTAAATACACACAACAGAATTGGAATATGGTACTAAATACACACAACAGAATCGGAATATGGTACTAAATACACACAACAGAATTGGAATATGGTACTATTTACTCACGACAGAATCGGAATATGGTACTAAATACACACAACAGAATCATACTATAGTACTAAGCACTCACAACAGAATAGGAATATGCTGCTAAATACAACAGTATCAGAATATTATATTAAATATGCACAACAGAATCAGACTATGGTACTAAATACTCACAACAGGATCAGATTATGCTACTAAATACTCACAACAGAATCAGAATAAGGTAATAATTACTCACAGCAGAATCAGAATATGATACTAAATACCCACAACAGAATCAGAATAAGGTACTAATTATTCAAAACAGAATCGGAATATGGCACTAAATACCCACAATAGAATCAGAATATGGTACTAATTATTCAAAACAGAATCGGAATATGGCACTAAATACTCACAGCAGAATCAGATTGTGGTACTGAATGCAACAGAATCAGAATAAGGTACTGAATACTCACAGCAGAATCGGAATATGGTACTAAAAACTCACAACAGAATCGGAATATGGTACTAAATACAACAGAATCGGAATATGGTACTAAATACCCACAACAGATTCAGAATGTGGTACTAAATACAACAGAATCGGAATAGGGTACTAAATACAACAGAATCGGAATATGGTACTACATCCTGACCACAGAATCGGAATATGGTACTAAATACCCACAACAGATTCAGAAAATGGTACTAATTACCCTCAACAGAATCGGAATATTGTTCTAAAAACAACAGAATCGGAATATTATACAAAATACACACAACAGAATCAGAATATGTTACTAAATACTCACAACAGATCGGAATATTGTATGAAATACCCACAACAGAATCAAAATATGGTAATAAATACCGACAACACAATCGGAATACGGTACTAAATACTCAGAACAGAATTGGAATATGGTACAAAATACAACAGAATCGGAATATGGTACTAAATACTCACAACAGAATTGGAATATGGTACTAAATACACACAACAGAATCGGAATATGGTACTAAATACACACAACAGAATTGGAATATGGTACTATATACTCACGACAGAATCGGAATATGGTACTAAATACCCACAACAGAATCGGAAAATGGTAATAAATACCTGAAACAAAATCGGAATATTGTACTAAATGCTGACAACAGAATCGGAATATGGTACTAAATACGACAGAATCGGGATATGTTACTAAATACTCACAACAGAATTGGAAAATGGTAATAAATACCTGAAACAAAATCGGAATATTGTACTAAATACTCACAGCAGAATCGGAAAATGGTAATAAATACCTGAAACAAAATCAGAATATTCTACAAAATACCCACAACAGAATCGGAACATGGTACTAAATACAACAGAATCGGAATATGGTACTAAATACTCACAACAGAATTGGAATATGGTAATAAATACTCACAACAGAATCAGAATATGGTACTAAATACTCACAGCAGAATCAGATTGTGGTACTGAATGCAACAGAATCGGAATAAGGTACTGAATACTCACAGCAGAATTGGAATATGGTACTAAATACAAGAGAATCAGAATATGGGACTAAATACTCACAACAGAATCGGAATATTGTACTAAATCGCCACACCAGAATCGGAATATGGTAATAAAAACCCACAACAGAATGGAAATACGATACTAAATACTCAGAACAGAATCGGAATATGGTACTAAATACAACAAAATCGGAATATGGTAATAAATACTCACAACAGAATCGGAATATGGTAATAAATACTCACATCAAAATCAGAATATTTTACTAAATATTCACAACAGAATTGGAATAAGGTACTAAATATTCACAACAGAATTGGAACATGGTACTAAATACCCACAATAGAATCTGAATATGGTACTAAATATTCACAACAGAACCGGAATATGGTACTAAATACTCACAGCAGAATCAGATTGTGGTACTGAATGCAACAGAATCAGAATAAGGTTCTGAATACTCACAGCAGAATCGGAATATGGTACTAAAAACTCACAACAGAATCGGAATATGGTACTAAATACTACAGAATCAGAATATGGTACTAAATACACACAACAGAATCAGACTATAGTACTAAGCAGTCACAACAGAATAGGAATATGGTGCTAAATACAACAGAATCAGAATATTATATTAAATATGCACAACAGGATCAGACTGTGGTACTAAATACTCACAACAGGATCAGAAAATGGTACTAAATACTCACAACAGAATCAGAATATGGTACTAAATTCCCATAACAGTATCAGAATATGGTAATAATTACTCACAACAGAATCAGAATATGGCACTAAATACCCACAACAGAATCGGAATATGGTACTAAACACAACAGAATCAGAATATGGTACTAAATACTCACAACAGAATCGGAATATGGTACTTAATACCCACAACAGATTCAGAAAATGGTACTAATTACGCTCAACAGAATCGGAATATGGTTCTAAAAACACCAGAATCGGAATATTATACAAAATACACACAACAGAATCAGTATATGGTACTAAATACTCACAACAGATCAGAATATTGTATTAAATACCCACAACAGAATCGGAATATGGTAATAAATACTGACAACACAATCGGAATACGGTACTAAATACTCAGAACAGAATTGGAATATGGTACAAAATACCCACAACAGAATCGAAAACAATATGGTACTAAATACCCACAACAGAATCAGAATATGGTACTAAATACTAAAAACAGGTTCGGAATATAGTACTAAATACCCACAACAGAATGAGAATATGGTTCTAAAAACTCACAACAGAATCGGAATATTCTACAAACTACCCACAACAGAATCGGAATGTGGTACTAAATACAACAGAAGCGGGATATGGTACTAAACACTCATGACAGAATCGGAATATGGTACTAAATACTCACAAAAAAATTGGAATATGGTACTAAATGCTCACAACAAATCGGAATATGGTACTAAATACTACAGAATCGGAATATGGTACTAAATACTCACAAAAAAATTGGAATATGGTACTAAATGCTCACAACAAATCAGAATATGGTACTAAATACAACAGAATCGGGATATGTTACTAAATACTCACAACAGAATTGGAAAATGGTAATAAATACCTGAAACAAAATCGGAACATTGTACTAAATACTCACAACAGAATCACAATATGTTACTAAATACTCACAACAGAATCGGAAAATGGTAATAAATACCTGAAACAAAATTGGAATATTCTACAAAATACCCACAACAGAATCGGAACATGGTACTAAATACAACTGAATCGGAACATGGTACTAAATACAACACAATCGGAATATGGTACTAAATACTCACGACAGAATCGGAATATGGTAATAAATACTCACAACATAATCGGAATATGGTACTAAATACTCACAGCAGAATCAGATTGTGGTCCTGAATGCAACAGAATCAGAATATGGTACTAAATACTCACAACAGTATCGGAATGTGGGACTAAATACAACAGAAGTGGAATATTGTACTAAATACTCACCACAGAATCGGAATACGGTACTAAATACTCAGAACAGAATCGGAATATGGTACTAAATACTCACTACAGAATCGGAATATGGTACTAAGTACAACAGAATAGGAATATGGTACTACATCCTGACCACAGAATCGTAATATGGTACTAAATACTCACAACAAAATAGGAATATTCTACTGAATGCAACAGAATCAGAATACGGAAATAAATGCTTTTGACAGGACCATAATATGGTATAACATTCAAAAGAATCGGAATATGGTAGTAAAAACTAAAAGCAGGTTCAGAATATGGTACTAAATACCAACAACAGAATCACAATATGGTTCTAAAAACTCACAACAGAATCGGAATATTCTACAAAATACCCACAACATAATCGCAATATGGTAATAAATGCCCACAACAGAATCGGAATATGGTACTAAATACAACAGAATTGGAATACGGTACCAAATACTCACGACAGAATCGGAATACGGTACTAAATACTCACAACAGAATCGGAATATGGTACTAAATAATCAAAACAGAATCGGTATATGGTACTAAATACAACAGAATCGGAATATGGTACTAAATCCTCACCACAGAATCGGAATATGGTACTAAATACAACAGAATCGGAATATGGTACTAAATACCCACAACAGAATCGGAATACGGTACTAAATACCCACAACAGAATCAGAATAAGGTAATAAATACTCACATCAGAATCGAAATATTTTACTAAATATTCACAACAGAATCGAAATATAGGTACTAAATATTCACAACAGAATTGGAATATGGTGCTAAATACAACAGAATCAGAATAAGGTACTAAATATTCAGAACAGAATCGGAATATAGGTACTAAAAACTCACAACAGAATCGGAATATGGTACTAAATACAACAGAATCAGAATATGGTACTAAATATTCACAACAGAATCGGAATATGGTACTAAATACTCAGAGCAGAATCAGATTGTGGTACTGAATGCAACAGAACCAGAATAAGGTACTGAATACTCACAGCAGAATCGGAATATGGTACTAAAGACTCACAACAGATCGGAATATTGTATTAAATACTCACAACAGAATCGGAATGTGGTAATAAATACTGACAACACAATCGGAATATGGTACTAAATACCCACAACAGAATCAGAATATGGTCCTAAATTCTAAAAACAGGTTCGGAATATAGTACTAAATACCCACAACAGAATCAGAATATGGTTCTAAAAACTCACAACAGAATCGGTATATTCTACAAAATACCCACAACAGAATCGGAATATGGTACTAAATACTCATGACAGAATCGGAATATGGTAATAAATACTCACAACAGAATCGGAAAATGTAAATAAATACCTGAAACAAAATCGGAATATTCTACAAAATACCCACAACAGAATCGGAATATGGTACTAAATACAACAGAATCGGAATATGGTACTACATAGAACAGAATCGGAATATGGTACGAAATACAACAGAATTGGAATATGGTACTAAATACTCACGACAGAATTGGAATATGGTACTAAATACAACAGAATCAGAATATGGTACTAAATACTCACAATAGAATCAGAATATGGTACTAAATACTCACAACAGAATCGGAATATGGTAATAAATACCCACAACAGAATCGGAATACGGTACTAAATACTCAGAACAGAATCGGAATATGGTACTAAATACAACAGAATCGGAATATGGTACTAAATACCCACAACAGAATCAGAATATGGTACGAAATACAACAAAATCGGAATATGGTAATAAATACTCACAACAGAATCGGAATATAGCACTAAATACCCACAACAGAATCAGAATAAGGTAATAAATACTCACATCAGAATCGGAATATTTTACTAAATATTCACAACAGAATCGGAATAAGGTACTAAATATTCACAACCTAATTTGAATATGGTACTAAATACCCACAATAGATTCAGAATATGGTACGAAATAATCACAACAGAATCAGAATATATGGCAAATAAATACTCACAACAGAATCGGAATATGGTACTAAATACCCACAATAGAATCAGAATATAGTACTAATTACTCACAACAGAATCAGAATAAGGTACTAAATATTCAAAACAGAATCGGAATATGGTACTAAATACTCACAGCAGAATCAGATTGTGGTACTGAATGCAACAGAATCAGAATAAGGTACTGAATACTCACAGCAGAATCGGAATATGGTACTAAAAACTCACAACAGAATCGGAATATGGTACTAAATACAACAGAATCAGAATATGGTACTAAATACCCACATCAGAATCGGAATGTGGTACTAAATACAACAGAATCGGAATATGGTACTAAATACCCACAACAGATTCAGAATATGTTACTAATTACCCTCAACAGAATCGGAATATGGTTCTAAAAACAACAGAATCGGAATATTATACAAAATACACACAACAGAATCAGAATATGTTACTAAATACTCAGAACAGAATCGGAAAATGGCACTAAATACTCACAACAGATCGGAATATTGTATTAAATACCCACAACAGAATCGGAATACGGTAATAAATACTGACAACAGAATCGGAATACGGTACTAAATACTCTGAACAGAATTGGAATATGGTAATAAATACAACAGAATCGGAATATGGTACTAAATACCCACAACAGAATCAGAATATGGTACTAAATCCTCACCACAGAATTGGAATATGGTACTAAATACACACAACAGAATTGGAATATGGTACTAAATACACACAACAGAATCGGAATATGGTACTAAATACACACAACAGAATTGGAATATGGTACTAAATACACACAACAGAATCAGAATATGGTACTAAATACTCACCACAGAATCAGAATATGGTACTAAATACTAAAAACAGGTTCGGAATATTCTACAAAATACCCACAACAGAATCAGAATATGGTACTAAATCCTCACCACAGAATTGGAATATGGTACTAAATACACACAACAGAATTGGAATATGGTACTAAATACACACAACAGAATCGGAATATGGTACTAAATACACACAACAGAATTGGAATATGGTACTATTTACTCACGACAGAATCGGAATATGGTACTAAATACACACAACAGAATCATACTATAGTACTAAGCACTCACAACAGAATAGGAATATGCTGCTAAATACAACAGTATCAGAATATTATATTAAATATGCACAACAGAATCAGACTATGGTACTAAATACTCACAACAGGATCAGATTATGCTACTAAATACTCACAACAGAATCAGAATAAGGTAATAATTACTCACAGCAGAATCAGAATATGATACTAAATACCCACAACAGAATCAGAATAAGGTACTAATTATTCAAAACAGAATCGGAATATGGCACTAAATACCCACAATAGAATCAGAATATGGTACTAATTATTCAAAACAGAATCGGAATATGGCACTAAATACTCACAGCAGAATCAGATTGTGGTACTGAATGCAACAGAATCAGAATAAGGTACTGAATACTCACAGCAGAATCGGAATATGGTACTAAAAACTCACAACAGAATCGGAATATGGTACTAAATACAACAGAATCGGAATATGGTACTAAATACCCACAACAGATTCAGAATGTGGTACTAAATACAACAGAATCGGAATAGGGTACTAAATACAACAGAATCGGAATATGGTACTACATCCTGACCACAGAATCGGAATATGGTACTAAATACCCACAACAGATTCAGAAAATGGTACTAATTACCCTCAACAGAATCGGAATATTGTTCTAAAAACAACAGAATCGGAATATTATACAAAATACACACAACAGAATCAGAATATGTTACTAAATACTCACAACAGATCGGAATATTGTATGAAATACCCACAACAGAATCAAAATATGGTAATAAATACCGACAACACAATCGGAATACGGTACTAAATACTCAGAACAGAATTGGAATATGGTACAAAATACAACAGAATCGGAATATGGTACTAAATACTCACAACAGAATTGGAATATGGTACTAAATACACACAACAGAATCGGAATATGGTACTAAATACACACAACAGAATTGGAATATGGTACTATATACTCACGACAGAATCGGAATATGGTACTAAATACCCACAACAGAATCGGAAAATGGTAATAAATACCTGAAACAAAATCGGAATATTGTACTAAATGCTGACAACAGAATCGGAATATGGTACTAAATACGACAGAATCGGGATATGTTACTAAATACTCACAACAGAATCGGAAAATGGTAATAAATACCTGAAACAAAATTGGAATATTCTACAAAATACCCACAACAGAATCGGAACATGGTACTAAATACAACAGAATCGGAATATGGTACTAAATACTCACAACAGAATCGGAATATGGTAATAAATACTCACAACAGAATCGGAATATGGTAATAAATACTCACATCAAAATCAGAATATTTTACTAAATATTCACAACAGAATTGGAATAAGGTACTAAATATTCACAACAGAATTGGAACATGGTACTAAATACCCACAATAGAATCTGAATATGGTACTAAATATTCACAACAGAACCGGAATATGGTACTAAATACTCACAGCAGAATCAGATTGTGGTACTGAATGCAACAGAATCAGAATAAGGTTCTGAATACTCACAGCAGAATCGGAATATGGTACTAAAAACTCACAACAGAATCGGAATATGGTACTAAATACTACAGAATCAGAATATGGTACTAAATACACACAACAGAATCAGACTATAGTACTAAGCAGTCACAACAGAATAGGAATATGGTGCTAAATACAACAGAATCAGAATATTATATTAAATATGCACAACAGGATCAGACTGTGGTACTAAATACTCACAACAGGATCAGAAAATGGTACTAAATACTCACAACAGAATCAGAATATGGTACTAAATTCCCATAACAGTATCAGAATATGGTAATAATTACTCACAACAGAATCAGAATATGGCACTAAATACCCACAACAGAATCGGAATATGGTACTAAACACAACAGAATCAGAATATGGTACTAAATACTCACAACAGAATCGGAATATGGTACTTAATACCCACAACAGATTCAGAAAATGGTACTAATTACGCTCAACAGAATCGGAATATGGTTCTAAAAACACCAGAATCGGAATATTATACAAAATACACACAACAGAATCAGTATATGGTACTAAATACTCACAACAGATCGGAATATTGTATTAAATACCCACAACAGAATCGGAATATGGTAATAAATACTGACAACACAATCGGAATACGGTACTAAATACTCAGAACAGAATTGGAATATGGTACAAAATACCCACAACAGAATCGAAAACAATATGGTACTAAATACCCACAACAGAATCAGAATATGGTACTAAATACTAAAAACAGGTTCGGAATATAGTACTAAATACCCACAACAGAATGAGAATATGGTTCTAAAAACTCACAACAGAATCGGAATATTCTACAAACTACCCACAACAGAATCGGAATGTGGTACTAAATACAACAGAAGCGGGATATGGTACTAAACACTCATGACAGAATCGGAATATGGTACTAAATACTCACAAAAAAATTGGAATATGGTACTAAATGCTCACAACAAATCGGAATATGGTACTAAATACTACAGAATCGGAATATGGTACTAAATACTCACAAAAAAATTGGAATATGGTACTAAATGCTCACAACAAATCAGAATATGGTACTAAATACAACAGAATCGGGATATGTTACTAAATACTCACAACAGAATTGGAAAATGGTAATAAATACCTGAAACAAAATCGGAACATTGTACTAAATACTCACAACAGAATCACAATATGTTACTAAATACTCACAACAGAATCGGAAAATGGTAATAAATACCTGAAACAAAATTGGAATATTCTACAAAATACCCACAACAGAATCGGAACATGGTACTAAATACAACTGAATCGGAACATGGTACTAAATACAACACAATCGGAATATGGTACTAAATACTCACGACAGAATCGGAATATGGTAATAAATACTCACAACATAATCGGAATATGGTACTAAATACTCACAGCAGAATCAGATTGTGGTCCTGAATGCAACAGAATCAGAATATGGTACTAAATACTCACAACAGTATCGGAATGTGGGACTAAATACAACAGAAGTGGAATATTGTACTAAATACTCACCACAGAATCGGAATACGGTACTAAATACTCAGAACAGAATCGGAATATGGTACTAAATACTCACTACAGAATCGGAATATGGTACTAAGTACAACAGAATAGGAATATGGTACTACATCCTGACCACAGAATCGTAATATGGTACTAAATACTCACAACAAAATAGGAATATTCTACTGAATGCAACAGAATCAGAATACGGAAATAAATGCTTTTGACAGGACCATAATATGGTATAACATTCAAAAGAATCGGAATATGGTAGTAAAAACTAAAAGCAGGTTCAGAATATGGTACTAAATACCAACAACAGAATCACAATATGGTTCTAAAAACTCACAACAGAATCGGAATATTCTACAAAATACCCACAACATAATCGCAATATGGTAATAAATGCCCACAACAGAATCGGAATATGGTACTAAATACAACAGAATTGGAATACGGTACCAAATACTCACGACAGAATCGGAATACGGTACTAAATACTCACAACAGAATCGGAATATGGTACTAAATAATCAAAACAGAATCGGTATATGGTACTAAATACAACAGAATCGGAATATGGTACTAAATCCTCACCACAGAATCGGAATATGGTACTAAATACAACAGAATCGGAATATGGTACTAAATACTCACAACAGAATCGGAATATGGTAATAAATACAACAGAATCAGAATATGGTACTAAATCCTCACCACAGAATAAGAATACAGTATTAATTACCCAAAACAGAATCAGAATATGGTAATAAATACTCGCAACAGAATCGGAATATGTTAATAAATAAAACAGAATCAGAATATGGTAGTAAATACCCACAACAGAATCAGAATATGGTACTAAATACTCACAACAGAATCGGAATATGGTACTAAATATTCACAACAGAATCGTAATATTCTACCAAATGCAACAGAATCAGAATACAGCAATAAATCCTTATGACAGGACCATAATATGTAAAAAAAATGCAACAGAATCGGATTATGCTACTAAATGCTCAGAGCAAAATCAGATTGAGGTACTGAATGCAACAGAATCCGAATAAGGTACTGAATACCCACAACGGAATAGGAATAAGGTACAAAATACAGCAGATTCAGAAAATGGTACGAATTACGCTCAACAGAATCGGAATATGTGTCTAAAAACAACAGAATCAGAATATTCTACAAAATACACACAACAGAATCAGAATATTGTACTAAATACTCACAACAGAATAGAATATGGTACTAAATACAACAGAATCGGAATATGGTACAAAATACTCACAACAGAATCGGAATATGTTACTAAATACTCACAACAGAATCAGAAAATGGCACTAAATACTCACAACAGATCGGAATATTGTATTAAATACCCACAACAGAATCGGAATATGGTAATAAATACTGACAACAGAATCGGAATACGGTACTAAATACTCACAACAAAATCAAAATATGGCACTAAATCCTCACCACAGAATCAGAATATGGTACTAAATACAACAGAATCAGAATATGGTACTAAATACAACAGAATCAGAATATGGTACTAAATACTCACGACAGAATCGGGATATGGTACTAAATAGAACAGAATCGGAATATGGTACTAAATGATCACAACAGAATCGGGATATGGTTCTAAAAACAACAGAATCGGAATATTATACAAAATACTCACAACAGAATCAGAATATGGTACTAAATACTCACAACAATTCGGAATATTGTATTAAATACCCACAACAGAATCGGAATATGGTAATAAATACTGACAACACAATCGGAATACGGTACTCAGAACAGAATTGGAATATGGTACTAAATACAACAGAATCGGAATATGGTACTAAATACTAAAAACAGTTTCGGATTACAGTACTAAATACCCACAACAGAATCAAAATATGGTTCTAAAAACTCACAACAGAATAGGAATATTCTACAAAATACCCACAACAGAATCAGAATACGGTACTAAATACAACAGAATCGGAATATGGTACTAAATACTCACGACAGAATCGGAATATGGTACTAAATACTCACAACAGAATTGGAATATGGTACTAAATACCCACATCAGAATCGGAATATGGTACTAAATACAACAGAATCAGAATATGGTACTAAATACCCACATCAGAATCGGAATATGGTACTAAATACCCACAACAGATTCAGAATATGTTACTAATTACCCTCAACAGAATCGGAATATGGTTCTAAAAACAACAGAATCGGAATATTATACAAAATACACACAAAAGAATCAGATAATGTTACTAAATACTCAGAACAGAATCGGAAAATGGCACTAAATACTCACAACAGATCGGAATATTGTATTAAATACCCACAACAGAATCGGAATACGGTAATAAATACTGACAACAGAATCGGAATACGGTACTAAATACTCTGAACCGAATTGGAATATGGTAATAAATACAACAGAATCGGAATATGGTACTAAGTACCGACAACAGAATCAGAATATGGTACTAAATCCTCACCACAGAATCGGAATATGGTACTAAATACACACAACAGAATTGGAATATGGTACTAAATCCTCACCACAGAATCGGAATATGGTACTAAATACACACAACAGAATCGGAATATGGTACTAAATACCCACAACAGAATCAGAATATGGTACTAAATCCTCACCACAGAATTGGAATATGGTACTAAATACACACAACAGAATTGGAAGATGGTACTAAATACACACAACAGAATCGGAATATGGTACTAAATACACACAACAGAATCAGAATATGGTACTAAATACTCACCACAGAATCAGAATATGGTACTAAATACTAAAAACAGGTTCGGAATATTCTACAAAATACCCACAACAGAATTGGAATATGGTACTATATACTCACGACAGAATCGGAATATGGTACTAAATACACACAACAGAATCATACTATAGTACTAAGCACTCACAACAGAATAGGAATATGCTGCTAAATACAACAGTATCAGAATATTATATTAAATATGCACAACAGAATCAGACTATGGTACTAAATACTCACAACAGAATCAGAATATGGGACTAAATTCCCATAACAGTATCAGAATATGGTAATAATTACTCACAGCAGAATCAGAATATGATACTAAATACCCACAACAGAATCAGAATAAGGTAATAAATACTCACATCAGAATTGGAATATTTTACTAAATAGTCACAACAGAATCGGAATAAGGTACTAAATATTCACAACAGAATTGGAATATGGTACTAAATACCCACAACAGAATCAGAATATATGGCAAATAGATACTCACAACAGAATCGGAATATGGTACTAAATACCCACAATAGAATCAGAATATGGTACTAATTATTCAAAACAGAATCGGAATATGGCACTAAATACTCACAGCAGAATCAGATTGTGGTACTGAATGCAACAGAATCAGAATAAGGTACCGAATACTCACAGCAGAATCGGAATATGGTACTAAAAACTCACAACAGAATCGGAATATGGTACTAAATACAACAGAATCAGAATATGGTACTAAATACTACAGAATCAGAATATGGTACGAAATACTCACAACAGAATCAGAATGTGGTACTAAATACAACAGAATCGGAATAGGGTACTAAATACAACAGAATCGGAATATGGTACTACATCCTGACCACAGAATCGGAATATGGTACTAAATACCCACAACAGATTCAGAAAATGGTACTAATTACCCTCAACAGAATCGGAATATTGTTCTAAAAACAACAGAATCGGAATATTATACAAAATACACACAACAGAATCAGAATATGTTACTAAATACACACAACAGATCGGAATATTGTATGAAATACCCACAACAGAATCAAAATATGGTAATAAATACCGACAACACAATCGGAATACGGTACTAAATACTCAGAACAGAATTGGAATATGGTACAAAATACAACAGAATCGGAATATGGTACTAAATACTCACAACAGAATTGGAATATGGTACTAAATGCTCACAACAGAATCGGAATATAGTACTAAATACAACAGAATCGGGATATGTTACTAAATACTCACAACAGAATTGGAAAATGGTAATAAATACCTGAAACAAAATCGGAATATGGTACTAAATACTCACAACAGAATCACAATATGTTACTAAATACTCACAACAGAATCGGAAAATGGTAATAAATACCTGAAACAAAATCAGAATATTCTACAAAATACCCACAACAGAATCGGAACATGGTACTAAATACAACAGAATCGGAATATGGTACTAAATAGAACAGAATCGGAATATGGTACTAAATACTCACAACAGAATTGGAATATGGTAATAAATACTCACAACAGAATCAGAATATGGTACTAAATACTCACAGCAGAATCAGATTGTGGTACTGAATGCAACAGAATCGGAATAAGGTACTGAATACTCACAGCAGAATTGGAATATGGTACTAAATACAAGAGAATCAGAATATGGGACTAAATACTCACAACAGAATCGGAATATTGTACTAAATCGCCACACCAGAATCGGAATATGGAAATGAAAACCCACAACAGAATGGAAATACGATACTAAATACTCAGAACAGAATCGGAATATGGTACTAAATACAACAAAATTGGAATATGGCAATAAATACTCACAACAAAATCGGAATATGGTAATAAATACTCACATCAAAATCAGAATATTTTACTAAATATTCACAACAGAATTGGAATAAGGTACTAAATATTCACAACAGAATTGGAATATGGTACTAAATACCCACAACAGAATCAGAATATATGGCAAATAAATACTCACAACAGAATCTGAATATGGTACGAAATACCCACAATAGAATCTGAATATGGTACTAAATATTCACAACAGAACCGGAATATGGTACGAAATACTCACAGCAGAATCAGATTGTGGTACTGAATGCAACAGAATCAGAATAAGGTACTGAATACTCACAGCAGAATCGGAATATGGTACTAAAAACTCACAACAGAATCGGAATATGGTACTAAATACAACAGAATCAGAATATGGTACTAAATACACACAACAGAATCAGACTATAGTACTAAGCAGTCACAACAGAATAGGAATATGGTGCTAAATACAACAGAATCAGAATATTATATTAAATATGCATAACAGGATCAGACTATGGTACTAAATACTCACAACAGGATCAGAAAATGGTACTAAATACTCACAACAGAATCAGAATATGGTACTAAATTCCCATAACAGTATCAGAATATGGTAATAATTACTCACAACAGAATCAAAATATGGTACTAAATACCCACAACAGAATCGGAATATGGTACTAAATACAACAGAATCAGAATATGGTACTAAATACTTACAACAGAATCAGAATATGGTACTATATCCTGACCACAGAATTGGAATATGGTACTAAATACCCACAACAGATTCAGAAAATGGTACTAATTACGCTCAACAGAATCGGAATATGGTTCTAAAAACACCAGAATCGGAATATTATACAAAATACACACAACAGAATCAGTATATGGTACTAAATACTCACAACAGATCGGAATATTGTATTAAATACCCACAACAGAATCGGAATATGGTAATAAATACTGACAACACAATCGGAATACGGTACTAAATAATCAGAACAGAATTGGAATATGGTACAAAATACCCACAACAGAATCGAAAACAATATGGTACTAAATACCCACAACAGAATCAGAATATGGTACTAAATACTAAAAACAGGTTCGGAATATAGTACTAAATACCCACAACAGAATGAGAATATGGTTCTAAAAACTCACAACAGAATCGGAATATTCTACAAACTACCCACAACAGAATCGGAATATGGTACTAAATACAACAGAAGTGGGATATGGTACTAAATACTCATGACAGAATCGGAATATGGTACTAAATACTCACAAAAAAATTAGAATATTGTACTAAATGCTCACAACAAATCGGAATATGGTACTAAATACAAAAGAATCGGGATATGTTACTAAATACTCACAACAGAATTGGAAAATGGTAATAAATACTTGAAACAAAATCGGAACATTGTACTAAATACTCACAACAGAATCACAATATGTTACTAAATACTCACAACAGAATCGGAAAATGGAAATAAATACCTGAAACAAAATTGGAATATTCTACAAAATACCCACAACAGAATCGGAACATGGTACTAAATACAACAGAATCGGAATATGGTACTAAATACTCACGACAGAATCGGAATATGGTAATAAATACTCACAGCAGAATCAGATTGTGGTCCTCAATGCAACAGAATCAGAATATGGTACTAAATACTCACAACAGTATCGGAATGTGGTACTAAATACAACAGAAGTGGAATATTGTACTAAATACTCACCACAGAATCGGAATACGGTACTAAATACTCAGAACAGAATCGGAATATGGTACTAAATACTCACTACAGAATCGGAATATGGTACTAAATACTCACTACAGAATCGGAATATGGTACTAAGTACAACAGAATAGGAATATGGTACTACATCCTGACCACAGAATCGGAATATGGTACTAAATACTCACAACAAAATAGGAATATTCTACTGAATGCAACAGAATCAGAATACGGAAATAAATGCTTTTGACAGGACCATAATATGGTATAACATTCAAAAGAATCGGAATATGGTAGTAAAAACTAAAAGCAGGTTCAGAATATGGTACTAAATACCAACAACAGAATCACAATATGGTTCTAAAAACTCACAACAGAATCGGAATATTCTACCAAATACCCACAACATAATCGCAATATGGTAATAAATGCCCACAACAGAATCGGAATATGGTACTAAATACAACAGAATTGGAATATGGTACCAAATACTCACGACAGAATCGGAATACGATACTAAATACTCACAACAGAATCGGAATATGGTACTAAATAATCAAAACAGAATCGGTATATGGTACTAAATACAACAGAATCGGAATATGGTACTAAATCCTCACCACAGAATCGGAATATGGTACTAAATACAACAGAATCGGAATATGGTACTAAATACTCACTACAGAATCGGAATATGGTAATAAATACAACAGAATCAGAATATGGTACTAAATCCTCACCACAGAATAAGAATATGGTATTAATTACCCAAAACAGAATCAGAATATGGTACTAAATCCTCACCACAGAATCCGAATATGGTAGTAAATACCCACAACAGAATCAGAATATGGTAATAAATACTCGCAACAGAATCGGAATATGTTAATAAATAAAACAGAATCAGAATATGGTAGTAAATACCCACAACAGAATCAGAATATGGTACTAAATACTCACAACAGAATCGGAATATGGTACTAAATATTCACAACAGAATCGTAATATTCTACTAAATGCAACAGAATCAGAATACAGCAATAAATCCTTATGACAGGACCATAATATGTAAAAAAAATGCAACAGAATCGGATTATGCTACTAAATGCTCAGAGCAAAATCAGATTGAGGTACTGAATGCAACAGAATCCGAATAAGGTACTGAATACCCACAACGGAATAGGAATAAGGTACAAAATACAGCAGATTCAGAAAATGGTACGAATTACGCTCAACAGAATCGGAATATGGTTCTAAAAACAACAGAATCAGAATATTCTACAAAATACACACAACAGAATCAGAATATTGTACTAAATACTCACAACAGAATAGAATATGGTACTAAATACAACAGAATCGGAATGATACTAAATACAACAGAATCGGAATATGGTACTAAATACCCACAACAGAATCGGAATATGGTAATAAATACTGACAACAGAATCGGAATACGGAACTAAATACTCAGAACAGAATTGGAATATGGTAATAAATACAACAGAATCGGAATATGGTACTAAATACCCACAACAAAATCAAAATATGGCACTAAATCCTCACCACAGAATCAGAATATGGTACTAAATACAACAGAATCAGAATATGGTACTAAATACAACAGAATCAGAATATGGTACTAAATACTCACAACAGAATCGGAATGTGGTACTAAATAGAACAGAATCGGAATATGGTACTAAATGATCACGACAGAATCGGGATATGGTTCTAAAAACAACAGAATCGGAATATTATACAAAATACTCACAACAGAATCAGAATATGGTACTAAATACTCACAACAATTCGGAATATTGTATTAAATACCCACAACAGAATCGGAATATGGTAATAAATACTGACAACACAATCGGAATACGGTACTCAGAACAGAATTGGAATATGGTACTAAATACTAAAAACAGTTCCGGATTACAGTACTAAATACCCACAACAGAATCAAAATATGGTTCTAAAAACTCACAACAGAATCGGAATATTCTACAAAATACCCACAACAGAATCAGAATACGGTACTAAATACAACAGAATCGGAATATGGTACTAAATACTCACGACAGAATCGGAATATGGTACTAAATACTCACAACAGAATCAAAATATGGTTCTAAAAACTCACAACAGAATCGGAATATTCTACAAAATACCCACAACAGAATCAGAATACGGTACTAAATACAACAGAATCGGAATATGGTACTAAATACTCACAACAGAATCGGAATATGGTACTAAATACTCACAACAGAATCAAAATATGGTTCTAAAAACTCACAACAGAATCGGAATATTCTACAAAATACCCACAACAGAATCAGAATACGGTACTAAATACAACAGAATCGGAATATGGTACTAAATACTCACGACAAAATCGGAATATGGTACTAAATACTCACAACAGAATCGGAATATGGTACTAAATACCCACAATAGAACAGAATATAGTACTAATTACTCACAACAGAATCAGAATAAGGTACTAAATATTCAAAACAGAATCGGAATATGGTACGAAATACTCACAGCAGAATCAGATTGTGGTACTGAATGCAACAGAATCAGAATAAGGTACTGAATACTCACAGCAGAATCGGAATATGGTACTAAAAACTCACAACAGAATCGGAATATGGTACTAAATACAACAGAATCGGAATATGGTACTAAATACCCACAACAGATTCAGAATATGTTACTAATTACCCTCAACAGAATCGGAATATGGTTCTAAAAACAACAGAATCGGAATATTATACAAAATACACACAACAGAATCAGAATATGTTACTAAATACTCACAACAGATCGGAATATTGTATTAAATACCCACAACAGAATCGGAATACGGTACTAAATCCTCACCACAGAATCGGAATATGGTACTAAATACACACAACAGAATCGGAAAATGGAAATAAATACCTGAAACAAAATTGGAATATTCTACAACATACCCACAACAGAATCGGAACATGGTACTAAATACAACAGAATCGGAATATGGTACTAAATACAACAGAATCGGAATATGGTACTACATCCTGACCACAGAATCGGAATATGGTACTAAATACCCACAACAGATTCAGAAAATGGTACTAATTACCCTCAACAGAATCGGAATATTGTTCTAAAAACAACAGAATCGGAATATTATACAAAATACACACAACAGAATCAGAATATGTTACTAAATACTCACAACAGATCGGAATATTGTATGAAATACCCACAACAGAATCAAAATATGGTAATAAATACCGACAACACAATCGGAATACGGTACTAAATACTCAGAACAGAATTGGAATATGGTACAAAATACAACAGAATCGGAATATGGTACTAAATACACACAACAGAATTGGAATATGGTACTAAATACTCACAACAGAATTGGAATATGGTACTAAATACCTGAAACAAAATCGGAATATTGTACTAAATACTCACAGCAGAATCGGAACATTGTACTAAATACAACAGAATCGGAATATGGTACTAAATACTCACAACAGAATCGGAAAATGGTAATAAATACCTGAAACAAAATCAGAATATTCTACAAAATACCCACAACAGAATCGGAACATGGTACTAAATAGAACAGAATCGGAATATGGTACTAAATAGAACAGAATCGGAATATGGTACTAAATACTCACAACAGAATTCGAATCAGGTAATAAATACTCACAACAGAATCAGAATATGGTACTAAATACTCACAGCAGAATCAGATTGTGGTACTGAATGCAACAGAATCGGAATAAGGTACTGAATACTCACAGCAGAATTGGAATATGGTACTAAATACAAGAGAATCAGAATATGGGACTAAATACTCACAACAGAATCGGAATATTGTACTAAATCGCCACACCAGAATCGGAATATGGTAATAAAAACCCACAACAGAATGGAAATATGATACTAAATACTCAGAACAGAATTGGAATATGGTACTAAATACAACAAAATTGGAATATGGTAATAAATACTCACAACAAAATCGGAATATGGTAATAAATACTCACATCAAAATCAGAATATTTTACTAAATATTCACAACAGAATTGGAATAAGGTACTAAATATTCACAACAGAATTGGAATATGGTACTAAATACCCACAACAGAATCAGAATATATGGCAAATAAATACTCACAACAGAATCTGAATATGGTACGAAATACCCACAATAGAATCTGAATATGGTACTAAATATTCACAACAGAACCGGAATATGGTACGAAATACTCACAGCAGAATCAGATTGTGGTACTGAATGCAACAGAATCAGAATAAGGTACTGAATACTCACAGCAGAATCGGAATATGGTACTAAATACTCACAACAGAATCAGAATATGGTACTAAATTCCCATAACAGTATCAGAATATGGTAATAATTACTCACAACAGAATCAAAATATGGTACTAAATACCCACAACAGAATCGGAATATGGTACTAAATACAACAGAATCAGAATATGGTACTAAATACTTACAACAGAATCGGAATATGGTACTATATCCTGACCACAGAATTGGAATATGGTACTAAATACCCACAACAGATTCAGAAAATGGTACTAATTACGCTCAACAGAATCGGAATATGGTTCTAAAAACACCAGAATCGGAATATTATACAAAATACACACAACAGAATCAGTATATGGTACTAAATACTCACAACAGATCGGAATATTGTATTAAATACCCACAACAGAATCGGAATATGGTAATAAATACTGACAACACAATCGGAATACGGTACTAAATAATCAGAACAGAATTGGAATATGGTACAAAATACCCACAACAGAATCGAAAACAATATGGTACTAAATACCCACAACAGAATCAGAATATGGTACTAAATACTAAAAACAGGTTCGGAATATAGTACTAAATACCCACAACAGAATGAGAATATGGTTCTAAAAACTCACAACAGAATCGGAATATTCTACAAACTACCCACAACAGAATCGGAATATGGTACTAAATACAACAGAAGCGGGATATGGTACTAAATACTCATGACAGAATCGGAATATGGTACTAAATACTCACAAAAAAATTAGAATATTGTACTAAATGCTCACAACAAATCGGAATATGGTACTAAATACAAAAGAATCGGGATATGTTACTAAATACTCACAACAGAATTGGAAAATGGTAATAAATACTTGAAACAAAATCGGAACATTGTACTAAATACTCACAACAGAATCACAATATGTTACTAAATACTCACAACAGAATCGGAAAATGGAAATAAATACCTGAAACAAAATTGGAATATTCTACAAAATACCCACAACAGAATCGGAACATGGTACTAAATACAACAGAATCGGAATATGGTACTAAATACTCACGACAGAATCGGAATATGGTACTAAATACAACACAATCGGAATATGGTACTAAATACTCACGACAGAATCGGAATATGGTAATAAATACTCACAACATAATCGGAATATGGTACTAAATACTCACAGCAGAATCAGATTGTGGTCCTCAATGCAACAGAATCAGAATATGGTACTAAATACTCACAACAGTATCGGAATGTGGTACTAAATACAACAGAAGTGGAATATTGTACTAAATACTCACCACAGAATCGGAATACGGTACTAAATACTCAGAACAGAATCGGAATATGGTACTAAATACTCACTACAGAATCGGAATATGGTACTAAATACTCACTACAGAATCGGAATATGGTACTAAGTACAACAGAATAGGAATATGGTACTACATCCTGACCACAGAATCGGAATATGGTACTAAATACTCACAACAAAATAGGAATATTCTACTGAATGCAACAGAATCAGAATACGGAAATAAATGCTTTTGACAGGACCATAATATGGTATAACATTCAAAAGAATCGGAATATGGTAGTAAAAACTAAAAGCAGGTTCAGAATATGGTACTAAATACCAACAACAGAATCACAATATGGTTCTAAAAACTCACAACAGAATCGGAATATTCTACCAAATACCCACAACATAATCGCAATATGGTAATAAATGCCCACAACAGAATCGGAATATGGTACTAAATACAACAGAATTGGAATATGGTACCAAATACTCACGACAGAATCGGAATACGATACTAAATACTCACAACAGAATCGGAATATGGTACTAAATAATCAAAACAGAATCGGTATATGGTACTAAATACAACAGAATCGGAATATGGTACTAAATCCTCACCACAGAATCGGAATATGGTACTAAATACAACAGAATCGGAATATGGTACTAAATACTCACTACAGAATCGGAATATGGTAATAAATACAACAGAATCAGAATATGGTACTAAATCCTCACCACAGAATAAGAATATGGTATTAATTACCCAAAACAGAATCAGAATATGGTACTAAATCCTCACCACAGAATCCGAATATGGTAGTAAATACCCACAACAGAATCAGAATATGGTAATAAATACTCGCAACAGAATCGGAATATGTTAATAAATAAAACAGAATCAGAATATGGTAGTAAATACCCACAACAGAATCAGAATATGGTACTAAATACTCACAACAGAATCGGAATATGGTACTAAATATTCACAACAGAATCGTAATATTCTACTAAATGCAACAGAATCAGAATACAGCAATAAATCCTTATGACAGGACCATAATATGTAAAAAAAATGCAACAGAATCGGATTATGCTACTAAATGCTCAGAGCAAAATCAGATTGAGGTACTGAATGCAACAGAATCCGAATAAGGTACTGAATACCCACAACGGAATAGGAATAAGGTACAAAATACAGCAGATTCAGAAAATGGTACGAATTACGCTCAACAGAATCGGAATATGGTTCTAAAAACAACAGAATCAGAATATTCTACAAAATACACACAACAGAATCAGAATATTGTACTAAATACTCACAACAGAATAGAATATGGTACTAAATACAACAGAATCGGAATGATACTAAATACAACAGAATCGGAATATGGTACTAAATACCCACAACAGAATCGGAATATGGTAATAAATACTGACAACAGAATCGGAATACGGAACTAAATACTCAGAACAGAATTGGAATATGGTAATAAATACAACAGAATCGGAATATGGTACTAAATACCCACAACAAAATCAAAATATGGCACTAAATCCTCACCACAGAATCAGAATATGGTACTAAATACAACAGAATCAGAATATGGTACTAAATACAACAGAATCAGAATATGGTACTAAATACTCACAACAGAATCGGAATGTGGTACTAAATAGAACAGAATCGGAATATGGTACTAAATGATCACGACAGAATCGGGATATGGTTCTAAAAACAACAGAATCGGAATATTATACAAAATACTCACAACAGAATCAGAATATGGTACTAAATACTCACAACAATTCGGAATATTGTATTAAATACCCACAACAGAATCGGAATATGGTAATAAATACTGACAACACAATCGGAATACGGTACTCAGAACAGAATTGGAATATGGTACTAAATACTAAAAACAGTTCCGGATTACAGTACTAAATACCCACAACAGAATCAAAATATGGTTCTAAAAACTCACAACAGAATCGGAATATTCTACAAAATACCCACAACAGAATCAGAATACGGTACTAAATACAACAGAATCGGAATATGGTACTAAATACTAAAAACAGTTCCGGATTACAGTACTAAATACCCACAACAGAATCAAAATATGGTTCTAAAAACTCACAACAGAATCGGAATATTCTACAAAATACCCACAACAGAATCAGAATACGGTACTAAATACAACAGAATCGGAATATGGTACTAAATACTCACGACAGAATCGGAATATGGTACTAAATACTCACAACAGAATCAAAATATGGTTCTAAAAACTCACAACAGAATCGGAATATTCTACAAAATACCCACAACAGAATCAGAATACGGTACTAAATACAACAGAATCGGAATATGGTACTAAATACTCACTACAGAATCGGAATATGGTACTAAATACTCACTACAGAATCGGAATATGGTACTAAGTACAACAGAATAGGAATATGGTACTACATCCTGACCACAGAATCGGAATATGGTACTAAATACTCACAACAAAATAGGAATATTCTACTGAATGCAACAGAATCAGAATACGGAAATAAATGCTTTTGACAGGACCATAATATGGTATAACATTCAAAAGAATCGGAATATGGTAGTAAAAACTAAAAGCAGGTTCAGAATATGGTACTAAATACCAACAACAGAATCACAATATGGTTCTAAAAACTCACAACAGAATCGGAATATTCTACCAAATACCCACAACATAATCGCAATATGGTAATAAATGCCCACAACAGAATCGGAATATGGTACTAAATACAACAGAATTGGAATATGGTACCAAATACTCACGACAGAATCGGAATACGATACTAAATACTCACAACAGAATCGGAATATGGTACTAAATAATCAAAACAGAATCGGTATATGGTACTAAATACAACAGAATCGGAATATGGTACTAAATCCTCACCACAGAATCGGAATATGGTACTAAATACAACAGAATCGGAATATGGTACTAAATACTCACTACAGAATCGGAATATGGTAATAAATACAACAGAATCAGAATATGGTACTAAATCCTCACCACAGAATAAGAATATGGTATTAATTACCCAAAACAGAATCAGAATATGGTACTAAATCCTCACCACAGAATCCGAATATGGTAGTAAATACCCACAACAGAATCAGAATATGGTAATAAATACTCGCAACAGAATCGGAATATGTTAATAAATAAAACAGAATCAGAATATGGTAGTAAATACCCACAACAGAATCAGAATATGGTACTAAATACTCACAACAGAATCGGAATATGGTACTAAATATTCACAACAGAATCGTAATATTCTACTAAATGCAACAGAATCAGAATACAGCAATAAATCCTTATGACAGGACCATAATATGTAAAAAAAATGCAACAGAATCGGATTATGCTACTAAATGCTCAGAGCAAAATCAGATTGAGGTACTGAATGCAACAGAATCCGAATAAGGTACTGAATACCCACAACGGAATAGGAATAAGGTACAAAATACAGCAGATTCAGAAAATGGTACGAATTACGCTCAACAGAATCGGAATATGGTTCTAAAAACAACAGAATCAGAATATTCTACAAAATACACACAACAGAATCAGAATATTGTACTAAATACTCACAACAGAATAGAATATGGTACTAAATACAACAGAATCGGAATGATACTAAATACAACAGAATCGGAATATGGTACTAAATACCCACAACAGAATCGGAATATGGTAATAAATACTGACAACAGAATCGGAATACGGAACTAAATACTCAGAACAGAATTGGAATATGGTAATAAATACAACAGAATCGGAATATGGTACTAAATACCCACAACAAAATCAAAATATGGCACTAAATCCTCACCACAGAATCAGAATATGGTACTAAATACAACAGAATCAGAATATGGTACTAAATACAACAGAATCAGAATATGGTACTAAATACTCACAACAGAATCGGAATGTGGTACTAAATAGAACAGAATCGGAATATGGTACTAAATGATCACGACAGAATCGGGATATGGTTCTAAAAACAACAGAATCGGAATATTATACAAAATACTCACAACAGAATCAGAATATGGTACTAAATACTCACAACAATTCGGAATATTGTATTAAATACCCACAACAGAATCGGAATATGGTAATAAATACTGACAACACAATCGGAATACGGTACTCAGAACAGAATTGGAATATGGTACTAAATACTAAAAACAGTTCCGGATTACAGTACTAAATACCCACAACAGAATCAAAATATGGTTCTAAAAACTCACAACAGAATCGGAATATTCTACAAAATACCCACAACAGAATCAGAATACGGTACTAAATACAACAGAATCGGAATATGGTACTAAATACTCACGACAGAATCGGAATATGGTACTAAATACTCACAACAGAATCAAAATATGGTTCTAAAAACTCACAACAGAATCGGAATATTCTACAAAATACCCACAACAGAATCAGAATACGGTACTAAATACAACAGAATCGGAATATGGTACTAAATACTCACAACAGAATCGGAATATGGTACTAAATACTCACAACAGAATCAAAATATGGTTCTAAAAACTCACAACAGAATCGGAATATTCTACAAAATACCCACAACAGAATCAGAATACGGTACTAAATACAACAGAATCGGAATATGGTACTAAATACTCACGACAAAATCGGAATATGGTACTAAATACTCACAACAGAATCGGAATATGGTACTAAATACCCACAATAGAACAGAATATAGTACTAATTACTCACAACAGAATCAGAATAAGGTACTAAATATTCAAAACAGAATCGGAATATGGTACGAAATACTCACAGCAGAATCAGATTGTGGTACTGAATGCAACAGAATCAGAATAAGGTACTGAATACTCACAGCAGAATCGGAATATGGTACTAAAAACTCACAACAGAATCGGAATATGGTACTAAATACAACAGAATCGGAATATGGTACTAAATACCCACAACAGATTCAGAATATGTTACTAATTACCCTCAACAGAATCGGAATATGGTTCTAAAAACAACAGAATCGGAATATTATACAAAATACACACAACAGAATCAGAATATGTTACTAAATACTCACAACAGATCGGAATATTGTATTAAATACCCACAACAGAATCGGAATACGGTACTAAATCCTCACCACAGAATCGGAATATGGTACTAAATACACACAACAGAATCGGAAAATGGAAATAAATACCTGAAACAAAATTGGAATATTCTACAACATACCCACAACAGAATCGGAACATGGTACTAAATACAACAGAATCGGAATATGGTACTAAATACAACAGAATCGGAATATGGTACTACATCCTGACCACAGAATCGGAATATGGTACTAAATACCCACAACAGATTCAGAAAATGGTACTAATTACCCTCAACAGAATCGGAATATTGTTCTAAAAACAACAGAATCGGAATATTATACAAAATACACACAACAGAATCAGAATATGTTACTAAATACTCACAACAGATCGGAATATTGTATGAAATACCCACAACAGAATCAAAATATGGTAATAAATACCGACAACACAATCGGAATACGGTACTAAATACTCACAACAGAATTGGAATATGGTACTAAATACCTGAAACAAAATCGGAATATTGTACTAAATACTCACAGCAGAATCGGAACATTGTACTAAATACAACAGAATCGGAATATGGTACTAAATAGAACAGAATCGGAATATGGTACTAAATAGAACAGAATCGGAATATGGTACTAAATACTCACAACAGAATTCGAATCAGGTAATAAATACTCACAACAGAATCAGAATATGGTACTAAATACTCACAGCAGAATCAGATTGTGGTACTGAATGCAACAGAATCGGAATAAGGTACTGAATACTCACAGCAGAATTGGAATATGGTACTAAATACAAGAGAATCAGAATATGGGACTAAATACTCACAACAGAATCGGAATATTGTACTAAATCGCCACACCAGAATCGGAATATGGTAATAAAAACCCACAACAGAATGGAAATATGATACTAAATACTCAGAACAGAATTGGAATATGGTACTAAATACAACAAAATTGGAATATGGTAATAAATACTCACAACAAAATCGGAATATGGTAATAAATACTCACATCAAAATCAGAATATTTTACTAAATATTCACAACAGAATTGGAATAAGGTACTAAATATTCACAACAGAATTGGAATATGGTACTAAATACCCACAACAGAATCAGAATATATGGCAAATAAATACTCACAACAGAATCTGAATATGGTACGAAATACCCACAATAGAATCTGAATATGGTACTAAATATTCACAACAGAACCGGAATATGGTACGAAATACTCACAGCAGAATCAGATTGTGGTACTGAATGCAACAGAATCAGAATAAGGTACTGAATACTCACAGCAGAATCGGAATATGGTACTAAATACTCACAACAGAATCAGAATATGGTACTAAATTCCCATAACAGTATCAGAATATGGTAATAATTACTCACAACAGAATCGGAATATGGTACTAAATACAACAGAATCAGAATATGGTACTAAATACTTACAACAGAATCGGAATATGGTACTATATCCTGACCACAGAATTGGAATATGGTACTAAATACCCACAACAGATTCAGAAAATGGTACTAATTACGCTCAACAGAATCGGAATATGGTTCTAAAAACACCAGAATCGGAATATTATACAAAATACACACAACAGAATCAGTATATGGTACTAAATACTCACAACAGATCGGAATATTGTATTAAATACCCACAACAGAATCGGAATATGGTAATAAATACTGACAACACAATCGGAATACGGTACTAAATAATCAGAACAGAATTGGAATATGGTACAAAATACCCACAACAGAATCGAAAACAATATGGTACTAAATACCCACAACAGAATCAGAATATGGTACTAAATACTAAAAACAGGTTCGGAATATAGTACTAAATACCCACAACAGAATGAGAATATGGTTCTAAAAACTCACAACAGAATCGGAATATTCTACAAACTACCCACAACAGAATCGGAATATGGTACTAAATACAACAGAAGCGGGATATGGTACTAAATACTCATGACAGAATCGGAATATGGTACTAAATACTCACAAAAAAATTAGAATATTGTACTAAATGCTCACAACAAATCGGAATATGGTACTAAATACAAAAGAATCGGGATATGTTACTAAATACTCACAACAGAATTGGAAAATGGTAATAAATACTTGAAACAAAATCGGAACATTGTACTAAATACTCACAACAGAATCACAATATGTTACTAAATACTCACAACAGAATCGGAAAATGGAAATAAATACCTGAAACAAAATTGGAATATTCTACAAAATACCCACAACAGAATCGGAACATGGTACTAAATACAACAGAATCGGAATATGGTACTAAATACTCACGACAGAATCGGAATATGGTACTAAATACAACACAATCGGAATATGGTACTAAATACTCACGACAGAATCGGAATATGGTAATAAATACTCACAACATAATCGGAATATGGTACTAAATACTCACAGCAGAATCAGATTGTGGTCCTCAATGCAACAGAATCAGAATATGGTACTAAATACTCACAACAGTATCGGAATGTGGTACTAAATACAACAGAAGTGGAATATTGTACTAAATACTCACCACAGAATCGGAATACGGTACTAAATACTCAGAACAGAATCGGAATATGGTACTAAATACTCACTACAGAATCGGAATATGGTACTAAATACTCACTACAGAATCGGAATATGGTACTAAGTACAACAGAATAGGAATATGGTACTACATCCTGACCACAGAATCGGAATATGGTACTAAATACTCACAACAAAATAGGAATATTCTACTGAATGCAACAGAATCAGAATACGGAAATAAATGCTTTTGACAGGACCATAATATGGTATAACATTCAAAAGAATCGGAATATGGTAGTAAAAACTAAAAGCAGGTTCAGAATATGGTACTAAATACCAACAACAGAATCACAATATGGTTCTAAAAACTCACAACAGAATCGGAATATTCTACCAAATACCCACAACATAATCGCAATATGGTAATAAATGCCCACAACAGAATCGGAATATGGTACTAAATACAACAGAATTGGAATATGGTACCAAATACTCACGACAGAATCGGAATACGATACTAAATACTCACAACAGAATCGGAATATGGTACTAAATAATCAAAACAGAATCGGTATATGGTACTAAATACAACAGAATCGGAATATGGTACTAAATCCTCACCACAGAATCGGAATATGGTACTAAATACAACAGAATCGGAATATGGTACTAAATACTCACTGCAGAATCGGAATATGGTAATAAATACAACAGAATCAGAATATGGTACTAAATCCTCACCACAGAATAAGAATATGGTATTAATTACCCAAAACAGAATCAGAATATGGTACTAAATCCTCACCACAGAATCCGAATATGGTAGTAAATACCCACAACAGAATCAGAATATGGTAATAAATACTCGCAACAGAATCGGAATATGTTAATAAATAAAACAGAATCAGAATATGGTAGTAAATACCCACAACAGAATCAGAATATGGTACTAAATACTCACAACAGAATCGGAATATGGTACTAAATATTCACAACAGAATCGTAATATTCTACTAAATGCAACAGAATCAGAATACAGCAATAAATCCTTATGACAGGACCATAATATGTAAAAAAAAATGCAACAGAATCGGATTATGCTACTAAATGCTCAGAGCAAAATCAGATTGAGGTACTGAATGCAACAGAATCCGAATAAGGTACTGAATACCCACAACGGAATAGGAATAAGGTACAAAATACAGCAGATTCAGAAAATGGTACGAATTACGCTCAACAGAATCGGAATATGGTTCTAAAAACAACAGAATCAGAATATTCTACAAAATACACACAACAGAATCAGAATATTGTACTAAATACTCACAACAGAATAGAATATGGTACTAAATACAACAGAATCGGAATGATACTAAATACAACAGAATCGGAATATGGTACTAAATACCCACAACAGAATCGGAATATGGTAATAAATACTGACAACAGAATCGGAATACGGAACTAAATACTCAGAACAGAATTGGAATATGGTAATAAATACAACAGAATCGGAATATGGTACTAAATACCCACAACAAAATCAAAATATGGCACTAAATCCTCACCACAGAATCAGAATATGGTACTAAATACAACAGAATCAGAATATGGTACTAAATACAACAGAATCAGAATATGGTACTAAATACTCACAACAGAATCGGAATGTGGTACTAAATAGAACAGAATCGGAATATGGTACTAAATGATCACGACAGAATCGGGATATGGTTCTAAAAACAACAGAATCGGAATATTATACAAAATACTCACAACAGAATCAGAATATGGTACTAAATACTCACAACAATTCGGAATATTGTATTAAATACCCACAACAGAATCGGAATATGGTAATAAATACTGACAACACAATCGGAATACGGTACTCAGAACAGAATTGGAATATGGTACTAAATACTAAAAACAGTTCCGGATTACAGTACTAAATACCCACAACAGAATCAAAATATGGTTCTAAAAACTCACAACAGAATCGGAATATTCTACAAAATACCCACAACAGAATCAGAATACGGTACTAAATACAACAGAATCGGAATATGGTACTAAATACTCACGACAGAATCGGAATATGGTACTAAATACTCACAACAGAATCAAAATATGGTTCTAAAAACTCACAACAGAATCGGAATATTCTACAAAATACCCACAACAGAATCAGAATACGGTACTAAATACAACAGAATCGGAATATGGTACTAAATACTCACGACAGAATCGGAATATGGTACTAAATACTCACAACAGAATCAAAATATGGTTCTAAAAACTCACAACAGAATCGGAATATTCTACAAAATACCCACAACAGAATCAGAATACGGTACTAAATACAACAGAATCGGAATATGGTACTAAATACTCACGACAGAATCGGAATATGGTACTAAATACTCACAACAGAATCGGAATATGGTACTAAATACCCACAATAGAACAGCATATAGTACTAATTACTCACAACAGAATCAGAATAAGGTACTAAATATTCAAAACAGAATCGGAATATGGTACGAAATACTCACAGCAGAATCAGATTGTGGTACTGAATGCAACAGAATCAGAATAAGGTACTGAATACTCACAGCAGAATCGGAATATGGTACTAAAAACTCACAACAGAATCGGAATATGGTACTAAATACAACAGAATCGGAATATGGTACTAAATACCCACAACAGATTCAGAATATGTTACTAATTACCCTCAACAGAATCGGAATATGGTTCTAAAAACAACAGAATCGGAATATTATACAAAATACACACAACAGAATCAGAATATGTTACTAAATACTCACAACAGATCGGAATATTGTATTAAATACCCACAACAGAATCGGAATACGGTACTAAATCCTCACCACAGAATCGGAATATGGTACTAAATACACACAACAGAATCAGAATATGGTACTAAATCCTCACCACAGAATTGGAATATGGCACTAAATACAACAGAATCGGAATATGGTACTAAATCCTCACCACAGAATCGGAATATGGTACTAAATACCCACAACAGAATCAGAATATGGTACTAAATCCTCACCACAGAATCGGAATATGGTACTAAATACCCACAACAGAATCAGAATATGGTACTAAATCCTCACCACAGAATTGGAATATGGTACTAAATACACACAACAGAATTGGAATATGGTACTTAATACACACAACAGAATCGGAATATGGTATTAAATACACACAACAGAATTGGAATATGGTACTAAATACACACAACAGAATTGGAATATGGTACTAAATACAACAGAAGCGGGATATGGTACTAAATACTCATGACAGAATCGGAATATGGTACTAAATACTCACAAAAAAATTAGAATATTGTACTAAATGCTCACAACAAATCGGAATATGGTACTAAATACAAAAGAATTGGGATATGTTACTAAATACTCACAACAGAATTGGAAAATGGTAATAAATACTTGAAACAAAATCGGAACATTGTACTAAATACTCACAACAGAATCACAATATGTTACTAAATACTCACAACAGAATCGGAAAATGGAAATAAATACCTGAAACAAAATTGGAATATTCTACAAAATACCCACAACAGAATCGGAACATGGTACTAAATACAACAGAATCGGAATATGGTACTAAATACTCACGACAGAATCGGAATATGGTAATAAATACTCACAGCAGAATCAGATTGTGGTCCTCAATGCAACAGAATCAGAATATGGTACTAAATACTCACAACAGTATCGGAATGTGGTACTAAATACAACAGAAGTGGAATATTGTACTAAATACTCACCACAGAATCGGAATACGGTACTAAATACTCAGAACAGAATCGGAATATGGTACTAAATACTCACTACAGAATCGGAATATGGTACTAAATACTCACTACAGAATCGGAATATGGTACTAAGTACAACAGAATAGGAATATGGTACTACATCCTGACCACAGAATCGGAATATGGTACTAATTACTCACAACAAAATAGGAATATTCTGCTGAATGCAACAGAATCAGAATACGGAAATAAATGCTTTTGACAGGACCATAATATGGTATAACATTCAAAAGAATCGGAATAAGGTAGTAAAAACTAAAAGCAGGTTCAGAATATGGTACTAAATACCAACAACAGAATCACAATATGGTTCTAAAAACTCACAACAGAATCGGAATATTCTACCAAATACCCACAACATAATCGCAATATGGTAATAAATGCCCACAACAGAATCGGAATATGGTACTAAATACAACAGAATTGGAATATGGTACCAAATACTCACGACAGAATCGGAATACGATACTAAATACTCACAACAGAATCGGAATATGGTACTAAATAATCAAAACAGAATCGGTATATGGTACTAAATACAACAGAATCGGAATATGGTACTAAATCCTCACCACAGAATCGGAATATGGTACTAAATACAACAGAATCGGAATATGGTACTAAATACTCACTACAGAATCGGAATATGGTAATAAATACAACAGAATCAGAATATGGTACTAAATCCTCACCACAGAATAAGAATATGGTATTAATTACCCAAAACAGAATCAGAATATGGTACTAAATCCTCACCACAGAATCCGAATATGGTAGTAAATACCCACAACAGAATCAGAATATGGTAATAAATACTCGCAACAGAATCGGAATATGTTAATAAATAAAACAGAATCAGAATATGGTAGTAAATACCCACAACAGAATCAGAATATGGTACTAAATACTCACAACAGAATCGGAATATGGTACTAAATATTCACAACAGAATCGTAATATTCTACTAAATGCAACAGAATCAGAATACAGCAATAAATCCTTATGACAGGACCATAATATGTAAAAAAAATGCAACAGAATCGGATTATGCTACTAAATGCTCAGAGCAAAATCAGATTGAGGTACTGAATGCAACAGAATCCGAATAAGGTACTGAATACCCACAACGGAATAGGAATAAGGTACAAAATACAGCAGATTCAGAAAATGGTACGAATTACGCTCAACAGAATCGGAATATGGTTCTAAAAACAACAGAATCAGAATATTCTACAAAATACACACAACAGAATCAGAATATTGTACTAAATACTCACAACAGAATAGAATATGGTACTAAATACAACAGAATCGGAATGATACTAAATACAACAGAATCGGAATATGGTACTAAATACCCACAACAGAATCGGAATATGGTAATAAATACTGACAACAGAATCGGAATACGGAACTAAATACTCAGAACAGAATTGGAATATGGTAATAAATACAACAGAATCGGAATATGGTACTAAATACCCACAACAAAATCAAAATATGGCACTAAATCCTCACCACAGAATCAGAATATGGTACTAAATACAACAGAATCAGAATATGGTACTAAATACAACAGAATCAGAATATGGTACTAAATACTCACAACAGAATCGGAATGTGGTACTAAATAGAACAGAATCGGAATATGGTACTAAATGATCACGACAGAATCGGGATATGGTTCTAAAAACAACAGAATCGGAATATTATACAAAATACTCACAACAGAATCAGAATATGGTACTAAATACTCACAACAATTCGGAATATTGTATTAAATACCCACAACAGAATCGGAATATGGTAATAAATACTGACAACACAATCGGAATACGGTACTCAGAACAGAATTGGAATATGGTACTAAATACTAAAAACAGTTCCGGATTACAGTACTAAATACCCACAACAGAATCAAAATATGGTTCTAAAAACTCACAACAGAATCGGAATATTCTACAAAATACCCACAACAGAATCAGAATACGGTACTAAATACAACAGAATCGGAATATGGTACTAAATACTCACGACAGAATCGGAATATGGTACTAAATACTCACAACAGAATCAAAATATGGTTCTAAAAACTCACAACAGAATCGGAATATTCTACAAAATACCCACAACAGAATCAGAATACGGTACTAAATACAACAGAATCGGAATATGGTACTAAATACTCACAACAGAATCGGAATATGGTACTAAATACTCACAACAGAATCGGAATATGGTACTAAATACTCACAACAGAATCAAAATATGGTTCTAAAAACTCACAACAGAATCGGAATATTCTACAAAATACCCACAACAGAATCAGAATACAGTACTAAATACAACAGAATCGGAATATGGTACTAAATACTCACGACAAAATCGGAATATGGTACTAAATACTCACAACAGAATCGGAATATGGTACTAAATACCCACAATAGAACAGAATATAGTACTAATTACTCACAACAGAATCAGAATAAGGTACTAAATATTCAAAACAGAATCGGAATATGGTACGAAATACTCACAGCAGAATCAGATTGTGGTACTGAATGCAACAGAATCAGAATAAGGTACTGAATACTCACAGCAGAATCGGAATATGGTACTAAAAACTCACAACAGAATCGGAATATGGTACTAAATACAACAGAATCGGAATATGGTACTAAATACCCACAACAGATTCAGAATATGTTACTAATTACCCTCAACAGAATCGGAATATGGTTCTAAAAACAACAGAATCGGAATATTATACAAAATACACACAACAGAATCAGAATATGTTACTAAATACTCACAACAGATCGGAATATTGTATTAAATACCCACAACAGAATCGGAATACGGTACTAAATCCTCACCACAGAATCGGAATATGGTACTAAATACACACAACAGAATCGGAAAATGGAAATAAATACCTGAAACAAAATTGGAATATTCTACAACATACCCACAACAGAATCGGAACATGGTACTAAATACAACAGAATCGGAATATGGTACTAAATACAACAGAATCGGAATATGGTACTACATCCTGACCACAGAATCGGAATATGGTACTAAATACCCACAACAGATTCAGAAAATGGTACTAATTACCCTCAACAGAATCGGAATATTGTTCTAAAAACAACAGAATCGGAATATTATACAAAATACACACAACAGAATCAGAATATGTTACTAAATACTCACAACAGATCGGAATATTGTATGAAATACCCACAACAGAATCAAAATATGGTAATAAATACCGACAACACAATCGGAATACGGTACTAAATACTCAGAACAGAATTGGAATATGGTACAAAATACAACAGAATCGGAATATGGTACTAAATACTCACAACAGAATTGGAATATGGTACTAAATACCTGAAACAAAATCGGAATATTGTACTAAATACTCACAACAGAATCGGAAAATGGTAATAAATACCTGAAACAAAATCAGAATATTCTACAAAATACCCACAACAGAATCGGAACATGGTACTAAATAGAACAGAATCGGAATATGGTACTAAATAGAACAGAATCGGAATATGGTACTAAATACTCACAACAGAATTCGAATCAGGTAATAAATACTCACAACAGAATCAGAATATGGTACTAAATACTCACAGCAGAATCAGATTGTGGTACTGAATGCAACAGAATCGGAATAAGGTACTGAATACTCACAGCAGAATTGGAATATGGTACTAAATACAAGAGAATCAGAATATGGGACTAAATACTCACAACAGAATCGGAATATTGTACTAAATCGCCACACCAGAATCGGAATATGGTAATAAAAACCCACAACAGAATGGAAATATGATACTAAATACTCAGAACAGAATTGGAATATGGTACTAAATACAACAAAATTGGAATATGGTAATAAATACTCACAACAAAATCGGAATATGGTAATAAATACTCACATCAAAATCAGAATATTTTACTAAATATTCACAACAGAATTGGAATAAGGTACTAAATATTCACAACAGAATTGGAATATGGTACTAAATACCCACAACAGAATCAGAATATATGGCAAATAAATACTCACAACAGAATCTGAATATGGTACGAAATACCCACAATAGAATCTGAATATGGTACTAAATATTCACAACAGAACCGGAATATGGTACGAAATACTCACAGCAGAATCAGATTGTGGTACTGAATGCAACAGAATCAGAATAAGGTACTGAATACTCACAGCAGAATCGGAATATGGTACTAAATACTCACAACAGAATCAGAATATGGTACTAAATTCCCATAACAGTATCAGAATATGGTAATAATTACTCACAACAGAATCAAAATATGGTACTAAATACCCACAACAGAATCGGAATATGGTACTAAATACAACAGAATCAGAATATGGTACTAAATACTTACAACAGAATTGGAATATGGTACTATATCCTGACCACAGAATTGGAATATGGTACTAAATACCCACAACAGATTCAGAAAATGGTACTAATTACGCTCAACAGAATCGGAATATGGTTCTAAAAACACCAGAATCGGAATATTATACAAAATACACACAACAGAATCAGTATATGGTACTAAATACTCACAACAGATCGGAATATTGTATTAAATACCCACAACAGAATCGGAATATGGTAATAAATACTGACAACACAATCGGAATACGGTACTAAATAATCAGAACAGAATTGGAATATGGTACAAAATACCCACAACAGAATCGAAAACAATATGGTACTAAATACCCACAACAGAATCAGAATATGGTACTAAATACTAAAAACAGGTTCGGAATATAGTACTAAATACCCACAACAGAATGAGAATATGGTTCTAAAAACTCACAACAGAATCGGAATATTCTACAAACTACCCACAACAGAATCGGAATATGGTACTAAATACAACAGAAGCGGGATATGGTACTAAATACTCATGACAGAATCGGAATATGGTACTAAATACTCACAAAAAAATTAGAATGTTGTACTAAATGCTCACAACAAATCGGAATATGGTACTAAATACAAAAGAATCGGGATATGTTACTAAATACTCACAACAGAATTGGAAAATGGTAATAAATACTTGAAACAAAATCGGAACATTGTACAAAATACCCACAACAGAATCGGAACATGGTACTAAATACAACAGAATCGGAATATGGTACTAAATACTCACGACAGAATCGGAATATGGTACTAAATACAACACAATCGGAATATGGTACTAAATACTCACGACAGAATCGGAATATGGTAATAAATACTCACAACATAATCGGAATATGGTACTAAATACTCACAGCAGAATCAGATTGTGGTCCTCAATGCAACAGAATCAGAATATGGTACTAAATACTCACAACAGTATCGGAATGTGGTACTAAATACAACAGAAGTGGAATATTGTACTAAATACTCACCACAGAATCGGAATACGGTACTAAATACTCAGAACAGAATCGGAATATGGTACTAAATACTCACTACAGAATCGGAATATGGTACTAAATACTCACTACAGAATCGGAATATGGTACTAAGTACAACAGAATAGGAATATGGTACTACATCCTGACCACAGAATCGGAATATGGTACTAAATACTCACAACAAAATAGGAATATTCTACTGAATGCAATAGAATCAGAATACGGAAATAAATGCTTTTGACAGGACCATAATATGGTATAACATTCAAAAGAATCGGAATATGGTAGTAAAAACTAAAAGCAGGTTCAGAATATGGTACTAAATACCAACAACAGAATCACAATATGGTTCTAAAAACTCACAACAGAATCGGAATATTCTACCAAATACCCACAACATAATCGCAATATGGTAATAAATGCCCACAACAGAATCGGAATATGGTACTAAATACAACAGAATTGGAATATGGTACTAAATACCCACAACAGAATCAGAATATATGGCAAATAGATACTCACAACAGAATCGGAATATGGTACTAAATACCCACAATAGAATCAGAATATGGTACTAATTATTCAAAACAGAATCGGAATATGGCACTAAATACTCACAGCAGAATCAGATTGTGGTACTGAATGCAACAGAATCAGAATAAGGTACCGAATACTCACAGCAGAATCGGAATATGGTACTAAAAACTCACAACAGAATCGGAATATGGTACTAAATACAACAGAATCAGAATATGGTACTAAATACTACAGAATCAGAATATGGTACGAAATACTCACAACAGAATCAGAATGTGGTACTAAATACAACAGAATCGGAATAGGGTACTAAATACAACAGAATCGGAATATGGTACTACATCCTGACCACAGAATCGGAATATGGTACTAAATACCCACAACAGATTCAGAAAATGGTACTAATTACCCTCAACAGAATCGGAATATTGTTCTAAAAACAACAGAATCGGAATATTATACAAAATACACACAACAGAATCAGAATATGTTACTAAATACACACAACAGATCGGAATATTGTATGAAATACCCACAACAGAATCAAAATATGGTAATAAATACCGACAACACAATCGGAATACGGTACTAAATACTCAGAACAGAATTGGAATATGGTACAAAATACAACAGAATCGGAATATGGTACTAAATACTCACAACAGAATTGGAATATGGTACTAAATGCTCACAACAGAATCGGAATATAGTACTAAATACAACAGAATCGGGATATGTTACTAAATACTCACAACAGAATTGGAAAATGGTAATAAATACCTGAAACAAAATCGGAATATGGTACTAAATACTCACAACAGAATCACAATATGTTACTAAATACTCACAACAGAATCGGAAAATGGTAATAAATACCTGAAACAAAATCAGAATATTCTACAAAATACCCACAACAGAATCGGAACATGGTACTAAATACAACAGAATCGGAATATGGTACTAAATAGAACAGAATCGGAATATGGTACTAAATACTCACAACAGAATTGGAATATGGTAATAAATACTCACAACAGAATCAGAATATGGTACTAAATACTCACAGCAGAATCAGATTGTGGTACTGAATGCAACAGAATCGGAATAAGGTACTGAATACTCACAGCAGAATTGGAATATGGTACTAAATACAAGAGAATCAGAATATGGGACTAAATACTCACAACAGAATCGGAATATTGTACTAAATCGCCACACCAGAATCGGAATATGGAAATGAAAACCCACAACAGAATGGAAATACGATACTAAATACTCAGAACAGAATCGGAATATGGTACTAAATACAACAAAATTGGAATATGGCAATAAATACTCACAACAAAATCGGAATATGGTAATAAATACTCACATCAAAATCAGAATATTTTACTAAATATTCACAACAGAATTGGAATAAGGTACTAAATATTCACAACAGAATTGGAATATGGTACTAAATACCCACAACAGAATCAGAATATATGGCAAATAAATACTCACAACAGAATCTGAATATGGTACGAAATACCCACAATAGAATCTGAATATGGTACTAAATATTCACAACAGAACCGGAATATGGTACGAAATACTCACAGCAGAATCAGATTGTGGTACTGAATGCAACAGAATCAGAATAAGGTACTGAATACTCACAGCAGAATCGGAATATGGTACTAAAAACTCACAACAGAATCGGAATATGGTACTAAATACAACAGAATCAGAATATGGTACTAAATACACACAACAGAATCAGACTATAGTACTAAGCAGTCACAACAGAATAGGAATATGGTGCTAAATACAACAGAATCAGAATATTATATTAAATATGCATAACAGGATCAGACTATGGTACTAAATACTCACAACAGGATCAGAAAATGGTACTAAATACTCACAACAGAATCAGAATATGGTACTAAATTCCCATAACAGTATCAGAATATGGTAATAATTACTCACAACAGAATCAAAATATGGTACTAAATACCCACAACAGAATCGGAATATGGTACTAAATACAACAGAATCAGAATATGGTACTAAATACTTACAACAGAATCGGAATATGGTACTATATCCTGACCACAGAATTGGAATATGGTACTAAATACCCACAACAGATTCAGAAAATGGTACTAATTACGCTCAACAGAATCGGAATATGGTTCTAAAAACACCAGAATCGGAATATTATACAAAATACACACAACAGAATCAGTATATGGTACTAAATACTCACAACAGATCGGAATATTGTATTAAATACCCACAACAGAATCGGAATATGGTAATAAATACTGACAACACAATCGGAATACGGTACTAAATAATCAGAACAGAATTGGAATATGGTACAAAATACCCACAACAGAATCGAAAACAATATGGTACTAAATACCCACAACAGAATCAGAATATGGTACTAAATACTAAAAACAGGTTAGGAATATAGTACTAAATACCCACAACAGAATGAGAATATGGTTCTAAAAACTCACAACAGAATCGGAATATTCTACAAACTACCCACAACAGAATCGGAATATGGTACTAAATACAACAGAAGTGGGATATGGTACTAAATACTCATGACAGAATCGGAATATGGTACTAAATACTCACAAAAAAATTAGAATATTGTACTAAATGCTCACAACAAATCGGAATATGGTACTAAATACAAAAGAATCGGGATATGTTACTAAATACTCACAACAGAATTGGAAAATGGTAATAAATACTTGAAACAAAATCGGAACATTGTACTAAATACTCACAACAGAATCACAATATGTTACTAAATACTCACAACAGAATCGGAAAATGGAAATAAATACCTGAAACAAAATTGGAATATTCTACAAAATACCCACAACAGAATCGGAACATGGTACTAAATACAACAGAATCGGAATATGGTACTAAATACTCACGACAGAATCGGAATATGGTAATAAATACTCACAGCAGAATCAGATTGTGGTCCTCAATGCAACAGAATCAGAATATGGTACTAAATACTCACAACAGTATCGGAATGTGGTACTAAATACAACAGAAGTGGAATATTGTACTAAATACTCACCACAGAATCGGAATACGGTACTAAATACTCAGAACAGAATCGGAATATGGTACTAAATACTCACTACAGAATCGGAATATGGTACTAAATACTCACTACAGAATCGGAATATGGTACTAAGTACAACAGAATAGGAATATGGTACTACATCCTGACCACAGAATCGGAATATGGTACTAAATACTCACAACAAAATAGGAATATTCTACTGAATGCAACAGAATCAGAATACGGAAATAAATGCTTTTGACAGGACCATAATATGGTATAACATTCAAAAGAATCGGAATATGGTAGTAAAAACTAAAAGCAGGTTCAGAATATGGTACTAAATACCAACAACAGAATCACAATATGGTTCTAAAAACTCACAACAGAATCGGAATATTCTACCAAATACCCACAACATAATCGCAATATGGTAATAAATGCCCACAACAGAATCGGAATATGGTACTAAATACAACAGAATTGGAATATGGTACCAAATACTCACGACAGAATCGGAATACGATACTAAATACTCACAACAGAATCGGAATATGGTACTAAATAATCAAAACAGAATCGGTATATGGTACTAAATACAACAGAATCGGAATATGGTACTAAATCCTCACCACAGAATCGGAATATGGTACTAAATACAACAGAATCGGAATATGGTACTAAATACTCACTACAGAATCGGAATATGGTAATAAATACAACAGAATCAGAATATGGTACTAAATCCTCACCACAGAATAAGAATATGGTATTAATTACCCAAAACAGAATCAGAATATGGTACTAAATCCTCACCACAGAATCCGAATATGGTAGTAAATACCCACAACAGAATCAGAATATGGTAATAAATACTCGCAACAGAATCGGAATATGTTAATAAATAAAACAGAATCAGAATATGGTAGTAAATACCCACAACAGAATCAGAATATGGTACTAAATACTCACAACAGAATCGGAATATGGTACTAAATATTCACAACAGAATCGTAATATTCTACTAAATGCAACAGAATCAGAATACAGCAATAAATCCTTATGACAGGACCATAATATGTAAAAAAAATGCAACAGAATCGGATTATGCTACTAAATGCTCAGAGCAAAATCAGATTGAGGTACTGAATGCAACAGAATCCGAATAAGGTACTGAATACCCACAACGGAATAGGAATAAGGTACAAAATACAGCAGATTCAGAAAATGGTACGAATTACGCTCAACAGAATCGGAATATGGTTCTAAAAACAACAGAATCAGAATATTCTACAAAATACACACAACAGAATCAGAATATTGTACTAAATACTCACAACAGAATAGAATATGGTACTAAATACAACAGAATCGGAATGATACTAAATACAACAGAATCGGAATATGGTACTAAATACCCACAACAGAATCGGAATATGGTAATAAATACTGACAACAGAATCGGAATACGGAACTAAATACTCAGAACAGAATTGGAATATGGTAATAAATACAACAGAATCGGAATATGGTACTAAATACCCACAACAAAATCAAAATATGGCACTAAATCCTCACCACAGAATCAGAATATGGTACTAAATACAACAGAATCAGAATATGGTACTAAATACAACAGAATCAGAATATGGTACTAAATACTCACAACAGAATCGGAATGTGGTACTAAATAGAACAGAATCGGAATATGGTACTAAATGATCACGACAGAATCGGGATATGGTTCTAAAAACAACAGAATCGGAATATTATACAAAATACTCACAACAGAATCAGAATATGGTACTAAATACTCACAACAATTCGGAATATTGTATTAAATACCCACAACAGAATCGGAATATGGTAATAAATACTGACAACACAATCGGAAGACGGTACTCAGAACAGAATTGGAATATGGTACTAAATACTAAAAACAGTTCCGGATTACAGTACTAAATACCCACAACAGAATCAAAATATGGTTCTAAAAACTCACAACAGAATCGGAATATTCTACAAAATACCCACAACAGAATCAGAATACGGTACTAAATACAACAGAATCGGAATATGGTACTAAATACTCACGACAGAATCGGAATATGGTACTAAATACTCACTACAGAATCGGAATATGGTACTAAGTACAACAGAATAGGAATATGGTACTACATCCTGACCACAGAATCGGAATATGGTACTAAATACTCACAACAAAATAGGAATATTCTACTGAATGCAACAGAATCAGAATACGGAAATAAATGCTTTTGACAGGACCATAATATGGTATAACATTCAAAAGAATCGGAATATGGTAGTAAAAACTAAAAGCAGGTTCAGAATATGGTACTAAATACCAACAACAGAATCACAATATGGTTCTAAAAACTCACAACAGAATCGGAATATTCTACCAAATACCCACAACATAATCGCAATATGGTAATAAATGCCCACAACAGAATCGGAATATGGTACTAAATACAACAGAATTGGAATATGGTACCAAATACTCACGACAGAATCGGAATACGATACTAAATACTCACAACAGAATCGGAATATGGTACTAAATAATCAAAACAGAATCGGTATATGGTACTAAATACAACAGAATCGGAATATGGTACTAAATCCTCACCACAGAATCGGAATATGGTACTAAATACAACAGAATCGGAATATGGTACTAAATACTCACTACAGAATCGGAATATGGTAATAAATACAACAGAATCAGAATATGGTACTAAATCCTCACCACAGAATAAGAATATGGTATTAATTACCCAAAACAGAATCAGAATATGGTACTAAATCCTCACCACAGAATCCGAATATGGTAGTAAATACCCACAACAGAATCAGAATATGGTAATAAATACTCGCAACAGAATCGGAATATGTTAATAAATAAAACAGAATCAGAATATGGTAGTAAATACCCACAACAGAATCAGAATATGGTACTAAATACTCACAACAGAATCGGAATATGGTACTAAATATTCACAACAGAATCGTAATATTCTACTAAATGCAACAGAATCAGAATACAGCAATAAATCCTTATGACAGGACCATAATATGTAAAAAAAATGCAACAGAATCGGATTATGCTACTAAATGCTCAGAGCAAAATCAGATTGAGGTACTGAATGCAACAGAATCCGAATAAGGTACTGAATACCCACAACGGAATAGGAATAAGGTACAAAATACAGCAGATTCAGAAAATGGTACGAATTACGCTCAACAGAATCGGAATATGGTTCTAAAAACAACAGAATCAGAATATTCTACAAAATACACACAACAGAATCAGAATATTGTACTAAATACTCACAACAGAATAGAATATGGTACTAAATACAACAGAATCGGAATGATACTAAATACAACAGAATCGGAATATGGTACTAAATACCCACAACAGAATCGGAATATGGTAATAAATACTGACAACAGAATCGGAATACGGAACTAAATACTCAGAACAGAATTGGAATATGGTAATAAATACAACAGAATCGGAATATGGTACTAAATACCCACAACAAAATCAAAATATGGCACTAAATCCTCACCACAGAATCAGAATATGGTACTAAATACAACAGAATCAGAATATGGTACTAAATACAACAGAATCAGAATATGGTACTAAATACTCACAACAGAATCGGAATGTGGTACTAAATAGAACAGAATCGGAATATGGTACTAAATGATCACGACAGAATCGGGATATGGTTCTAAAAACAACAGAATCGGAATATTATACAAAATACTCACAACAGAATCAGAATATGGTACTAAATACTCACAACAATTCGGAATATTGTATTAAATACCCACAACAGAATCGGAATATGGTAATAAATACTGACAACACAATCGGAAGACGGTACTCAGAACAGAATTGGAATATGGTACTAAATACTAAAAACAGTTCCGGATTACAGTACTAAATACCCACAACAGAATCAAAATATGGTTCTAAAAACTCACAACAGAATCGGAATATTCTACAAAATACCCACAACAGAATCAGAATACGGTACTAAATACAACAGAATCGGAATATGGTACTAAATACTCACGACAGAATCGGAATATGGTACTAAATACTCACAACAGAATCAAAATATGGTTCTAAAAACTCACAACAGAATCGGAATATTCTACAAAATACCCACAACAGAATCAGAATACGGTACTAAATACAACAGAATCGGAATATGGTACTAAATACTCACGACAGAATCGGAATATGGTACTAAATACTCACAACAGAATCAAAATATGGTTCTAAAAACTCACAACAGAATCGGAATATTCTACAAAATACCCACAACAGAATCAGAATACGGTACTAAATACAACAGAATCGGAATATGGTACTAAATACTCACGACAGAATCGGAATATGGTACTAAATACTCACAACAGAATCGGAATATGGTACTAAATACCCACAATAGAACAGAATATAGTACTAATTACTCACAACAGAATCAGAATAAGGTACTAAATATTCAAAACAGAATCGGAATATGGTACGAAATACTCACAGCAGAATCAGATTGTGGTACTGAATGCAACAGAATCAGAATAAGGTACTGAATACTCACAGCAGAATCGGAATATGGTACTAAAAACTCACAACAGAATCGGAATATGGTACTAAATACAACAGAATCGGAATATGGTACTAAATACCCACAACAGATTCAGAATATGTTACTAATTACCCTCAACAGAATCGGAATATGGTTCTAAAAACAACAGAATCGGAATATTCTACAAAAGACGCACAATGGAATCAGAATATGGTACTAAATACTCAATCCAGGATCTGAATATGTTACTAAATAAAACAAAATCGGAATATTGTACTAAATACTCACAACAGAATCGGAATATTGTACTAAATACACAATACAGAATCTGAATATGGTACTAAATCCTCACAACAGAATCGGAATATGGTACTAAATACAACAGAATCAGAATATGGTACTAAATACAACAGAATCGGGGTATGGTATTAAATACGCGCGACAGAATCAGAATATTGTACTAAAAACTCACAATAGAATCAGAATATTGTACTAAATACAACATAATCAGAATATGGTACTAAATACTCACAACAGAATCGGAATATTGTATTAAATACAACAGTATCAGAATATGGCACTAAATACTCACGACAGAATCAGAATATGGTCCCAAAAACTCAGAACAGAATCTGAATTTTGTACTAAATACAACAGAATCGGAATGATACTAAATACAACAGAATCGGAATATGGTACTAAATACCCACAACAGAATCGGAATATGGTAATAAATACTGACAACAGAATCGGAATACGGAACTAAATACTCAGAACAGAATTGGAATATGGTAATAAATACAACAGAATCGGAATATGGTACTAAATACCCACAACAAAATCAAAATATGGCACTAAATCCTCACCACAGAATCAGAATATGGTACTAAATACAACAGAATCAGAATATGGTACTAAATACAACAGAATCAGAATATGGTACTAAATACTCACAACAGAATCGGAATGTGGTACTAAATAGAACAGAATCGGAATATGGTACTAAATGATCACGACAGAATCGGGATATGGTTCTAAAAACAACAGAATCGGAATATTATACAAAATACTCACAACAGAATCAGAATATGGTACTAAATACTCACAACAATTCGGAATATTGTATTAAATACCCACAACAGAATCGGAATATGGTAATAAATACTGACAACACAATCGGAATACGGTACTCAGAACAGAATTGGAATATGGTACTAAATACTAAAAACAGTTCCGGATTACAGTACTAAATACCCACAACAGAATCAAAATATGGTTCTAAAAACTCACAACAGAATCGGAATATTCTACAAAATACCCACAACAGAATCAGAATACGGTACTAAATACAACAGAATCGGAATATGGTACTAAATACTCACGACAGAATCGGAATATGGTACTAAATACTCACAACAGAATCAAAATATGGTTCTAAAAACTCACAACAGAATCGGAATATTCTACAAAATACCCACAACAGAATCAGAATACGGTACTAAATACAACAGAATCGGAATATGGTACTAAATACTCACGACAGAATCGGAATATGGTACTAAATACTCACAACAGAATCAAAATATGGTTCTAAAAACTCACAACAGAATCGGAATATTCTACAAAATACCCACAACAGAATCAGAATACGGTACTAAATACAACAGAATCGGAATATGGTACTAAATACTCACGACAGAATCGGAATATGGTACTAAATACTCACAACAGAATCGGAATATGGTACTAAATACCCACAATAGAACAGAATATAGTACTAATTACTCACAACAGAATCAGAATAAGGTACTAAATATTCAAAACAGAATCGGAATATGGTACGAAATACTCACAGCAGAATCAGATTGTGGTACTGAATGCAACAGAATCAGAATAAGGTACTGAATACTCACAGCAGAATCAGAATATGGTACTAAAAACTCACAACAGAATCGGAATATGGTACTAAATACAACAGAATCGGAATATGGTACTAAATACCCACAACAGATTCAGAATATGTTACTAATTACCCTCAACAGAATCGGAATATGGTTCTAAAAACAACAGAATCGGAATATTATACAAAATACACACAACAGAATCAGAATATGTTACTAAATACTCACAACAGATCGGAATATTGTATTAAATACCCACAACAGAATCGGAATACGGTACTAAATCCTCACCACAGAATCGGAATATGGTACTAAATACACACAACAGAATCAGAATATGGTACTAAATCCTCACCACAGAATTGGAATATGGCACTAAATACAACAGAATCGGAATATGGTACTAAATCCTCACCACAGAATCGGAATATGGTACTAAATACCCACAACAGAATCAGAATATGGTACTAAATCCTCACCACAGAATCGGAATATGGTACTAAATACCCACAACAGAATCAGAATATGGTACTAAATCCTCACCACAGAATTGGAATATGGTACGAAATACACACAACAGAATTGGAATATGGTACTTAATACACACAACAGAATCGGAATATGGTATTAAATACACACAACAGAATTGGAATATGGTACTAAATACACACAACAGAATTGGAATATGGTACTAAATACACACAACAGAATCAGAATATGGTACTAAATACTCACCACAGAATTAGAATATGGTACTAAATACTAAAAACAGGTTCGGAATATTCTACAAAATACCCACAACAGAATCGGAATATGGTACTAAATACAACAGAATCGGAATATGGTACTATATACTCACGACAGAATCGGAATATTCTACAAAATACGCAAGACCGAATCGGACTATGGTAATAAATACTCACAACAGAATTGGAATATGGTACTAAATACAACAGAATCGGAATATCATATTAAATACGCACAACAGAATCAGAATATGGTACTAAATATTCACAACAGAATCGGAATATGGTAATAATTACTCACAGCAGAATCGGAATATTGTACTAAATGCTCAATCCAGAATCTGAATATGTCACTAAGTACAACAAAATCGGAATATTGTACTGAATACTCACAACAGAATCTGAATGTGGTAATAAATGCCGACAACAGAATCGGAATAAGGTAATAATTACTCACAACAGAATCGGAAATGGTACTAAATACAACAGAATCAGAATATGGTCCTAAATATTCACAACAGAATCGGAATATGGTACTAAATACTCACAACAGAATCAGAATATGGTACTAAATACTCACAACAGAATCGGAATATTATACTGAATACAACAGAATCGGAATATGGTACTAAATGCAACTCAATCGGAATATTGTATTAAATACGCACAACAGAATCAGAATACGGTACTAAATACTCACAACAGAATCGGAATATGGTAATAAATATTCACAACAGAATCGGAATATGGTCCTAAATATTCACAACAGAATCAGAATATGGTACTAAATACTCACAACAGAATCGGAATATGGTACTAAATACTCACAACAGAATCGGAATATGGTACTACATACAACAGAATTGGAATATGGTACTAAATACAACAGATTCGGAATATAGTTCTAAAAACGACAGAATCGGAATATTCTACAAAAGACGCACAATGGAATCAGAATATGGTACTAAATACTCAATCCAGGATCTGAATATGTTACTAAATAAAACAAAATCGGAATATTGTACTAAATACTCACAACAGAATCGGAATATTGTACTAAATACACAATACAGAATCTGAATATGGTACTAAATCCTCACAACAGAATCGGAATATGGTACTAAATACAACAGAATCAGAATATGGTACTAAATACAACAGAATCGGGGTATGGTATTAAATACGCGCGACAGAATCAGAATATTGTACTAAAAACTCACAATAGAATCAGAATATTGTACTAAATACAACATAATCAGAATATGGTACTAAATACTCACAACAGAATCGGAATATTGTATTAAATACAACAGTATCAGAATATGGCACTAAATACTCACGACAGAATCAGAATATGGTCCCAAAAACTCAGAACAGAATCTGAATTTTGTACTAAATACAACAGAATCGGAATGATACTAAATACAACAGAATCGGAATATGGTACTAAATACCCACAACAGAATCGGAATATGGTAATAAATACTGACAACAGAATCGGAATACGGAACTAAATACTCAGAACAGAATTGGAATATGGTAATAAATACAACAGAATCGGAATATGGTACTAAATACCCACAACAAAATCAAAATATGGCACTAAATCCTCACCACAGAATCAGAATATGGTACTAAATACAACAGAATCAGAATATGGTACTAAATACAACAGAATCAGAATATGGTACTAAATACTCACAACAGAATCGGAATGTGGTACTAAATAGAACAGAATCGGAATATGGTACTAAATGATCACGACAGAATCGGGATATGGTTCTAAAAACAACAGAATCGGAATATTATACAAAATACTCACAACAGAATCAGAATATGGTACTAAATACTCACAACAATTCGGAATATTGTATTAAATACCCACAACAGAATCGGAATATGGTAATAAATACTGACAACACAATCGGAATACGGTACTCAGAACAGAATTGGAATATGGTACTAAATACTAAAAACAGTTCCGGATTACAGTACTAAATACCCACAACAGAATCAAAATATGGTTCTAAAAACTCACAACAGAATCGGAATATTCTACAAAATACCCACAACAGAATCAGAATACGGTACTAAATACAACAGAATCGGAATATGGTACTAAATACTCACGACAGAATCGGAATATGGTACTAAATACTCACAACAGAATCAAAATATGGTTCTAAAAACTCACAACAGAATCGGAATATTCTACAAAATACCCACAACAGAATCAGAATACGGTACTAAATACAACAGAATCGGAATATGGTACTAAATACTCACGACAGAATCGGAATATGGTACTAAATACTCACAACAGAATCAAAATATGGTTCTAAAAACTCACAACAGAATCGGAATATTCTACAAAATACCCACAACAGAATCAGAATACGGTACTAAATACAACAGAATCGGAATATGGTACTAAATACTCACGACAGAATCGGAATATGGTACTAAATACTCACAACAGAATCGGAATATGGTACTAAATACCCACAATAGAACAGAATATAGTACTAATTACTCACAACAGAATCAGAATAAGGTACTAAATATTCAAAACAGAATCGGAATATGGTACGAAATACTCACAGCAGAATCAGATTGTGGTACTGAATGCAACAGAATCAGAATAAGGTACTGAATACTCACAGCAGAATCGGAATATGGTACTAAAAACTCACAACAGAATCGGAATATGGTACTAAATACAACAGAATCGGAATATGGTACTAAATACCCACAACAGATTCAGGATATGTTACTAATTACCCTCAACAGAATCGGAATATGGTTCTAAAAACAACAGAATCGGAATATTATACAAAATACACACAACAGAATCAGAATATGTTACTAAATACTCACAACAGATCGGAATATTGTATTAAATACCCACAACAGAATCGGAATACGGTACTAAATCCTCACCACAGAATCGGAATATGGTACTAAATACACACAACAGAATCAGAATATGGTACTAAATCCTCACCACAGAATTGGAATATGGCACTAAATACAACAGAATCGGAATATGGTACTAAATCCTCACCACAGAATCGGAATATGGTACTAAATACCCACAACAGAATCAGAATATGGTACTAAATCCTCACCACAGAATCGGAATATGGTACTAAATACCCACAACAGAATCAGAATATGGTACTAAATCCTCACCACAGAATTGGAATATGGTACTAAATACACACAACAGAATTGGAATATGGTACTTAATACACACAACAGAATCGGAATATGGTATTAAATACACACAACAGAATTGGAATATGGTACTAAATACACACAACAGAATTGGAATATGGTACTAAATACACACAACAGAATCAGAATATGGTACTAAATACTCACCACAGAATTAGAATATGGTACTAAATACTAAAAACAGGTTCGGAATATTCTACAAAATACCCACAACAGAATCGGAATATGGTACTAAATACAACAGAATCGGAATATGGTACTATATACTCACGACAGAATCGGAATATGGTACTAAATACACACAATAGAATCATACTATAGTACTAAGCACTCACAACAGAATAGGAATATGCTGCTAAATACAACAGTATCAGAATATTATATTAAATATGCACAACAGAATCAGACTATGGTACTAAATACTCACAACAGGATCAGAATATGGGACTAAATTCCCATAACAGTATCAGAATATGGTAATAATTACTCACAGCAGAATCAGAATATGATACTAAATACCCACAACAGAATCAGAATAAGGTAATAAATACTCACATCAGAATCGGAATATTTTACTAAATAGTCACAACAGAATCGGAATAAGGTACTAAATATTCACAACAGAATTGGAATATGGTACTAAATACCCACAACAGAATCAGAATATATGGCAAATAAATACTCACAACAGAATCGGAATATGGTACTAAATACTCACAACAGAATCGGAATATGGTACTAAATACCCACAATAGAATCAGAATATGGTACTAATTATTCAAAACAGAATCGGAATATGGCACTAAATACTCACAGCAGAATCAGATTGTGGTACTGAATGCAACAGAATCAGAATAAGGTACTGAATACTCACAGCAGAATCGGAACATGGTACTAAATAACCACAACAGAATCAGAATATGGTACTAACTACAACAGAATCGGAATATGGTACTAAAACCTCACATCAGAATATGGGCCTAAAAACTCACAACAGAATCGGAATATTGTACTAAATACAGTAGAATCGGAATATTGTACTAAATACTCACAACAGAATCGGAATATGGTCCTAAATATTCACAACGGAATTGGAATATGGTACTAAATATTCTCAACAGAATCGGAATATGGTACTATATAATCACAACAGAATCGGAATATGGTACAAAATACAACAGAATCAGAATATGGTAATAAATACCCACAAGGGAATCAGAATATTGTCCTAAATACTCACAACACAATCGGAATATTACACTAAATACAACAGAATCAGAATATGCTACTAATTAAAATACAATCAGAATATGGTACGAAATACAACAGAATCGGAATATGGTACTGAATACTCACAGCAGAATCGGAATATGGTACTAAATACAACAGAATCAGAATATGGTACTAAATATTCACAACAGAATCGGAATAATCTACTAAATGCAACAGGGTCAGAATATGGAAATAAATGCTTATGACTGGATCATTAAATGGTACAAAATTCAACAGAATCGGATTATGGTACTAAATACTCACAGCAGAAACGGAATATGGTACTGAATACAACAGATTCGGAAAAATGTACTGAATATTCACAAAGGTATCGGAATATGGTACAAAATACAACAGATTACGGAATTTGGTACTAATTACCCACAACAGAAGCGGATTATGGTTCTAATAACAACAGAATCGGAATATTCTACAAAATACGCAAGACCGAATCGGACTATGGTAATAAATACTCACAACAGAATTGGAATATGGTACTAAATACAACAGAATCGGAATATCATATTAAATACGCACAACAGAATCAGAATATGGTACTAAATACTCACAACAGAATCGGAATATGGTAATAATTACTCACAGCAGAATCGGAATATTGTACTAAATGCTCAATCCAGAATCTGAATATGTCACTAAGTACAACAAAATCGGAATATTGTACTGAATACTCACAACAGAATCTGAATGTGGTAATAAATGCCGACAACAGAATCGGAATAAGGTAATAATTACTCACAACAGAATCGGAAATGGTACTAAATACAACAGAATCAGAATATGGTCCTAAATATTCACAACAGAATCGGAATATGGTACTAAATACTCACAACAGAATCAGAATATGGTACTAAATACTCACAACAGAATCGGAATATTATACTGAATACAACAGAATCGGAATATGGTACTAAATGCAACTCAATCGGAATATTGTATTAAATACGCACAACAGAATCAGAATACGGTACTAAATACTCACAACAGAATCGGAATATGGTAATAAATATTCACAACAGAATCGGAATATGGTCCTAAATATTCACAACAGAATCAGAATATGGTACTAAATACTCACAACAGAATCGGAATATGGTACTAAATACTCACAACAGAATCGGAATATGGTACTACATACAACAGAATTGGAATATGGTACTAAATACAACAGATTCGGAATATAGTTCTAAAAACGACAGAATCGGAATATTCTACAAAAGACGCACAATGGAATCAGAATATGGTACTAAATACTCAATCCAGGATCTGAATATGTTACTAAATAAAACAAAATCGGAATATTGTACTAAATACTCACAACAGAATCGGAATATTGTACTAAATACACAATACAGAATCTGAATATGGTACTAAATCCTCACAACAGAATCGGAATATGGTACTAAATACAACAGAATCAGAATATGGTACTAAATACAACAGAATCGGGGTATGGTATTAAATACGCGCGACAGAATCAGAATATTGTACTAAAAACTCACAATAGAATCAGAATATTGTACTAAATACAACATAATCAGAATATGGTACTAAATACTCACAACAGAATCGGAATATTGTATTAAATACAACAGTATCAGAATATGGCACTAAATACTCACGACAGAATCAGAATATGGTCCCAAAAACTCAGAACAGAATCTGAATTTTGTACTAAATACAACAGAATCGGATTATGGTACTAAATACAACAGAATCACAATATGGTACAAAATACTCACAACAGAATCAGAATATTGTAATAAATACTCAATACAGAATCAGAATATGGTACTAAATACAACAGAATCAGAATATGGCACTAAATACAACAGAATCGCAATATGGTATTAAATACAACAGAATCTGAATATGCTACTAAATACAGCACAGTCGGAATATGGTACTAAATACTCACGACAGAATCAGAATATGCTACTAAATACAACAGAATCAGAGTATGGTTCTAAATATTCACAACAGAATCAGAATATTGTACTAAATACTCACAACAGAATAGGAATATGGTACTAAATATTAACAACAGAATCGGAATATGGTATTAATCACCCACAACAGAACCGGATTATGGTTCTAAAAACAACAGAATCGGAATATTCTACAAAATATGCACAAACAGAATCAGACTATGGTACTAAATACTCACAACAGAATCGGAATATGGCACTAAATGCAACAGAATTGGAATATTATATTAAATACTCACAACAGAATCGGAATTTTGTACTAAATACTCAATCCAGAATCTGAATATGTTACAAAATACAACAACATCGGAATATTGTACTAAGTACTCACAACAGAATCGGAATATGGCACTAAATACTCACAACAGAATCGGAATATGGTACTAAATACAACAGATTCGGAATATGGTATTAAATACTCACGACAGAATCAGAATATGGTCCTAAAAACTCACAACAGAATCGGAATAGTGTATTAAATACAACAGAATCAGAATATGGTAATAAATAAAACTGAATCAGAATATGGTACTAAAAACTCACAACAGAATCGGAATATGGTCCTAAAAACTCACAACCGAATCGGAATATGGTACTGAATACAACAGAATCGGAATAAGGTACTAAATACTCACAACAGAGTCGTAATATGGTAATAAATACAACACAATCGCAATATGGTACTAAATACTCACGACAGAATCGGAATATTGTACTAAATACTCAATCCAGAATTTGAATATGTTACTAAATACAACAAGATCGGAATATTGTACTAAGTACTCACAACAGAATCGGAATATGATACTAAATCCTCACAATAGAATCGGAAAATGGTAATAATTACTCACAACAGAATCGGAATATTGTGCTAAATACTCAATCCAGAATCTGAATATGTTTCTAAATATAACAAAATCGGAATATTGTACAAAATACTCACAATAGAATCGGAAAATGGTACTAAATACATCAGAATCGGAATATGGTCCTAAATATTCACAACAGAATCGGAATATGGTACTAAATACTAACAACAGAATCAGAATATGGTACTAAATACAACAGAATCTAAATATGGTACTAAATACAACAGAATCAGAATATGGTACTAAATATTCAGAACAGAATCGGAATATTGTACTAAGTAATCAATCCAGAATCTGAATATGTTACTAAATACAACAAAATCGGAATATTGTACAAAATACTCACAACAGAATCGGAATATGGTACTAAATACAACAGAATTGGTATATAGTACTAAATCCTCTGAACAGAATCGGAATATGGCACTAAATATTCACAACAGAATCAGAATATTGGACTAAATACTCAATACAGAATCTGAATTTGGTACTAAATACAACAGAATCCGAATATGGTCCTAAATACAACAGAATCAGAATATGGTACTAAATACTCACAACAGAATCGGAATATGGTCCTAAATACAACAGAATCGAAATATGGTACTGAATACAACTGAATCGGAATATCGTATTAAATACACACAACAGAATCAGAATATGCTAATAAATACAGCAGAATCAGAATATGGTACTAAATACAACAGAATCGGAATATGGTATTAAAAACTCACAACAGAATCGGAATATTGTACTAAATACAACAGAATCAGAATATGAGTGTAGGAGGTATGATCAGTAAGTTCGCAGATGACACGAAAATTGGTGGAGTGGTAAATAGCGAGGAGGGAAGCCTCAGGCTACAGGACGATATCGACGGGTTGGTTAGATGGGCAGAACAGTGGCAAATGGAATTTAACCCTGAAAAGTGTGAGGTGATGCATTTTGGGAGGACTAACAACGTAAGGGAATACACAATGAATGGTAGGACCCTAGGAAGGACAGAGGATCAGAGGGGCTTTGGTGTGCATGTACATAGATCCCTGAAGGCAGCAGGGCAGGTAGACAAGGTGGTTAAAAAGGCATATGGGATACTTGCCTTCATTAGCCGAGGCACAGAATATAAGAGCATGGAGGTTATGATGGAGCTGTACAAAACGCTAGTTAGGCCACAGCTGGAATACTGTGTACAGTTCTGGTCGCCACACTATAGGAGGTATGTGCTTGCATTGGAGAGGGTGCAGAGGAGATTCACCAGGATGTTACCTGGGCTGGAGCGCTTCAGCTATGAAGAGAGACTGGACAGGCTGGGGTTGTTTTCCTTAGAGCAGAGAAGGCTGAGGGGGGACCTGATTGAGGTGTACAAAATTATGAGGGGCATAGATAGGGTAGATAGAAAGGAACTTTTCCCCTTAGTAGAGGGGTCAATAACCAGGGGGCATAGCTTCAAGGTAAGGGGCAGGAGGTTTAGAGGGGATTTGAGGAAACACTTTTTCACCCAGAGGGTGGTTGGAATCTGGAACTCACTGCCTGAAAGGGTGGTAGAGGCAGGAACCCTCACAACATTCAAGGAGCATTTAGATGAGCACTTGAAACGCCATAGCATACAAGTCTACGGACCAAATGCTGGAAAATGGGATTAGAAAAGACAGGGCTTGATGGCTGGCGCGGACACGATGGGCCAAAGGGCCTCTTTCTGTGCTGTATAACTCTGTGACTCTAATATGCTACTAAATACAACAGGATCGGAATATGGTACTAAATACTCACGACAGAATCAGAATATAGTACAGGTTGAGCGTCCTGAATCCGGCAACCTCGGGACCGAGGCCGAGCCGGTTTTCGTGTTTTTCCGGACTTCGGAAAATGTTTCTGATGTCCAAAGTCCAGAAATATCGCAACCTGGGCTCGGGCGTTTCCGGACTTCGGACATCAGAAACACGTTCCGAGTCCGGAAATGCCTGGGCCGCTCTGCGTAGCGCTGACGCGTTTCTCCGCCCCTCCCCTTCTGTTAAAGGGGAGGGACGCTGCGAGCTCTGCAGAGCATCCGATGGCCCACACTAGGCCACCAGGGCGGTGTGGTGCCGTGGCCATGGACTGGCGGAAGCACTTAGTGGAGCTGTGCAGATTAAGCAGGATAAAACACAACGCTAAAGTTTTATTGCATCACTCACATTATTCATAGGATTTTTCAAAAAAAGACAACAAAAGTTAATGGCTTTTTGAAGTACAGGTTGAGTGTCCAAAATCCGGAGTTCCGGATTCCGAAACATTTTACGGATTCCGGACGACCCTGCCACCAATCGTCCCAGAGTCCAGATTCCGGAACATTCCGGATTCTGGAACTCCGGATTTTGGACGCTCAACCTGTACTAAATATTCACAACAGAATCAGAATATAGTACTAAATATTCACAACAGAATCGGGATATGGTCCTAAATATTCACAACAGAATCGGAATATGGTACTAAATCCAACAGAATCAGAATATGGTACGAAATACTCACAACAGAATCGGAATAATCTACTAAATGCAACAGAGTCAGAATATGGAAGTAAATGCTTATGACTGGATCATAATATGGTACAAAATTCAACAGAATCGGATTATGGTACTAAATACTCACAACACAATCGGAATATGGTACTGAATGCTCACAACGGAATCGGACTGAGGTACAAAATACAACTGATTCGGAATATGGTTCTAAAATCAACAATATCGGAATATTCTACAAAATACGCACAACAGAATCAGACTATGGAACTAAATACTCACAACAGAATCGGATTATGGTACTAAATATAATTGAATCAGAATATGGTACTAAATTCAATAGAATCGGAATATTGGACTAAATATTCACAACAGAATCGGAATATTGTACTAAATATTCACAATAGAATCGGAATATGGTACTAAATATAATTGAATCAGAATATGGTTCTAAATACAACAGAATCGGAATATTGGACTAAATATTCACAACAGAATCAGAATATTGTACTAAATATTCACAATAGAATCGGAATATGGTACTAAATACTCACAACAGAATCGGAATATTGTACTAAATATTCACAACAGAATCGGAATATGGTACTTTATACAACAGAATCGGAATATGGTACTAAATAAAACAGAATCGGAAAATGGTACTAAACATTCACAACAGAATCGGAATATGATACTAAATACAATACAATCGGAATATGGTATTAATACAAAAGATTCAGAATATGGTACTAAGGGGGAAAAATTCAGTATCGCCCCGTTTGGGGCGCAATAATCGGCCGGGCGCAAAGATTAGCGCCTGGTGCTAATTATCGCCTCCGACTGCAAACTTGACTTTTATCGCCCCTGGAGGTGATTGGAGCGCCAAATCAGGCGCTACACATCTGTCTTAAGGTGCAAAGGCCGAGGAGCGAGGCACTAACTCAGAGCGCTGGCGAAGCTCATGTGATGTAAGTCAGCAATGGAACACAGACACAATGGCGCCAGCCAGTTCTTAAAGGGGTGGGTTGATCTTGCTTTCCATCCACATCCTGCCCATTGCAGCCTTGAATCTCGGCCTGGAGAGACCTGTACATCAAATCTGCTGGAAAGAACAATGGAGAGTACCAGGGAAAGAGCTCAGAGTGCAACCCCCACAATCTCTTCTAAATCGATACAAGGAAGGGCAAATCAAAATGAACCTGCAAAGTGCTGCTCAGTACCCACAACTCCTTCACACAGCGTTGAATCTCTCCAGAAGTCTCTCTCTCTCTCTCAGAATGCATGGCTCAAAAATGTCACCAACAAAATAAGGTAGGAAGCGTTTGCCTTTAAATAGCGCTCCCCCAGTCCCTTCCTGACTGCAAAATGCTCCCCTCAACCTGTTGTTTCTAACGGCAGGCGGTAAGGCAGGGCGCGCCGCTCAATATCCGCTCCAGGGCGCTACCGGGACATTGCGCACTCGACTGATGTCACGATCTGCCGGCGCAGGAGATCGTGGCGGTAGTGTTTAGCGCCGCCGCAAAATGTCCAGTTAATTTCGCGAGCGGCGCAAACATCGCCGCGCCCGTGCCCTAGTTGCTTTGCGCCTCATTAGCGCCCTCTTAAGGCGCTAACGGGAGGCGCAACCAACTGAATTTTTCCACCCCTAAATACTCACAACAGATTCAGAATATGGTACTAAATACTACATTAGCAGAATATGGTATTAAATCCTCATGACAGAATCAGAATATGGTCCTAAAAACTCACCCAGAAGCTGAATATGGTACTAAATGGAACAGAATCGGAATATGGAACTAAATACAACAGAATCAGAATATGGTACAAAATAGAACAGAATCGGAATACGGTTTTAAATACAACAGAAACGGAATATTGTACTAAACACAACAAAATCGGAATATGGTTCTAAATACAACATAATCGGAATATTGTACTAAATATTCAGAACAGAATCAAAATATGGTACTAAATATTCACAACAGAATCGGAATATTGTACTAAATATTCACAACAGAATCGGAATATGGTCCAAAATATTCACAACAGATTCAGAATATTGTACTAAATATTCACAACAGAATCAGAATATTGTGCTAAATATTAACAACAGAATCGGAATATGATACTAAATACAACAGAATCGGAATATGGCTCTAAATACAACAGAATCAGAATATTGTACTAAATACAACAGAATCAGAATATTGTACAAAATACTCACAACAGAATCGGAATATTGTACTAAACATTCACAACAGAATCGGAATATGGTACTAAATACAACAGAATCAGAATATGGTACAAAATACAAGAGAATCAGAATATGGTACGAAATAGAACAGAATCAGAATATTGTACGAAATACTCTCAACAAAATTGGAATATTGTACTAAATATTCACAACAGAATCGGAATATGTTACTTTATACAACAGAATCGGAATATGTTACTAAATACAACAGAATCGGAATATGGTTCAAAATACAACAGAATCAGAATATTGTACTAAATATTCACAACAGAATCAGAATATTGTACTAAATATTCACAACAGAATCGGAATATGATACTAAATATTCACAACAGAATCTGAATATTGCACTAAATATTCACAACAGAATCGGAATATGGCCCTAAATACAACAGAATCGGAATATTGTACTAAATATTCACAACAGAATCAGAATATTGTACTAAATATTCACAACAGAATCGGAATATGTTACTTTATACAACATAATCGGAATATGGTACTAAATAGAACAGAATCGGAATATGGTATTAAATACAACAGAATTGGAATATTGTACTAATTTTTCACGACAGAATCAGAATATTGTACTAAATATTCACAACAGAATTGGAATATGGTCCTAAATATTCACAACAGAATCGGAATATGGTTCTAAATACAACATAATCGGAATATTTTACTAAATATTCACAACAGAATTGGAATATGGTCCAAAATATTCACAACAGATTCGGAATATTGTACTAAATATCCACAACAGAATCGGAATATTGTACTGAATACAACAGAATTGGGATATGGTTCAAAATACAACAGAATCAGAATATTGTACGAAATATTCACAATAGAATCGGAATATTGTACTAAATATTCACAATAGAATCGGAATATTTTACTAAATACAACAGAATCGGAATATGGTTCAAAATACAACAGAATCAGAATATTGTACTAAATATTCACAATAGAATCAAAATATTTTACTAAATACAACAGAATTGGGATATGGTTCAAAATACAACAGAATCAGAATATTGTACTAAATATTCACAACAGAATCGGAATATGCTACTTTATCCAACATAATTGGAATATGGTACTAAATACAACAGAATCGGAATATGGTATTAAATACTCACGACAGAATCAGAATATGGTCCTAAAAACTCACCCCGAAGCTGAATATGGTACAAAATACAACAGATTCGGAATATGGTACAAAATACAACAGATTCGGAATATGGTACTGAATACAACAGAATCAGTAAATGGTGCTAAATATAATTGAATCAGAATATGGTACTAAATCGAACAGAATCGGAATATGATACTAAATACTCACAACTGATTCGTAATATCGTAATAAATACAACAGAATTAGAATATGGTCCTAAATATTCACAACAGATTCGGAATATGGTACTAAATACAACAGAATCAGAACATGGTACGAAATACAACAGAATCGGAATATGGTATTAAATACAACAGCATCAGAATATGGTACTAAATATAATTGAATCACAATATGGTACAAAATACAACAGAATCGGAATATGGTACTAAATACAACAGCATCAGAATATGGTACTAAATATAATTGAATCAGAATATGGTACGAAATAGAACAGAATCGCAAAATGGTACTAAATACAACAGATTCGGAATATGGTACAAAATACAACAGAATCAGAATATGCCACTAAATATTCACAACAGAATCGGAATATTGTACTAAATACAACAGAATCGGAATATGATTCTAAATACAACAATTCGGAATATTGATCTAAATACAACAGAATCGGTATATTGTACTAAATGCAACAGGATCAGAATATGGAAATAAATGCTTATGACAGGATCGGAATATGGTACAAAATACAACACATTCGGAGTATGGTACTAAATACCCACAACAGAATCAGAATATGGTTCTAAAAACAACAGAAACGGAATATTCTACAAAATGCGCACAACAGAATCAGACTATGTTACTAAATACTCACAACAGAATCGGAATATGGTACTAAATACAACAGAATCAGACTATGGTACTAAATACTCACAACAGAATTAGAATCTAGTGCCAAACATATAAAACACATGTAGAATAAAGTGCCAGTGACTTTGAACCTCACACAAAATGTCCACAATGGAATTGGACTGTGGCACCAAATAACCACAACAGAATTACAATATAGTACAAAATAATCACAACATTTTTAGCATATGGCACTAAATGCCCACAATAGAATGAAAGTATTATACAAAATAACAACAGATTGAGCTTTGTGCCAAATATCCATAACATAATCAGAAAATAGTACCAATGCCCACATTTGAATTAGAGCATTGTAAAAAAAATCACCACCAAATAATCAAAATCTGGCAAGAACTATACCCACAACGGAATCAGAATGTTGTCCCAAATAGCCACAACATAATTTAAATATGGTATGAAATGAGAGAATGAGAATGTAGCGCTAAATACTCACAACAGAGTTAGAATATGACAAAAGAAAATACCCTTCACAGAATTAGAATGTAGTAGCAAATACCCACAACAGAAATGGAATCTGGTCACAAAACGCCCACAAAAGAATCAGAATATGGTATCACATACCCACAACAGAATTAGAAAATTGTACAAAATACCCACGACTGAATGAGAACACATTACCAAATCACCGCAACAGCATCAGAATATGGGGTCAAATACTAGAATTGGACTGTGTTACCCAATACCCACAGCAGAATTTGAACATTGGAACAAATCCCCAAAATAGAATCAGAACACAGAACCAAATATCCGCAGCAGAATTTCAAAGATAGTATAAAATGTCGAAAACAGAATTGGAATATGGTGCAAATTTAGAACAAAGTACCAGATACCCATTACAGAATCTGAACATAGTATTGAATATCCAGCACACAATTAAAATATTGTGACAAAAACCCACAACAGAAAATGAGCATAGTTCCAAAATTGAAAAAAATATTTTTTTTAAGTAGGATATACCGACAATAGAATTGGAATACCCACAACAGAATTAAATTATACGAGGAAATACAACTCATTCAGAACATGCTACCAAATACCAACAACAGAATTAGAATATAATACAAAATACTCACATCACATTTGGAATATAGTACCAAATACCCACAGCAGAATTAGAACGTAATACTAAACACCGTTCACATAATCAGCACATAGCACTAAATACTCATAACAGGATTAGAGAATAGTATGAAATACCTAGAAAAGAATTAGAATATGGTACTAAATAACCGATCTCCCATGACAAAATTAGAACATGGTAGCAATTACTCAGAACAGAATTAGAATACTGTAGTAAGTGCCCAAAACGGAATTAGAACAAAACCCCAAATGCACATACAAAAGCAAGATACTGCAAATTCTGGAAATCAGAAATAAAAACAGAAAATGCTGGAAATACTCAGCAGGTCAGGCAGCATCAGTGGTGAGAGAAACAAAATTAACGTTTCAGGTCGTTGATCTTTCATCAGAACCCAATACACATAACAGAATCAGAAAATGGCACCAATTATCCAGAACAGAATGAGAACATAATGCCAAATAGTTACATCAAAATCAGAATATGGCACTCAGTACTCTCAACACAATTAGTATATGGTGCCCAAAATAAAGCACAGAATTGGTACAGAGCATCACATTCACATAACCACATTCACATAACCACACCAGACATCAGAAAACAACACCAACTAGCCACAACAGAATGACAACGTAGTAGCAAATACCCACAACAGAATTGGAATGTGCTACCATTTTTTTCCAGGGCGCTGCCAGTTCCCGGCAGCACAAAGGGGGAGATCAATATGGTGGCCTGCCACCAACTGGTGAAAGAACGGCAGCCGCCATTTTATTGCCATTTCATGGTGCGACAGAGTGTCGGTGAGGAGATGAATTTCTAGTCCACTAAATATTAAAACGAACAGATAGGTAAAAATAACTGAATATGTAAATATATCAGATACATCAGATTATAATATGTAAACATACTAAATTTGAAAGATATCAGATATGTATAAAATATCGAGGATGTACAAATATCAGATATGTTAATATATTTTGAAAAACAAATATCTTAAAATACTGAATATTTAAAAATACCAGATGGTTAACCAGATAGCTAAAAAAAAAAGCCAACTATGTAAAAATACTGATTATGTAAATGTACAAAATATGTAGAAGTATCGAAAGTATAAAAAACAGAATATGTAAAATTATAGAGATGTAAAAATGCCAGATATGTAAAAATACTGAAGATGTAAAATTATCAAATGTAAAAATAATGCATTTTAAAAATATTGAATAAATAAAAATATCAAATGAGTAAATAGTGGACGTAAGAAAAACAGAAGGTGTAAAAATACCAGATATGTAAAAACAGCAGCTATTTTAAAATAGTTGGATATATAAAAATACCAAATGCATACAAATACCAGATGTATAAAACTACTGAAGAGGTAAAAATAACAGGATTTGTAAAAATATTGAAATGTAAAAAATACTGACTATGCAAATACCAGATATATAAAAATACTTCACATGCAAAAAGACTGGGGCCGGAATTTTCTGGAGTGTCAGCGGGCGGGATCGGTGGCGGGTCAGGTGGGACAGTGGGTTTTTTGACAGCAGGCCGGGAACCCGCTGTCAACCCGCCACTACGCGCCTTTCCCAATGTCGGGTTTGTCAGCGCTGAGCAGACCCAACAGGCAGTAGCGGGCGACCCAATTAAACTAATTATAATGTACTTACCAGGCCCTTAAGAGGCTTCATTACCTTACTTTTTAACTTTAACTTCATGGCCACGGGAACCATGCTGTTCGGCGACCACGGCTGTCAACCTGAGGCGGGGGTTCAGTGGCCATTGCTCCAGCTGATTACTTGACAGCTTCAAACGTACAGTAAAAGCTCCCACCTGACAGAGATCACTTTCCTCAGCCACAAACTGCTCCTCACTGCATTTCCACAACAGATTCAGCATGCTGCAAATCTTTCCACGTCTCCATCCAGTCTCAACTCATTAGTTCTCTCACCATTGATCGCTTCTGTCATCTGTACTTCACCTGCCATCTATTCCATCAACATGGGTGCCGTTTATACTGTCTCACCTTGGCCCTCAGAATCGGACTAGGATGAGGCCCAACACCAGCAGCACCAACAACAACACTAACCTTCTCCGCAGTCACCTGATGCTGCACAGGACAGAGGGCATCAGCACCCAAGCACATTGCTGCCCGGGAGGCCAGGGATGGCCTCATCATGACAGATTTACTTCACTTGACACTGTACACCCTGGCTGCCACATGATGCGCCAGGTTGGCACCACCCCACACCACATAAAGCATCCCTACAATGACCAAGTCATTGTTTTCACACTCGTCACCATTGCGGGGCTACCATTATGTCTCACCATTCACTGCAACTCACTAAGCCACTTCCAAAGGTGCACACCAATCTGTCCAAGACCGGAAAGTGTTGAAAGTAAAGATTTCAATGTTTGACAGCACATTCATAGAAACTTTACATAAACATTGGATAAATCACCCAAATGGCTACCTTGTGGATTGTTAGTTGGTATGATTGGACTAGGATGACAGTGAGTATGAGGGGTGGCTAGTGAGATGGGGATGTGATAAAGTAGATAGAGAGGGATGGGTGGAGGTACAAGGTAAGTTGGTGTGAGTAAGGATGTGCAGGAGTAGGGTAGGGAAGGCAGAGTGATGGGGATGTGATGAGAGGCACAGCAGGATGAGGTGGAGTGTGGCTTTGTACTAACATTTCGTGGTCTAATGAGATCATTGAAACGTTTGCGCCACTAAACCCAGGTCCTCCTGACCACATCCCTGCTTGTGCCCTCCTGTGCAATGTGCAACCAGGCTGTTTGGTCTCCTGCGGAGGTGTCTTCCACCCATGGGAAAGGAAGAGGACCTCCCTGCGTGCTGTGACTCACTCCATAAGCATATGGAGGGAGTCATGGGAGAACCTGGGTGCAGCCCTCTGCCTCTGTGCAGAAAAAGAGCGCTTATGACAGATGTCAGGTCGAGAATACATCTGAGAATCAGGCTAAATATAGAAAGTACAGAGGAGAAGTGAAAAAAGAAAATAAGAGGGGAAAAGAGAGGGTATGAGAATAGAATGGCAGCTAACATAAAAGGTAATCCAAAATTCTTCTATAGGCATATAAATAGTCTTCTTCTTCTTAGGCAGTCCCTCGGAACCGAGGATGACTTGCTTCCACACTAAAAATGAGTTCTCAGGTGACTGATGAGTCCAATGCGGGACCTACAGTCTCTGTCACAGGTGGGGCAGACGGTGGTTGAAAGGGTGGGTGGGTGGGGTGCTTGGGTTGACATGCGCTCCTTCCGCTGTTTTCGCTTGGCTTCTACTTGCTCCTGGCGAAGAGACTCGAGGAGTTCGGCACCTTCCCGGATGCTTCTCCTCTACTTTGTGCGGTCTTGGGCCAGAGATTCCCAGGTGTCGGTGGGGATGTTGCACTTTTTCAAGGAGGCTTTGAGGGTGTCCTTGAAGCGTTTCCTCTGCCCACCTGGGGCTCTCTTGCCGTGTCGGAGCTCCGAGTACAGTGCTTGTTTGGGGAGTCTCATATCGGGCATGCGGACGATGTGGCCCGTCCATCAGAGCTGATCGAGCGTGGTCAAAGCTTCGATACTGGGGATGTTGGCCTGAGCGAGAACACTGACATTGGTGCGCCTATCCTGCCAATGGATTTGCAGGATCTTGCGGAGGCAGCGTTGGTGGTACCTCTCCAGTGCTTTGAGGTGCCTGCTGTACATGGTCCATGTCTCTGAAGCATACAGGAGGGCAGGTATCACTACTGCTCTGTAGACCATGAGCTTGGTGCTGGGTTTGAGGTACTGGTCTTCAAACACTCTCTTCCTCAGGCGACCGAAGGCTGCACTGGCACACTGAAGGTGGTGTTGGACTTCGTCATCGACGTCTGCCCTTGTTGACAGTAGGCTCCCAAGGTATGGAAAGTGGTCCACGTTGTCCAAGGCCTCGACGTGGATTTTGATAATCGGGGAGCAGTACTGTGTGGCGGGGGCAGGTTGGTAGAGGACCTTTGTCTTACGGATGTTTAGTGTAAGGTCCATGCTCTCGTACGCTTCAGTGAAGGTGTTAACGATGGTTTGGAGTTCGACCTCCGAGTGAGCGCAGACACAAGCGTCGTCTGCATACTGTAATTCGATGACAGAGGATGGGACGACCTTGGATCTGGACTGGAGGCGACGGAGGTTGAACAGTTTCCTGTTTGTTCTGTAGATTAGCTCCACTCCAGCGGGGAGCTTACTGAGGGTGAGATGGAGCATTGCAGCCAGGAAGATCGAGAAGAGCGTTGGTGCGATGGCACAGCCTTGCTTGACCCCAGTCCGTACGTGAATTGGGTCTGTGGTGGATCCGTTGGTCAGGATCAGGGCTTGCATGTCATCATGAAGCAGGCGGAGGATGGTGACAAACTTTTGAGGGCAGCCGAATTTGAGGAGGACACTCCATAATCCCTCACAGTTGACGGTGTCGAAGGCCTTTGAGAGGTCAAAGAAGGCCATGTACAGCGGTTGGTGCTGTTCCCTGCATTTCTCTTGTAATTGACGTGCGGTGAAGATCATGTCCATTGTGCCCCTTAGTGGGTGGAATCCGCATTGCGACTCTGGGAGGAGGGGTGGGGCCGATTAGGGACCAAAAAGAAAACCTACGTATGGAGGCAGAGGGTATGGCTGAGGTACTAAATGAGTACATTGCATCTGTCTTCAACAAGGAAGAAGATGCTACCATAGACATAGTAAAGGAGGAGGTAGAGGTAATACTGGATGGGATAAAAATTGATAAAGAGGAGGTACTAGAAAGGCTGGCTGTACTTAAAGTAGATAAGTCACGAGGACCAGTTGGGATGCATCGTAGGACGCTGAGGGAAGTGAAGGAAGAAATCGCGGAGGTACTGGCCATAATCTTCCAATCCTCCTTTGAAACAGGGGTGGTGCCAGAGGACTGGAGAATTGCAAATGTTACACCCTTGTTCCAGAAAGGGTATAAAGTTAAACCCAGCAACTACAGGCCAGTCAGTTTAACCTCAGTAGTAGGGAAGCTTTAAGAAACAATAATCAGGAACAAAATTAACAGGCACTTGGACAACTGTGGATTAATTAAGGAAAGCCAGCACAAATTTGTTAAAGGCAAATCGTGCTTAACCAACTTGATCGAGTTTTTTGATGAGGCTACAGAGAGGGTTGATGAGGGCAATGCAGTTGATGTGGTGTACATGGATTTCCAAAAGGCGTTCAACAAAGTGCCACATAATAGGCTTGCCAGCAAAGTTGAAGCCCATGGAATAAAAGGGACAGTGGCAGCATGGATACGAAATTGGCTAAGTGACAGGAAACAGAGAGTAGTGATGAATGGTTGTTTTACAGACTGGTGTTCACCAGGGGTCGGTTCCAGGACCACTGCTTTTCTTGATATATATTAATGACTTGGACATGGGTGTACAGGGCACAATTACAAAATTTGCAGATGACAAAACTTGGAAGTATAGTGAACAGTGAGGAGGAGAGTGATAGACTTCAGGAAGACATAGACAGGCTGGTGAAATGGGCAGACACGTGGCAGATGAAATTTAATGCAGAAAAGTGCGAAGTGATACATTTTGGTAGAAAAAATGGGGAGAGGAAATATAAACTAAAGGGTACAATCCTAAAGGGGGTGCGTGAACTAGGGGTATATGTGCACAAATCGTTGAAGGTGGCAGGGCAGGTTGAGAAAGCAGTTAAAAAAGCTTACGGGATCCTGGGCTTCATGAGTAGAGATAGAGTACAAAAGTGTGGAAATTATGATGAAACTGTATAAAACACTGGTTCAGCCTCAACTGGAGTATTGTGTCCAATTCTGGGCACCACACTTTAAGAAGGATGTGAAGGCCTTAGAGAGGGTGCAGAAAAGATATACGAGAATGATTCCAGGGATGAGGGACTTCAGTTATGTGGATAGACTGGAGAAGCTGGGGTTGTTCTCCTTAGAGCAGAGAAGATTGATAGAGGTGTTCAAAATCATCAGAGGTCTGGACAGAGTAGATAGAGAGAAACTGTTCCCATTGGCAGAAGGGTCGAGAACCAGAGGACACAGATTTAAGGTGATTGGCAGATGAACCAAAGGCGACATGAGGAAAAACTTTTTTACTCAACAAGTGGTTAGGATCTGGAATGCAATGCCTGAAAGGGTGGTGAAGGCAGACTCAATCACGGCTTTCAAAAGGGAATTGGATAAGTAGCTGAAGGAAAAAAATTTGCAGGGCAACGGGGAAAGGGCGGGGAAGTGGGACTAGCTGAAGTGCTGTTGCAGAGAGCTGGCACGGGCTCGATGGGCCGAATGGCCTTCTTCCATGCTGTAACCATTCTATGATTCTATGATTGTCAGTGTTTGGAGCACTTCAATGCTGTAGAACACTGACAGCACAAATGTCAAAAGAAAGTTGGCCATGGTCCCTTTAAGGAAACCGGCTGATGACGCTTCATGAATGATGTCACAAGACCCGCTTCCTCTAATTGGCCTGGGAAACGCGCTGGGCGGGCTTAACAAGCCCAATCAACGTAAATTTATTTTGGACAGCCAGATGGAGCCAGCAGCGGGGCTGCGACCCGCCACCAACATCGCCCGCCCCGGACCCGCCGAAATAAGCAAAATCCCGGCCTGGGTGTGTGAAATACCAGCGATGTAAAAATACTCAGTTAATAAAAATAATGATAAAATACCAGATATGTAAAATTATTGATTGTGTTAAAAATAAGTATCTAAAATCACCAAAGATGTAAAATACTGGATATGAAAACTACTGGATATGTAAATACTGGGTATATAAAAACAGCTCTGTAAAAGTAGTAAATATGTAAAAAAAAAACGGAAGATGCAATAAAAGCAGTTGACAATTAAAAACGCTGGATTATATAAAAATACTGAACGTGTAAAAATATCGTATACCTAAAAATACTGGGTATATAAAAATACCACCAAAAATACCTGATGCTAGATATGTGATAATACTGATTATGTAAAAATACCAAATATGTAGAAATACCAGATATGTAAAAATGGTGAATGTGTAAAAATACTGACTATGTAAAAGTACTAGCAATGTAAAAATATTAAAATGTAAAATACCAGCTATGCAAAAGTACTGCAGTTGTAAAAATATAATAATAATGAAATTGAAAACAATACCATTTTATAAAAACACTCAATATGTAGAATACCATGGCCCTGAAATACCATGGGGTTTCTGCCAGCCTCCCACCACAACTCTGGCAGGAGTCCACGAGAATCTATCAGAAAACAGCAGGGACCCAGTTGTGCTGCATGCCCGCTGTTTCTGAGCAGCCTTTTAAGGAGCAGAATCACTGCCCACTCCTTATAAGGTAAATGACATCTGGGCAGCCCCAGGCATGGATCCAACAGTGGGGACTCCTTACACTGTGAGTTTCTGCTACTCCAGCTCAGTCAGGGCCTGTATGTAAGAGCCTCCAAATTATTTTGGGGGATAAAAAGCTTGATAACAAATAGTTTATGATTAGGTTAATATACAAGAAGATTAATTACCAAACACAGCTTTCAGCATTTTCAATTCAACAGCAAATAATTAATAAGTCTCTTTATCTCCCCTCACAGCTTGACGTACCTTCTTAAGTAAAATAATTAAATTAATTAAAAAATGTAAAATTTTAGTCGTAAATCTACTCAGGTTTATAGTCAGTTGTCAGTAGTCAGCCGTGGCTCAGTGGGCAGCACACTTGCTTCAGAATCTATAAGGTTGAGGGTTCAAGTCCTACTCCATGAAACTTGTAGTACAAAAAGCTAGGCTAACACTCCAGTGCAGTGCTGAGGGTGTGAAGGAATATGCCATATTCAGAAAAATACACCATCCAATGAAATAATTCTGACTTTATTAAACATGACAAACTGGGCTTGGAAATCTGAAAGCCTCAACAATCAGAAGCTGTAAACAGCATACAGGCTTTTGAGATAAGATAAGTTGTTGATACTGAAACAATAGCCTCATTGAAACAGAAGGTTGGAGGTTCCGAGAAGTCTGCAGCTTTGGAAAAAAGACAATACCATACCCAGTTAAAGGTGTCTTAAACCAACACTTTGAAATGAAACACCAAAAGATAAAGAAACATATGCCTTCGTAAATATGACATCACGGAGACACGAGTCTGTAATACAACCAACTGAGGTAGCTAAGAAGACAATGATGCACCCGGGCGAGGTGTTCTAAATGTAAAAGATACAAACAGAAGACTTTCATAAGAATGGCATCAAGTGGGGGAGGCACCACCCATCACATTGTTTTTGTGTTGAACTTGAAACACCTAGGAGACACGAAGTCTGTGTTGCAACCAGCTAAGGTGACTTAAGAATTGAATCGAAGACCTTGCTAAGAATGACATCAAATAGATACATCTGTTACAACCATTTTTTATGATAAACTTGAGACACCTACACAGCAGACATAATTCTGCAAGCTACAAGCTGAACTAACTAAGAATAGAAGGGGTCAACAGAAAAATGACTAGAGATAATTATCTTACATCAGCAGAAAACTTCAAAGGATATACCACTGAGAAAGAGTATAAATATTGGACTTTCAAATGGGAAGACAGAGTCGCTTGAAGGGGCAAAGCGGTTCTCAGGCTTCAGAGGCAAGCTCTGTAAGTTTTCAACTCTTTAAGTCTCGGGGATCAAAGTTACTTGTATTTGATTTTGGTGGATATCCTGGAATAAACTAAGAACTGTAAAAATGTAACGAAGTTAAGATTTGAGAATAAGGATCTCTGATAAGATTGTAAAAGTTTACTCTTTTTGGAATTGTTAAAGTTGCGATTGAATCACCTACTGTAAACTGCATGTCGGTTCTTTAATAAATCTATATATTTTTAGAATTGTATCAAACTCGCAAACTCAATCTCTGTACACTCTTTGGTGAGGAGTTGCAGAATTCTGGGGGAGTTTTCCGGACACTCATAATATCCGGAACGTTACAGTCTAGCTAAACTTATTAAAAGTGCTATCTGGAGGACGGTAACATCTTCAGGTCGTTCCTTTCCTTTAGGGAGAGATAGTCTGGACCTTTAGACCCAATTAAGTGTCTTTAGGATCTGGCTACCTCTAACTTTAGTTGAAGGTGAACGTCTGGGGAATACGCCTGATCTGGAGTAGCCCGAAAGGGGCTAGGACTATTAATAATCCCTTCAAGGGAGTACTGCTCTGTCAGAGGTGCCGTCTTTCGGACCAGATGTTAAATAGAGACCCCATCTGGTCTCTCAGGTGGACGTAAAAGATCCCATGGCAATATTTCAAAAAAGAGCAGGGAGTTATCCTCAGTGTCCTGGCCAATATTTATTCCTCAGTCAACATAACAAAAACAGATTATCTGGTCATTTTGTTTGTGGGAGCTTGCTGTGCGCAATTGGCTGCCGCGTTTTCTACAGTGAGTAAAAATAGTGAAAATACTGATTATGTAAAAATACCAAATATATAAAAATAAGAGATGTAAAAATGTTGAATGTGTAAAAATACTGACTATGTAAAAGTACTAGCAATGTAAAAATAATGGCCCAAAAATTAGTGTCTCTACGCGAGAGTACGCACTGTGTACTCTCGCGTATTCTGTCTCCAATTGCCGCTTTTCTGCATGTACTGCGCATGCGCTGAAAACCGGCACTTGGTGATTTCAAAAGGGGGCGGTTCCTAGGTGAACCGCATGCGCGCTTCAGGCTGCGCGCACACAGTGCACTTAGTGCTTTGGACGCGCAGGTAAGCATGGAAGATTTTGCACATAAAGAAAGGAGGCGTAAGACCCTCTTTTAACAAGGTAAGTAGTTAATTAAGTATTATTTTGAATTTTTTTCAACAGGTATATCTTTTTTAGAGACTTTAAAGAAAGGTAAGTTTATTTTTATAACTTTTTAAAAGATTTTAAATTTTTTCAAAAATTTAATTTTTTGTTTAAAGTGGTTAATTTATTTAACTATACTTATTTTATTAATGTGTTGTTTTTTTTTAAATTTAATTGAGGTTTAGCTGTTCTTTTGAGGGGGTATAGATTCATAGCTTTCACAGCACTTGCTGTGAAAACTATGAATGAAAGATGGTGTGCTGCCATTGGCTCTAACTGAATCACGTGATCCCACAGCTCGCACGAATTAACTGCGCCTGTGGGATACGGAAGCACTTCACAGCTGCTGTCTAGAAAATCAAGTTCGTGCGAGCAAGGAATGAAAAGGCAGGCGCGCAGTGAGATATCGCGGGGAAGCCTTACCCCCGCACGAAGGCTCCGTCATTAATTTCTGGGCCATTAAAATGTAAAATACCAGATATGCAGAAGTACCACAGATGAGGTCGTGAAAGGCAAGTCTTTCAAGTCTTTCTAGTTTATATTCAAACCATTTTCAAGCTTGCATCAACTGAAATACTGCTACACAATTTGATTTTTCTACTGAAAAAAATAGAAAATAGATTATATGCAACTCAAAAATAAACGAAAGTTGCAAACAAGTGTGTTATCAGTGTTGTCTGTCATATTTGAAGTGGGTCTCTGCCTATTTCTCTCTCACACAGAGTGCCTCTCTATTTAAAAAGAAGCACACTCAATATGAACTTCACAAGATCACAAGATAATTATGGAGGAGAAATGCAATTCAGCATTTCCTAGTTCATCCATCCAAAATCACCCTAGAGCCTCCCTATTGCATTTTTGAATGAATCCAGGGCTTTTACCTCCATGACTCTATCCAGGAGTCCATTTCATGTGTTGATCACTTTGGCCGCGATTTTACTAACATCGGCGGGCCTGTGGCTCCAGGCGCTCTGTAAAATGAATTTCCCTTGATGGGGCTTGTTAAGTCCGCCCAGTACGTTTCCTGGCCAATTAGAGGAAGCGGGTCTGGCGAAGTCACTTGACGACGCGTCATCAGCCACTTTCCTTAAAGGGACCATGGCCAACTTTATTTTGACATTTGTGCTGTCAGTGTTCTACAGCATTGAAGTGCTGCAAACACTGACAATCACTGCACAAAGACACAGGGCTGCACCCAGGCTCTCCCATGATTCCCTCCATATGCTTATGGAGGGAGTCACAGCACGCAGGGAGATTCTCTTCCCTTCCAATGGGTGGAAGAGACCTCCCCAGGAGATCAACACAGCCTGGTTGCACATTGCAGAGGAGGGCACAAGCAGGGATGTGGTCAGGAGAACCTGGGTGGTGCCAAGCTGGCGCATCATGTGGCAGCCAGGGTGTACAGCGTCAAGTGAAGTAAATCTGGCCATGGTGAGGCCATCCCTGGCCTCCCGGGCAGCAATGTGGTCGGGTGCTGATGCCCTGTGTCCTGTGCAGCATCAGTTGATTGCGGAGAAGGTTGGTGTTGTTGTCGGTGCTGCTGGTGTGCCTGGTGCTGCTGGTGTTGGGGCTCATCTTGGTGGGATTCTGAGACCAAGGTGAGACAGTATAAACGGTACCCATGCTAATGGAATAAATGGCAGGTGAAGTTGAGATGACAGAAGCGATCTGTCAGTGGTGAGAGATGGCCATTCATCTCCCGCCTCAGCTTAACAGATGTGATTGCCGAGCAGCGAGGACCCCGTGGGCGAGCACGTAAAATCAAAAGGTGAGCTCAAATGTACTCTTAATGATCTCTAAACAAGGTCATAATTACCTGAATTGGGTCCCCCGCCACTGCGTGTCGGTTCTGCTCAGCGCTGACAAACCTGACATCGGGAAAAGGCGGTGGCGGCGGGTTCACAGCAGGGCCCCGACTTGCTGGGGAAAAGAAAAACTTTCCCACCCGACCTGCCACCGATCCCGCCTGCTGACCCCCCTGGAAAATCTCGGCCTCTGTGTGTGAAGAAACTCTTCCTATCAGTTCTAAATTTGCTTTTTACTAGTTTGAACCTGTGACCCTTTGCCCTATACTCGCAATTTAATTTACTTTCCAGATTTACTTTTCCACATCGTTTACAATTTTGTATGCCTCTATAACATCACCTCTCAGATGCCTCCTTTGAAACCTAAAAAGCCCCCAGTTTCTCTAGCCTTTCCTCATAACTCAGTTCTCTAAGACCAGGGATCAGCCTTGTGGTTCTTCTTTGCATTGTCTCCCTTGTGTCTTGGGATAAATACCATCTACCCCTTGAGATTTATTGTTTTTGATCCCTTTTAGCCTGTCTCGGACTTCCATCTCCTCTATATCAAAGACATTCATTTTGTCTGGACAACCTCTGTTTGGGGAAAGGCATGTTGCTCAAGTCTTCCCTTGTAAATACTTGGAGGAAATGGTCATTCAGAATTTCCTCATTCAGAATTTTTACTATCTTATGATCCTTCGTTTCAAGCCTGTCTACATCTTATATAGTTCGCACCTCTTCTCTGATTGTCCCCTAAATTTTGAAGTACTGAAAGAACTTTACTGTTATAATTTGTATCTGCAAATACACTTTTTCTACATCTCTCTTTGGCTCTCTGATCACCCTTTTGATATATTTTTGCATGTTCTTATATTCATCCCAATCAATCCTTTCCCCCTGCAGAATTTGTAAAGGTAATTTTCCTCTCATTTCTATTATCTCTTTTGATTTTTTTTTATTAATCCATTAGGGTCAAGCCTATTTGGTCTGAACCCAATTCACAATCCTGATACATGGCTTTGAGTCACCAGGGGCTGGTATGGTAGATTGTTACATGATGGAAGTATCATGGCAGCTTCCTGGGCAGCGGACATTCACATTCAGGATAAGGTAATTGGCGTCGCACACTAACTGCACATTAATGGAATTAAAGCAAGCCTTTCCTGTTTGAGAAAATGGGTTGGGGATCGTGGGGGTGGATGGCGTCATATCAGGCTTTGAGTGCCGCGTGCATTCCGTCAATTGCTTCTTGCAAACTCTTTTCCTTCGTTTCTCTGGTTCATTGGAAAGGATATGAAGTGTATGGCCCGCCTGAAGTTGTCCAATGGTGGTAATCCAATGAAGAGCAATATTACCACTCCTAAGCCACCCTGCATTGCTAATCAGGGCCCAAGGAAGAAAGTTGAGTGGGTTAGCAGCGGAATCACAAGGGCAGGGCCACTGGCCCACTAATGGGAGAATCCAACCCAATGACTAGAGCAGAACATAATACTGCCAATATTAATATAGTAATAATTTTTACCACAATAGCAGCAGCTTATGATAATAACCTGGACACTGTAATGCTGGGAATGATATTGCAGTAGTTCACAAAATGTTTACTTTTTTTAACAACTGACTCCCTGGAAAGAAATGTTGCGAAGCCTCTCTTGCCTTCCTTTGGTCTGTTTTTTTGCATTCTCCTCCTTCCCTCTGGCATTCTTACACCTGCTGTCCCTACATTGAAACACTGTTCTGACGAAAGGTCTTCGACCTGAAACGTTAACTCTGTTTCTCTCTCCACGGATGCTGCCTGGCCTGCTGAGTTTTTCCAGCGTTTTCTGTTGTTATTACAGTGAATACACTTTATTGATTGTGAAATGCTTTGAGACATTCTGAGGTCATGAAAGGCACTAGATAAATGCAAAAGCAAAATACTGCAGATGCTGGAAATCAAAAATAAAAACAGAAAATGCTGGAAATACTCAGCATGTCTGGCAGCATCTGTGGAGAGAGAAACAGAGTTAATGGGATGGATTTTGCCGGTGCTCAGAGGGCGGGTTTTGGAGGCGGGTCCGCTGTCAAAATAGCAAAGATTGACAGCGGGTAGAAAACCCGCTGTCAACCCGCCTCCACGCGAGTCTCCCAGAACTGACCCGACACCAAGTGACAAGGGAGACAATTTACGTAATTAAATGGCTTGTTAACAGCCAATTTAATGTTATTTTGAGCCTACCTTGCAATTTTACATGCTCCTCCATGGGTTAACATAGAAACATAGAATCTAGGAGCAGGAGTAGGCCATTCGGCCCGTCGAGCCTGCTCCGCCATTCAATACGATCATGGCTGATCATCCAAATCCAGTACCCTGTCCCTGCTTTAATCCCCACAGTACACATATCCCACCCTACCCCCGTAACCCCACGTATTTAATTCCCCCTAACATATCCCATCCTATCCCCATAACCCCACATATTTAATCCCCCCCTAACACTAAGGGTCAATTTATCATAGCCAAATCAACCTAACCCGCACATTTTTGGACTGTGGGAGGAAACCGGAGCACCCAGAGGAAACCCACGCAGACACGGGGAGAATGTGCAAACTCCACACAGACAGTCACCCGAGGTCAGATTCGAATCCGGGTCTCTGGCGCTGTGAGGCACCAGTGCTAACCACTATGCCACCGTGCTGCCCTATGTTACCCGCTGTTCGGGGAACACGCCAGCTCACTCTGCGTGAGTTGAGTCTGCTTTGATGTATCTGATAACCTGACAGCTGCAGAAGTGGAATAAAGGATGCCATGTTGCAGATGTTCAGTTTCAGAGCTCAGAAACTGTTGGTTACTGCATTTGTAAGACATATAGGGGGAGAAATTCGGTATCGCCCCGTTTGGGGCGCAATTATCGGCCGGGTGCAAAGTTTGCCGCCTGGCGCTAATTATCGCCTCTGACTGCAAACTTGGCTTCTATCGCCCCTGGAGGTGATTGGAGCGCTAAATCAGGCACTACACATCTCTCTTAAGGCACTAACGCTGCGGAGCGAGGCACTACCTCAGAGCGCTGGAAAAAGCTCATGTGATGTCAGTCAACAATGGAACACAGACACACTGGCGCCGGCCACTTCTTAAAGGGGAGGGTCGATCTTGCTCTCCATCCACACCCTGCTCATTGCAGCCTTGAATCTCAGCCTGGAGAGACCTGTACATCAATTCTGCTGGAAAGAACAATGGAGAGGCCCAGGGAAAGAGCTCAGAGTGCAGCCCCCATAATCGCTTCTAAATCGATGCAAGGAATGTCAAATCAAAATGAACATGCAAAGTGCTGCACAATACCCAAAACTCCTTCACACAGTGTTGAATCTCTCCAGAAGTCTCTCTCTCTCTCTCAGAATGTGTGGTGCAAAAATATCGCCGACAAAAAAAGGCAGGAAGTGGTCACCATTAAATAGCACTCCCCCAGTCCCTTCCCGACTGCAAAACGCTCCCCTCAACCTGTCGTTGCTAGCGGCAGGCGGTAAGGCAGGGGGCGCCACTCAATATCCGGTCTGGGGCACTACCGGGGCGTTGCACGCTCGACTGACGTCACGATCTGCGGGCGCAGGAGATCGTGGCGGTAGTGTTTAGTGCTGCCACAAAATGTCTGGTCAATTTCACGAGCGGCGAAAACATCGCCGCGCCTGGGTGCTAGTTGCTTTGCGCCCCATTAGCACCCTCTGAGCAAAGCAGCCAAATTTTTCACCCATGGAGATTTCTTTAGCTTGCAAGTGTTTAGAGCCAACTGTAAATCCAGCGCCACCTCATTGGAACAACCTCTCTCACCATTGACAGATCGCTTCTGTCATCTCACCTGCAGCTGCCATCTATTCCAGCAACATCGGTGCCCTTGAAAAAATCAGACCTTGGTCCTTTGAATCCTTCCACGAGCAGCTCCAACACCAACATCACCAGGCGCACCAACATCACCCCCAACAACATCACCAACCTTCTCCGCCATCACCTGATGCTGCACAGGACACAGGGCATCAGCCCCTGACAACATTGCTACCCGGGAGCCCAGCGATGGCATCACCGTGGCCATTTTACTTCACTTGATGCTGTAAACCCTGGCTGCCGCATGATGCGCCAGGTTGACACCATCCCACACCAACACCCTAAAGCATCCCTATAATGTCCAAGCCATTCCATTCACACTCATCACTATAGCGGTGGGGAAAGTTATGTATCAGCATTCACTGGTACTCAGTAAGACAGTTCTCAAAGTATACACAGATCTGTCCAATAAGGTGAAGTGTTGAAAATAAAGATTTCACTGTATGACAACACATTACCAGAAACTTCACAGGAACATTGGCTAAACCTCTCAAGTGCCTACCCTTGTGTGTTGTTAGTTGGTATGCTTGCAGTAGGATGAGGGTGAGTGTGAGGGGTGGCTAGTGAGATGGGGAAGTGATAATGTAGATAGAGAGGGATGGGTGGAGGTGCAAGGTAAGTTGGTGTGAGTAAGGATGTGCAGGAGTAGGGTATGGAAGGCAGAGTGTTGGGGATGTGATGAGTGGCACAGCAGGGTGAGTTTGAGTGTTGCATTGCAGTAACATTTCGTGATCTACTGAGATCATTAAAAGGTTGGCGCCTCTGCGGCCAGGCACTCCTGACAACATCCCTGCTTGTGTCCTCTTGTGCAATGTGCAACCAGACTGCGTTGATCTCCTGGGGAGGTCTCTTCCGCCCATGGGAAGGGAAGAGAATCTCCCCGCGTGCTGTGACTGCCTCCATAAGCATATGGAGGGAGTCATGCATGAGCCTGAGTGTAGACGTGTACTTTTGTGCAGTGCTTGTCAGTGTTTGCAGCACTTCAATGCTGCAGAACACTGACAGCACAACTGTCAAAATCAATGTGGATGTGGTCCCTTTAAGGAAACCAGCTGATGATGCGTCATCAAACGACGTCATCAGACCCGCTTCTTGTTAATTGGCCAGGAACCCCGCAGGGTGGGCTTAACAAGGCCAATCTACGGAAAATCATTTTGAGAGAGCGGCTGCAGACGGAAGCAGGACCGGAAACCGCCAACCAGCTCTCCCGCCGCCATCTCGCCTCCACAGGGAAAATCCAGCCCAATGTTTCAGGTCAATGACCCTTCGTCAGAACTGGAAAATACATAATAGGTTTTAAGCAAGTACAGAGGTAGGGAATGTGGGGAGGGGAGGAAAGAACAAAAGGAAACAATAGGTAAATGCAAATTTATTCATTCTTTCTTTACATCCTTCCTTCCTTTCCCTCTGCTTCTCGCTCTCTCTCCCCTCTGTTTCTGCTCTCTCATCTCCTTCTCTTCTGTCTCTTGCATTTTCTTCCCTTCTGTATGCCTGTCTCCTCCCTTTCTGTTTGTGTGTGCCACTCTTTCTGTTTGTCGCTCTGTGTCCTTTCCATTTGTGTGTATTCTCTCTTTCCTCTTTTCCTTCTGTCTGTGTGGCGGTCTCCTGCTTCTCTAATCTCCCTTCTCTTCTGTTTCTCTCCTTGCTCCTTTCATTATTGTTCATTCGTTTTTTGAGTGTGTTCTCTATCCATTTCTGGTTCATTCCCTCCTTCCTTTTTCTAGTTTTTTTCCCTTTCCTGCTTCTCTCTTGCTCCTCTCCTACTTCTATGTTCTCTTTTCTGCTTTCCCACTTCTCTCTCTTCCCTGCTTTTCTCTGGGGGCGATTTCGCCAATGGGGGGCGCGTTGGAGGCGGGACTGCTGCTTGTCGGGTCGATGTCCCGTCTCCATCGATTTGTGGCCTGCCCACTCTATTTTCCCTTGATTGACCTTGTTAAGCCCGACCAGCGGGCATTGCAGGCCAATTAAGGGAAAGCCGGTTACAGAGAACGTCAGCGTATGACGTTTCATCTGTCAAAGATTTTTGACAAATGAATTGTCATCGTTTAACAGCTCTGTGAAGGTGTCAAACACTGACATTCTTTGTAGTTTGATGAGTTCTTGAATTCAAGACTCATCAAACCTCTTTCTTTAGCAGAAATTAGATGGTCGTTGCATTGGAGAATGCAACAGCCATCTGTCATCTCTGCTGCGGGGGTGTGAGACTCTCCGCATACCCACCGATTGAAGCCTGCAGGAAGAAACAAAGGTAAGTAAACTTTTTCTAACACTTTCCACTTGCCTCACATACTCAACTGTCCACATTTGCACCCATCACTTACCTTCACAGCGCACTTTTGCACCCCTCCGACCCCCGCAGACCCACTACCCGCCTCGGTGACCCTGGAGGGGTTCGCAGCCTTTGGGAAGCCCGCACTCGTGTGGGTAAAATGGGGATAATCCTCTTATCTGCCTGTTAACGACCTGTTAACAGGCAGTTAAGTGGCTGTAATCGCCTTCCCGCCTCCAAGGAGACGAGACCCGGCGTGGGTTGTCTACCCGCCTCCTGGCAAGATGGCACGGAGGCAAGTTGGGGGCAGGTTGGGCACCCGCCCCCAAATTCTGCCATTTTCCCGGTAGTCCCGCCTCCATACCCGCCTCCCCAGGGCTGGCAAGATCGCGCCCTCTGTGTCCCTCACTAGAGCAGCAGGAGCAGTTGGAGTGATGAAGTCAGGGCAAGCAAATTCCACATTCACGCAGGCACAGACTAATGTTGCCACAATGCAAAGCAGCATGCTTTAGAAATAAAAGGGGTGAAATTCGTCTTGGGCAGACTCGCTATCGTGTATGTAGAGCTGCCGCCCAAGAAGCATTTCAACCCCACAGCCTTTTCTACGCCACATTGCATCACGGTCGTTAATCATCTCCATTTCTGTCCTACTTCCCAGTGTTTAGGAACTGCATCTCAAGTTATTTATGGTTCTGGCGCTTCAGCTACTGGATTTCAACACTGCATTTCTTTGGCAACTTTATCTGAGGCTTGTAATTAATGCTGATTTTGGTCAGCAAGTGCTGATATGCTGACACTGTTTCTTTTATTTGTTCTGTGGATGTGAGCAACACTTGCAAGGCAGTATTTATTGCCCTTTTCTAGTTGCCCTGAGGGCATTAAGATTGAACCAAGTAGTGTGGGAATGGAAGAGTGGCAGGTTCCTTCCCTTAAGGGCATTAGTGAACCAGCTGGGTTTTTATGACAATTCAGCAGATATTATTATTTTTCAGCCCACAAGTTACAGAGATTTATTGAATTCAAGTTCACAGCTTGCCATGGGGAGATTTGGACTTATGACCCCCTGAGTTGTAAGTCCAGTATCATAACCACTCGGCTACCATATCTATTTGCATATATTACTCGCAGATTTCCTATGGCATTGCTCACTGTAAATCAGAAGCATGGTACAGCGAAAATATGACAAGAAAATTGTGGTGGGAACCAAATGTGATAATGACATGAAGCATGTACTATACTCAAGACCTTTAGCATATTATAGATAGATGTAAAAATGCCAGATATGTACAAATGACAGTTTTGACAAAAATGCAATCAGAAGTCAAGATGTGGCAAAAGTTTAGAAATAAAAAGCACAGAGTTTGCAAACTCAGTCTCAAAGAGATGTTCCCTCCTTGAAAATTTTCATTCTGCCAATAATTGTCTTTTTAGTTTTTCCTTAGGAATTTGAGCTTAAAGAATCATAGACGTTTACAGCACAGAAGGAGTCCATTTGGCCCATCGTGTCCGTGCCGGCTGAAAAAGAGCTATCCAGCCTAATCTCACTTTCCAGCTCTTGCTCTGTAGCCCTGTAGGTTACGGCACTTCAAGTGCATATCCAAGTACTTTTTAAATGCGATGAGGGTTTCTGCCTCTACCACTCTTTCAGGCAGTGAGTTCCAGACCCCCACCACCCTCTGGGTGAAAAAAGTTCTCCTCAACTCCCCTCTAAACCTTCTACCAATTACTTTAAATCTATGCCCCCTGGTTATTGACCTCTCTGCTAAGGGAAATAGGCCTTTCCTATCCACTCTATCTAGGCCCCTCATAATTTTATACACCTCAATTAAGTCTCCCCTCAGCCTCCTCTGTTCCAAAGAAAACAACACCAGCCTGTCCAATCTGTCCTGACAACATCCTCGTAAATCTCCTCTGTACTTAGCATTTAAGCTACCTTATCAAAGTGAGCAGAAACATATTCCTTAAACAATTGTGTTTGAATCAAGCGCCATTTCTTGCAGTCCGATATGACAGTGAAGGATTTATTATATAGCTGCCTAATGGTATGGACTCTTTTTGAAAGATTTATTTTCAGTTATTATCATTTTATGGTATGAACAATGAAATTATTGATGACAACAATTGTTTGAAATGTGCACACTGTGCAAGATGCAGCTACATGATATTACAAAGGATAAACAAGCGATGTAACTCAGATCATTTAGCACAATGATAGTTTACAGTTTAATTCAAAGAAGATTTTTCTTTATTTCTGTATTTTTTGTTTGTAGAATTTTATGATATGTTGCTTAACTATTAATATGAAACAGAGCTGAACTGCAAAGCTACTTCAAAAGTAAGTCTGATGATCAGAAGATACAGGTTAGAGATCATTTATCAGATTTTAAGATATGGCGCAATTCTCAGACTGAAAAATGAAGGAGTGCATTTTAACTTGGAGCGGGTTTCCAGCACAGGCAGCAGGAGGCTACTCCGATTTTAACTGTCTGGCCTCAATTAAATGCCGCCAGTCTACTTCCCACCCAGAACGGGCGTGAAGAGGGCGGAGAGCGGCTGCTGAAAGGCAAAGTTGGAGTGGCCCTTGAGTGCCTACCAGCTTCCAGGTAAGAGTCTGGGGAGGGGGAGTTCGGGAGGGTTTCATGGGAGGGAAGTGGGGGTGAGTCTAGGGCAGGGGAGACCGCGACTTTTTTCGTGGGGCCCAGAGGAGCACCTAGACTTACCTGAATAGCATCTTCTGTCTTCAGACCAACTGCAGACCTGCTTCTGCCTATCTGGAAAGAAGCCATGATGTGGAGATGCCGGTGTTGGACTGGGGTGGACAAATGTGAGAAGTCGCACAACACCAGGTTATAGTCCAACAGCTTTATTTGAAATCACAAGCTTTCGGAGCGCTGCTCCTTCACCTGACGAAGGAGCAGCGCTCCGAAAGCTTGTGATTTCAAATAAAGCTGTTGGACGATAACCTGGTGTTGTGCGACTTCTCACACTTATCTGGAAAGACATGGTGGTTTCCCCACTCAGGCCCTGGTTAAAACTACATCGGGGTCATATTGATACAATAGAACCTTGATTTGCCTAACTTTATGAGACTCCTGCCTGCTTTGGGCAGGTGCCTCATCTGCCTGCAAAACCCTGCAGGTTAATATCGGAAATGGTTGGGATCTGAGTGGATAAGCAACCTAATTTTTAAATGCCCAACCGCCGGGCAGGTAGGGTTAAAATCGACCGTAAAGTATCTAAGACTAGTAACGTTGTCACAACATTTTGAACGTCACAACTATCAACGACTCCTGTGCTTTCTCATATCAATGGTATTCTTCTTTAGGTTGCAGACTCCTTTTCTCCCTTTCTAACATAATGTTTGAGAGTGGACATTTCAGAATTTAGGGGTTTGTTCAGAACAACTTCATTGATGGAAAATGGTGTCAAAATATATTCTTAAAATATTACAATGTGGTAATTTAAATGCACTTCCCAATCTGGGATTTTGTTTACTGCAGGTTAGGCAACTGATGTAGACAGGATGATAAATCGACCTTGCATGTGAAAATGCTTGGTTGAAGGTAAAGTGTAGGAACATCAAATTTCATCAAGGAATATTTTGAGAATTCAAACCCTGTTAAAATTCATTGGAAGGGAGCCAAAGTAATAATATTATTATGTGCAAAGGGACATTCTGTGCAATGCCATTTGACACTTGATTTCCAAACAGCTACAGCAATTTTTTGTGGCTTTGGCTCAGTGGTTCACTGGAAATGAAATGATGCAGCACAATTGATGATATTTGTCTAACACCATGGCTTCATCATCATCTTTAAAAAACTAAACAATCTGCTTTCAAAAACAAAGATAATCTGAATCTGTGTAAATTAAATAACTAGCTCAGTTATTGTAGGTAAATGTGTAAAAATATATTTTGAAAATGAATGCAGATTTTCTGGCTGACATCAGTAGAATTCAGTACGTACTGAAAGAAGCATCCCCCTTCATAAATAATTGAAAGAAGTAAAAAGACCATTGTAGACTATTAATATCTTAGCCCTGCAGTTGCACTCCTTAATCTGTTCCTTCTAAAAGCATCGTTTGTATCCAGCTTTGTACTTAATATTGATTTTTACTGTACAAAAATTCTAATTCCATTTTCACAATCAACTTTGACAAGTATCACTGCACAGACAGTCCTTTTACACAGAGTGGAATCATTCTTGGCACCATTTAGTAAGGTTTGCAAAATGTTATTGAGCTATAACTTGTCAAAATAACGACGAGACTAATAGCGCTCGCCATTATTTAGGCACAAATACTACAGAAACTTCAGGTGAGGGCAGATGTGCGGTTAAATGCAGAAATCCAAAAGTTGCTGTCCAAGTTGCGCCGCTCTGTCGTTAGCTTCACGAAAACGGCATCTTGCTGTCTCCTCACCACTGAAATGCATTGAATGGCGTGAAGTTGCTGTATTTGCGGGGTAGATATGAACTAAACTCACCACAGAAAGTTAAGTCTTGTCTATTTTAGTCTAAGTTTCCTTTTAACGGCGTGATAGGTGTTAATTACTGCCAAACAAAGTCGCTGGCACTGAAAGTTAACTATTACAACCCTCCTCCCTTGAGAAAAGTACGGCCTTTATTTCTCTTCCTGTACCTGATTTGGCATTGAATTCACCCACTCTAATTTACACTTCCTTCGCAATCCTTGCGCTTTTTATTTCACAATCCTTCAAGCTGATTGTTTAAAGCCCTGTTTACTCAGGTCCTAGATGCCCGGTTTCCCTCGCTGTGACATTATCAGCTTGCACTTTCAACAACTTGTCACATAAACCATTTTAAAACCTAAACGTGCAAGGGCAAGTCTAACTAATGTCAGACGTCGTTAGATTCATTCCTACGGCAAATTATAGCCCATTATGTTATCTGCTTTACATTCAGACAGGTATTTTAATGGCTCATGTGTTGGGTAATGGAAAATATGTTTGTGCTGTGTCAAGAGACAGTTTTGTTCTGTCCTGTCACTGGAACTCCAGCTAAGCTTTAAGCTGTCTTATAAAACCTTTCCTGAGATTTTATCTGAGCAGCAGGTGTTGGAAACGTTTCTATTTTATTTTGCATCCTAAGAGCAATATGTGTGAATCAGTGAGTTAAACTATGATCCAACAATCACAAATTGTGTAGCAGAAAATAAATCTGAGCAACATGGTCCACTGAACAAAAAAAATATTGAACTAATTGTCAGTTTGTTTCGGGAATTGTCCTAAAATATATTTTGTAAATGTCAAAAGGAATAATACATTTAATAAAATAAACATCTGATATTTCTAAACAAACCATTACCAATCTTAAAGATATTGGATACTGCCTGCACAGCAAACTATCCAAATACTGGCAGGAAAACTGGTGCAGATCTTTTTAACAGGAAAAAAAACGAGTGTCGTTCGATGTACTGTTGTAACCAGTAGAAGTAGAGTGGACTTGTTCAGGGGTTGAAGGACACTATAGTCCAATGCTATCAAATGGTCATTCGGCTAAAAAATGTCAAACTTTAGAAGCCAAGTCAGCCGCTAGATTTTCACACAAACATCGCCTGGGAGGAGGGCAAAGACAGAAATTTGCCAGGGAGGATCACACTGATCCTGCCTGAATTTCCTTCCATTTAAATGAAGTGCCTTGGGACGTTTTACTACGTTAAAGGTGCTATATAAATTCAAGTTGTTGTTGTTGTTGTTGAATGGAACAGGAGTGCAGTCCTCCCCACCTGATTTTCTTCTCTGCAACCTACTAGGTGACGCTCAGTCCCCAGGTGGTAAAGATGAAAATCGACAGTAACAGTGAATATCTGCAGGGTATGTTAATTTTTACTACAAACTTTGGAGACATCTTTTGCAATTATTATAATGAACAGGGTACAGTCACACTGAGATCTTGCCATATTTTACGATGTAAAGCGATCCTCAGTGTCAGCTGTGGCTCAGTTGGTAGCACACTCACCACTGAGTCAGAAGGTTGTGGGTTCAAGTCCCACTACAGGAACTTGAGCACATAAAGCTAGGCTAACACTCCAGTGCAGTGCTGAGGGAGTGCTGCACTGTCGGATGTGCTGCACTGTCGGATGTGCCGTCTTTCGGATGAGACGTTAAACTGAGGCCCCGTCTGCTCTCCCAGGTGACGTAAAAGATCCCATGGCCACTATTTCGAAGAAGAGTAGGGGAGTTATCCCTGGTGTCGTGACCAATATTTATCCCTCAACCAACATAACAAAAACAGATTATCTGGTCATTATCACATTATTTGTGGGACCTTGCTGTGTGCAAATTGGCTGCCGCGTTTCCCACATTACAACAGTGACTCCACTTCAAATAGTACTTCATTGGCTGTAAAGCGCTCTGAGACGTCTGGTGGTCATGAAAGGCGCTATATAAATGCAAGTCTTTTCTTATTTCTTTAGAATTGAAGAGCAGAAGAGCTTAAACAGACTCCTGCTCACTTCTGTTGAGCTACTAATCTATATATAAAGAAGAATTTCTACTTGAGGTGAGTACACGGTTCTTTAGTTTCAGTTTTGAATGTTGAAGATGAACGTCAGCGAGCCAAAGCAAACAAGAAAAAGAAAAGTTTTCTTTGAAAGCTGTTTTGGACCACACGATTTTCACTTCAGCTGAATCCAAGTTCCAACCACTGATCTCTAATTTTTTGTCCTACTGCACTTGTCTGCGTATGATCCCAACATTTCATTATTTTAAAAAGGGCTTCCTTCCTTCTGTATTGCTGAAATGTTCTAGTAACCAATTTTAGTATAAAACAGACTTTGAAATGTATCCCAACCAAGAATAAATAAAAATGCAGTGTTCTAAGGTGGGGTTTCTATAGCAACAGCTTTCAGATTGTGCCCGCCATTGCATTTTTCTCTTTTATTTCTGTTGGGCATTTGGTATTTTCCCATTGCTCAGTTCAGGTAAACCTATTGTTTATTTCTACTGTAAATATGATGGGTCCTTGCTTTAAAACTTATTTAAAATTGGATCTTCATTTGCAAAATCATTTTCGTGCATCAGATTCACCTTGAATAGGTAGTTCAGGGTATGAAACTACGAACAAAAGATGTAAAAAAATATATATTTCAGCTCAATCCAAAAAAAGGTCTTTCCATAACAAATGTATTCATCGTTTGCTCTTCATCCCTTCATATTTTGACACCTAATAATTTTATTACAGAATGCAGATAACATTTGTGTATGATACAATCAAAAAAGTGATTTCACTTTCATTGTTTTCCAGTGTGGAGCTCCTCTCCCAGCAGTTAACTTTTAAATGTTTAAATGTTTGTGGCTGCCATCATCTTTTCAAAGGAGGAACAACATAAATAGGAGGTAAGGAAAAATCTGACAAGAAAAAAATATCATTCAATAATCTGGGTGATATTTATGTGGATCCATCATACTAACCTTGCACCTACATGAAAAAAGGAGAGGAGAAAATAAATTATCTGCTATCAGATATTGTCCTTTTCTCTTCGGGTGTATTTGCACTGCAAGTTTAGTGTTGCTGTGCAGCTTTGCACAGGCACGAAACTTGCAGCTTGAATCCAGAGGCAGAGCACAGTTGACTGCCGAGTGTAGCAGGATAAGACTCCTGGACATGGTAGTCTCACACTGCTTTGGTCTGACATTGCATGAAGTGTCAAACTTGGTTTATAAAATGTTCAGAAAATTTGTTGAACCTCCTGGTCAGTTTTTAAATCTGCCTGACCTTATTGAAATGTTTAGAGAGCAGGAATTCTTCTTTCCCCACTCTTGAAAGATTTAAATTTCTAACGGGTGACCGCTTTGCGGAACACCTCCGTTCAGTCCGTAAGGGGGACCCCGAGCTCCCGGTGGCCTGTCACTTTAATTCACCGCTTCACTCCCACTCTGACCTCACCGTCCTCGGCCTATTACACTGTTCCACGGAAGCTCAGCGTAAGCTCGAGGAACAGCACCTCATCTTTCGTTTAGGCACGCTACAGCCCTCTGGACTCAATATCGAGTTCAACAATTTTAGATCATAACCTCAGCTCCAATCACATTTATATTTTATTTTATCCACCCTTTTATTTGTCCCCCCCCACCTTTTTTTTCCTCCTAGAAGCTGGCAGCTGTCCTTCATTCTGCCAGTGGATTTCACACTTCATTCAGCCTTAATCTGTCACATTAACACCACCTCTAGCCTTGCATATCTCTTAATGTCTCTTAATGTCTCTCCATCTCCCCCTTTGTTCCTTTATCCCCTCCCCCTTTTCCCAGCTTTACCCTGGCCTTAAATCTATTTGATTTCCGGCTCTTCCCAGTTCTGATGAAAGGTCATCGACCTGAAACGTTAACTCTCTTTCTCTCTCCACGGATGCTGCCTGGCCTGCTGAGTTTTTCCAGCGTTTTCTGTTGTTATTTTAAATTTCTAACTGTTGGGTGAGAGCCCTGTGCATCCAGGTATCCAGATATGCAAAGAGCTCCCCGCTGGGCAGGATGACAGAAGTTCCAGCCGGGCAAGAGCCAAGCGAGGCAAACACAGTCATGGCAATGTGATATATTGGAATACTCTGGGGCGAAATTGGGTGCCTTTACTCCCGGGGGTGCTAACGGGGCGCAAATGGCTTTGCGACTGGGCGCGGCACTGACATCGACTCCTACCATATGCAGCGAGAGTTTTGCGGCGGCGCTACGGCGTTGTGTCCCGATCTCCTTCACCCGGAGATCACGACGTCATCGCCGTGCGATACACCCTGGTGGCGCCCCGGACCCGAAATTGACTTCCGCCCCCTGCAGCAGCGTCGGTTGAAAACACCGACAGCTGCAGGAGGCGCGCATCGGGCGGTCGGCCGCTTCGGGGGCGATGATTAAAGGCGAGGTGGCCGAGGTAAGTAAAAAAAAACCTTAACTTTCCTGTTCTAGTTTTTTTTCGCGGGTTCCTGCCCGCGATCGATCAGCCCGGCACTCTGCTTGAGTACCAGGCTGATTGTATAGGATCGCGACTGCCTTGGTGGTCCAGGTCGGTACATTTTATATTGCAGAGCCTGCAGCGATGTCCCTTCCCTTTAAGGGAGGGAAGGAGCTTTTGAACGTGGCAGCGCTGCACGGCCCAGTGTGCAGCGCTGCTGAAGTCTTCACCCCGCCGGCTGCCGATTGCGCTTGATTTAGCGCTCCACTTCCTTCCTGGAGCGCAAAACCGAATTTTTTAAAAGTTTAGAAACATTAGCGCCTGGCACTAATTTTCTCAACTTTTAAAAGTTAGTGCCCCAAACAGGGCTATAATTAATTTCTCCCCCTGAAGCTCTAATGGCACCAGTGTACAATTGAATTTGGGAAATTGCATGGTTGTAGTTCTGAATTATCTTTGCTACTGTGTAACACTAATTTTTTTTTAAATGTATTATCAGGGACCAGAATATTGCAATTTGCAAACATACTGGTAGCATGGTGCCATCTCAGCTATCAAATTCATAAGAACATAATTATTTTCATCTGAAGGAAAACCAGTACTGTCATAAAGAACTATGTTGACTGCGGTTAGGAAAAAAGAAGCAGAGAATTATTTGAAATTTGTGGAACAGCTTGTTTGTTGTAACTCATTTTCTCCCCAGTGATTTTACATCTAGCACAAGAAACAATGCTTTGTTCTTTATACAGTATATAGATCATTTGGAATTGGGCAAACAGAGTGCAATATTGAAATTGGCTGATGACACAAATGCAGGGGTTTGACAAGCAGTGAGGAGGACTGTAAAAGACTTCAGAAAGGCATAGACAGGATGGCAGAATTGACACACGGGAAGCTGATGCAATTTAATGCAAAATGTGAGGTACTTAACTTTGAGAAGAAAAGCAAGGAATGGGAGTATATACAGTACATTCAATGGCCAAGATGCTAAAGGATGTAGATAAACAAAGAGACCTTGGGGTTCATGTACATAATTCTCAGAAAGTGCAAATACAGGCATAAAAAGGCACCTTTGGTTTTATAAACAAGAGCAAATGGCTAATGAGATTTGTACCAAGCAATGGTTCAGTCACAATTAGAGCAGTGTGTGCAGTTTTGGGCTCTCCTTTATCGAAAGGGAATTAAAGCCACAGAGGGCATACAGCATTGATTCACCAGGATGATAACAGGGTGAGAAATTATTGTTATGAGAAGAGACTTGAGGTACTTGGATTATTTCCCCTAGATCCGAGATGGCTAGGAGGAAATTTAATGGAGTTTTTAATTTAATTATGAAAATAGGGTGAGTAGGGAAAGTCTGTTTCCTTTGGTTGGAGAGACAGCGATGAGAGTTATCAATTTTTAATTGTCACTAAGAGAATGTGGAGAGAGATTAGGAGAAATATCTTTACACTGTGGGTTATTAGAGCACAGAATGCTTTGCTACACGAGGTAGTTGAGGTAGGGAGAAGGGACCATTGCACCTTTTAAGAGAAAAGTGGGTAAACATTTGAAGCAGAGGAAATGTTTTGGGGAGAGCGCGGGGCAGTGGAATTAGTTTTGGATTGTTCTCGCAAAGAACCAGCAGAAACACAATGGGCCAAGTAACCTCCTTCTGGGCTGTAAACTTCTTTGTTCTATGATAACGATAAGGAGTTTCCTGGGCACAATGCTGAAGTACCAAAGAAAGGAAATCGCTTCATTCCAAATCCCACAGAAAGCACCATGCCCTTTCTGGTGCCAGTAGCTTGCCTCAGTGACCATAAAAACTGCCAGCAGTGATAATGGCAGAATTAAAATAAAGATTTTCCCCATTAGTATGCTTTTTTAAAAATCAAAGTATTGAATACATTTTGATGAATTTTAACATCCATTTTGTTGTTCAGTTAATTTATTTAAAAATTTCATATAAATCAGATTAAGTAAGCTATTGATTGGAAGTACTTAATGGGCCCTGCAGTGCAGATTATCATCAGTAAAGGTAATTGTTAATCTATGATGTATCAATAATATATCATTTCAGTTGTATCTATTGATTTTGCTCCATTGTGCCATCCACCAGAGTCATTTCTCCAGGTCAGTACCCTGCTGATACTATCAACACTTTAGTGTTTCAATAAAATATTCACAAAAAATAGAAACACATCAAAGAATCATAATCCTTTCATATGCATTAGGTTTTGATAAGGAGAACAGATAGTGAGAAGTAGGCAGTCAAGATTTACTTTTTAGATTTGGCTCAGCCCTCTGCCAAAGCCACTGTTGTAACCATCTAAGAACCGTACAAGAGTGGCTTGGGTAAACATGTCCTCATAAACAATCCTTTGGTGTCTCCCTAATATCTCAGCCAAGATTAAAAACTGACTGCTTGGCGAATTGTAGATGCTAACCAGTATTCCGCACATTAATATTACATTGCACTGCACCACTAACGTGCCCTTTAGAATTTGAATTTTTGTAAGAAACGCAAAGGCAAAGCTAATCAATTCCAAAAATTTTGAAGGCACAACTAAGAAATCAAATTGCTACAAGAGCAATAATTAAGAAAACATGATGTTAAACTATTGATACCTTTATGGTTCTAAAATTAACCATTTTGAAAATTGGACCGTTTTTACCAAATTGTACAATAATTGTGGGCATGTTTTGAAATTTTGACATTCAGTTGGCAATTTAAAGGAGTTGCTTCACAATCTTTGGTTACATTTCTCCCACACTCGGTTTATCTTTGGTTATCCAGAGTGCAAGGCGAGCAGGTCAAAGGACCAGCTTGTGGGTTTGCTCCTGGATCTAGCAAAATCCCCCATGCACAGGCCCACAAATCACTGGGGCGGGTTCTTTGACTGCTTGTCCATGTGTAGATTATTGGTATGCACCCAGACAATCATGGAATATGACCACACACTGTCCATTGGTTCACTAGAAGCTTTTGACAACTGGGTGCCACTGCAGAACAACAACTGCTTCATTGAACTAAATTTCAAAATTGACTTTCAAAAATCTAACTGGCGTTTATCTTTAGTTTGGACAGGCAGTCTATCAGCAGTGATTAGTGAAGCCCACCTTCTCAGAAGCGGGGTTAGCTTGAAGTTATTCTGGTGACATTGGGCTTTGCAAAAGAGAATACCCCGTTGTCAGAAGTAAAAACAATAATAAGTTACAACAGGTTGCACCTATTTTATGATATCGAGAAACAGTTGAAGTTCATTGAAGTTCTGTTGTTTAACATGGTTGTGATTATGAAAAGGATGGTTGTGGATTCTATATGTTGCTGTTTCAAGAGTAAGGCATTCCAAATGCATGATTATTTTTCTTGCAGAAGAATATGGCATGCAATCAATCATGTCACAACTGTGATTTTAATCTAAGGGTTTGCTGTGAAATTCTGTTTTCACAGAAGTCATTAATTTGTGGAATTAATTGCCTTGAATTGATTTCACATGTGTGGGGTTAGACCACACCAATGCCTTTGCACAAAACAAACAGATGTTTAACTATTATACTTAGCAGAAATTACTCAGTAAAATGCTACAGAAAATTAGCAGGGTCATATGATTGGAAAAAAAAATTAACAAATGACCCAATATATTTTACTTGAATGACTGGATTGAGGAGTGAATCTGTAAGCCTCCATGGTAGGACAATTAAACCAGCAGCAGGATGGGGGTGGCAGAGTTAAAATGGAGCAGGGAGCTTACCCACTCTGCTCCTGCTGCGATCTGGTTGACTGAAATTTTAAATTCCAGGTGGCAAGGACACCGCCAGAAGCTGACGGGCTCTTTATTTAAATATACTGATCAGGCTCTGGTGATCTCATTTGGGCTCGACTGTTAATTTTACCTGAGTGGGAGAGCAGTGGTGACTACCCCATCAGGCCAAAGCTGTCAAGAGGCCTAGTAAGGTAAGCTTTTAAAATCATTTGATGTTTCTTTTTGGGCTAGGAGAAGCAGGAGCACACAATATCGAGTGTAAAGTTTCCACATTTTCTAAAACATTAATTCAGCATAATCTGAAGTCAGTAACCGAAAGACTTACCACTCAGTCAGATTGTAACCCACACATGAAGCCTATGTTACAGACTCTGTCGTGGGCTTATTAGTTAATTCCACCTGTGCACTTTAGCAGTAATTAGTATTGAATTTCATCTGCCATAGTTCTACCCACTTGCAAATGTGGCCTCAGTCCTTGAGTAACTCCTTGGTTGCAGCATCAGACTATACAGTCCCCACACCCCCAAAAAAGTTGGAAAGCATCTGAAAATTTGGCTAACTTACATTATGGAGGGAATTTTAAACCCCCCCCCCCCGCCCGACCGACCCCCGATGGGCGAGTAAGGGAGTAAGGGTCGGGGGGGCAGGGGTTAAATCGACAAACTTGCGAAACCTGACCCCAACCTGCCATGAATGCGGCTGTTCCTGATTTAACCGGATAGTGGGATGTCCAAGTAACCTGCTCTGGAGAGGCGGGTTCGTCATTTTGATATTTAAATGAGGCTCCTTTCCTGAGATTTTGGCAGCAATTTGAAAGTCTGGGAAACTCGTCAGTGAAACAGAAGCGAGATTGAGCGGCACTTCATGGGGATGGTTAAAGGTCAGGAGTCCCGATATGAATAAAGGCTCAGTGGCCACAGCTGCTTTCTCAGTTCCCTCTGGGAAACGGTTTGGTGGGAGTACTTGTGAGAGACTTATTTGTGCAGTTTGCAAGTGATCACACACACAACATCAGGATGGGTGGTGTAATGGCTGCTTTTGATTGGACTTCAGATGAGGAAGACACTCAGCATTCACAGCAGCTAGGGGAGCAACAGAGGGGTCGAGCTCGCAGTAGACACTGCCCACCTACAGAGGCTCAGCTTCCTTGACGTCTCGGAAGAGCAGTGCTTCCGAAGGCTGAGATTGTCACATCAGGTGGTCGCAGATATCTGCAGCTTCCTAGAAGAAGACCTGCTACCTGCTGGACCTGGTGGCCACGAATTACCAGTGGTTGTGAACGTCACCACCTCCCTCAATTTTTTTGCCTCTATTGAGGGTCTCGCAGTTGGCTATTTAGTATATTTGGATTTCCAAAAGGCATTTGATAAGGTGCCACATAAAAGGTTATTACACAAGATTAGGGTTCATGGGGTTGGGGGTAATATAGTAGCATAGATAGAGGATTGGTTAACGGACAGAAAACAAAGAGTAGGGATAAACAGACCTTTTTCAGGTTGGCAGGCTGTAACTAGTGGGGTGCCGCAAGGATCAGTGTTGGGGCCTCAGTTATTTACAACCTATATTAATGACCTAGATGAAGGGACCGAGTGTAATGTATCCAAGTTTGCTGATGATACAAAGCTAGGTGGGACAGTAAGCTGTGAGGAGAACACAAAGAGTCTGCAAAGGGATATAGATAGACTAAGTGAGTGGGCAGTAAGGTGGCAGATGGAATATAATGTAGGGAAATGTGAGGTTATTCACTTTGGTAGGAAGAATAGAAAAACAGAATATTTTTTAAATGGTGAGAAACTTTCAAATGTTGGTGTTCAGAGAGATTTGGGTGTCCTCGTGCAAGAAACACAAAAAGCTAGCATGCAGGTACAGCAAGCAATAAGGAAGGCAAATGGCATGTTGGCCTTTATTGCAAGGGGGTTGGAGTATAAGAGTAAGGAAGTCTTGCTACAATTGTACAGGGCCTTGGTGAGACCACACCTGGAGTACTGTGCACAGTTCTGATCTCCTTATCTAAGGAAGGATATACTTGCTTTGGAGGCAGTGCAATGAAGGTTCACTAGATTGATTCCTGGGACGAGGGGGCTGTCCTGTGATGAGAGATTGTACAGAATGGGCCTATACTCTCTGGAGTTTAGAAGAATGAGAGGTGATCTCATTGAAACATACAAGATTCTGAAGGGGATTGACAGGGTAGATGCTGAGAGGTTGTTTCCCCTGGCTGGAGTGTCTAGAACTAGGGGGCATAGTCTCAGGATAAGGGGTAGGTCATTTAAAACTGAGATGAGGAGGAATTTCTTCACTCAGAGGGTTGTGAATCATTGGAATTCTCTGCCTCAGAGGGCTGTGAATGCTGAGTCTTTGAGTATATTCAAGGCTGAGATAGATAGACTTTTGGACTCTAGGGAATCAAGGGATATGGAGATCGGGCGGGAAAATGGAGTTGAGGTCGATGATCAGCCATGATCTTATTGAATGGCGGAGCAGGCTCGAGGGGCCATATGGCCTACTCCTGCTCTTATTTCTTATGTTCTTACATATAAATGCATAAGGTAGGCGACTGATGGATTGTTTGCCATGGCTAGGAGGTATGTAAAGTTCCCCTGTGATGACAATAGCCAGAATGAGCGGGCACTATGATTCACGTCTCTGGCTGGCTTCCCACAGGTGTAGCGTGCCATCAACTGCACACATGTGGCAATCCGAGCACCCCAGATCAACCAGGGGCATTCATCAACCGCAAGGGATTTCATTCCATCAATGTTCAGCTGATCTGCAACCACAAGAAAAGTTTCATGCAGGTCTGCGCCAGATTCCCGGGGAGCTGCCATGATGCTTTCATACTGTGGCACTCCAACATCCCTTACCTGTTCGTACCTGAAACCAGCCTTCAGGGGTGGCTGCTAGGCAACAAAGGATACCCCCTTCAAACCTGGCTGATGACACCTCTGAGGAACCCCACCTATGAACACCAGGAGCACTACAACACAAGCCACATGACAACTAGATGTGTCATCAAACAAGCCATCGGCATGCTCAAGATACGCTTCAGGTGCCTGGACAGGTCTGGAGGCGCCCTTCAGTACTCGCCAGCGAAGGTCTCTAGGATAATCGTGGTGTGCTGCATTCTACACAACATAGCACAGCAGCGAGAACTAGAGGTGGAGGAGGAATAAGCTGCTCAACATTCTTCATCTGATGAGGATCCAATGGAGAGGAGCAGGAAGAAGAGGAGGAAGATGAAGATGGGGCTCCCAATGCCAGACCAGCTGATCACATTGCTGCTCGGATGCCCTAATAGCTCAAAGATTCAGTTAGTCACTCACACTGGACTGAAGTAACTATTACATCCATTGCCCCCTCCTCCCCCACCCCCACTGACACAAAGCAGTCCTGTAACCAACCATCCACCCATTGCACATGCGCCAATTGGTCTCAGTCGATTCATGTCTTCACATTCATCATCAAGCAACTAAAAACCCGAGTTGGCACTTGCTAAGCAAGAATGGTGAACTCGGGGAAAGTAGTGCAAATGAATAAATTTTATGTGAATAAATAAATTAAACTTATTAACACAACATTTTCATAAACACTCATGTGCATACCCTCGGTGAATTACAAAGCTTTTCTTTTCCTTTCCCTACTGCTCCTATGTGGTGCAACCCCTATGGCTTCAGCAGAGGTAGAGGCAGACTGCTCTGATCCCTGCTGTGACTTCTGAGATATTCGTGGCAACGACCTCTGGGTGTTGAAGCCCGCCAAAGACTGCTCCACCTGCACTTGTGCAGGGGCAGACTCTGCCATCAGGAGGCAAGGCAGCATGTCTGGTACTGGTTGAGGTGGGGGTGGGGGCTACGGGTGAGACGTGGAAATGCTTCGAGTGGAGTTCCCAATTCCATGTCCCCTTTCACCATTATCCATCTCTTGGGCCAGTGGCACATTCCTCTTATCTCTCTCTGCGGGAGAGCAGCTGGGCAGAGTATCTGTCACCCTGTGTAAGGTGGTAGAAATGTTGTCACCCATAGTTTGCAGGTATTGATTAGTATGCTGTGATTCAAGTTCCGCAGAGGAGGCCACTCTATCCATGGAAAACATCCTCACAATGGCCTGTGACATCAATCCACAAATGCTTGAGTTGGACACCTCCATCCTCTCTGCTATTGTGGGAAGTGTGCCTGGCACGACTGCCAGTATTTCGCACATTTGCTGCTGACCCTCTTATCATTCTCCTTTTTATTGTTGGCCCCAGGGTTCAGAACTCCACCCAGATGAGCAGAGCTTGGAGAGGCTACGCCCTCTGATGCGGACTCTCCACAGCTGTCCCGACCAACACTCTCTGCTCATGCTCACTTGTGAACTCTGATTCACCAGGTGACATCCCACCTAACTCTCTAACACAAAGTGCTCGTATCTGCTCTGGTGCCTGGTAAGCATGTGTCCTGTGACGGTGCACCCTCAAGGAATCAGCTCCTCTGAGGAAACGTCGTCTGCAAAGGGCATGGGCTGCTGTTCTTTGCGTGATGACCTTGGAGGAGAGAAGAGACGGATATGATTTAATCATGGGAATGTACAAATGTTGAAATTCAGCATGTTTAAGGTGATCATATTTCATTCAGTGCTGAAATCAAGTCAGCATGACTTCGTCTTGTAGGAGATGTGGGTCATAGATATTTAATGCTCTCACTGTGCAGCAGTGAAGTCTGAGTCTCACCATCTCTGATGCTTAGGGACACTGATATCTTGCTGATCTCTATGGCCTCCTGCTCTGCAGATGTTAACTGGACAATCTATGGTGGTCAACATCTGGTCAACTCTCTCATCTGGTCAACTCCCTCTCCCTTGTGTTTTGCGCTCTCTTCTCCTACAAGGGGGCACGATAGACCTATGAGTGTCTGTAACGCATGTGTGCATCTGATGGATGCAGTGTATTCGGTGAGGGTGACTATCAGGCAGCTGCAGCATGAGTGGCAATGCCATGTATTTGAGGACGTGTTGACAGTGCCATTTGAGGACATGTGTTGAGAGTCGGGTGAGCTAACTGAGGTGGGATCACATTACATAAGGATTGGGGTGAGTGGCAGTGGTGGATGGAGAAAGGGGGAGGTGAGGAAGTGCATTGAAATGGAACGATGGCTGCTGCTGAAACGTAAGTGGGTGTGAGGGGTGACGTGATGGAGTACACTTGACAAGACAGAATGAGAGGGAAGGGGGGGGTACACTACAGGATGTCGGTGAATCTATACCTGTGCTCACCTTTCCTGACCTGCTTAGGTCATTAAACTGCTTCCTGCACTGGATGCAGGTATGGAGCACTACACTCCTGCTGCTGACCTCTAGCCACGCCTTCTTCATCACAGCAGCAGGTTTCTTCTTGCCACTGGGGAAAGGGACCTCCTTCTAGTCCTCACTGCACCCAGCAGTACATCAAGTGATGCCTCATTAAACTAGGGTGCAGCCTTTGTCCTTCCTGACTCCATCACTAAATTATTCTCTCTCTACTACAATGCTCCTAACTCCTAAAAATTCCATCTTTGCATTGGCTCTTTAAATAGTCACGGTGAAATCGCGTCATGCGGGTGCGCAGCGCACCTGCACACGCGCATTGGAGATACAAAACCCAGAAGTAAAATGATAATGTGGCAACCCTGTTGAAATCGGACATTCGCACGTGTCCCACGATCTTCCGCTTTTTGCGCCCGCTATTACCTGCGCCCGCTATTGCCTCCCCCCGCTCAGATGTTGTCCATGCATTAATAGCGACAATAGGAACATAGGAACAGGAGTAGGCCATTCAGCCCCTCGAGCTTGTTCCACCATTCAATGAGCTCATGGATGATCTGCGATCTAACTCCATATCCCCACCTTTGGCCCATATCCCTTCATACCTTTGGTTAACAAAAAGCTGTGTGTTGAAGTGTTTCCTAATTTCACTCCTTAAAGGTCTGGCTCTAATTTTTACACCATGCCCCCTAGTCCTAGAATCCCCAACCAGCAGAAATAGTTTCTCTCTATCTACCCTATCTGTTCCTCTTAATATCCTGAAAACTTCAATCAGATCACTCCTTAACCTTCTAAATTCTAGGGAATACAACCCTAATTTGTGTAATCTCTCCTCATAACTTAACCCTTGAAGTCCGGGTATCATTCTGGTAAACCTATGCTGCACTCCCTCCAAGGTCAATATATCCTTCCTAAGGTGTAGTGCCCCAGAACTGCTCACAGTATTCCAGGTGTGGTCTAACCAGGGTTTTGTACAGCTGCAGCATAACTTCTGCCCCCTTGTACTCTCGTCCTCTAGATATAAAGACCAGCATTCCATTAGTCTTTTTGATTATTTTCTGCACCTGTTCATGACATTCTAATGATCTATGTACCTGAACCCCCAAGTCTCTTTGGACATCCACTGTTTTTAGCTTTTCACCATGTAGAAAGTACCCTGTTCTATCCTTTTTAGGTCCAAGGTGGATGACCTCACATTTGCTTACATTGAAATCCATTTGCCACAGTTTTGCCCATTCACTTAATCTATCAATATCCCTTTGCAATTTTATGCTTTCATCTACACTTCCTACAATGCTGCCTATCTTTGTGTCATCGGCAAATTTGGATATATGACTTTCTATGCCATCATCTAAGTCGTTAATAAATATTGTGAATAGTTGAGGCCCCAACACAGATCCCTGCAGGAAACCACTAGTCACATCCTGCCAATGTGAGTACCTACCCATTATCCCTACTCTCTGTTTCCTGCCACTCAGCCAACTTCCTAACCAGGTCAATAATTTGCCCTCAACTCTGTAGGCTTCTACCTTAGATAACAGTCTCTTATGTGGGATTTTATCAAATGCCTTCTGGAAGTCCATATAAATAACATCCATTGACATTCCCCTGTCCACTACTTTAGTCACCTCCTCAAAAAATTCAATCAGGTTTGTAAGGCATGACCTACCTTTCACAAATCTTTCTGATCAACTGAATATTTTCAAGGTGTTCAATCACCCTATCCTTAATTATAGACTCTAGCAATTTCCCCACAACAGATGTTAGGCTAACTGGTCTATAATTCCTTGGTTTCCCTCTCTCGCCATTCTTAAAAAGTGGAGTGACATGCGCAATTTTCCAAACTAAAGGGACGTTTCCTGAATCTAGAGAACTTTGGAAGATTATAGTTAGGGCATCTGCAATGTGCTCACTTACTTCCTTTAAAAGCCTGGGATGGAAACCATCTGGCCCTGGGGATTTGTCACTCTTTAGTTTCCTATGCTTCTGAACCCAAGTTGTTTATGTCGATCAGAAACAGTGTGGGGCCAGCACCTATCCCTGGGCATTTCATTCAGTAAATTTCCCCCAGCACAACATCAATCCCCTAACTAGTATCCAATGCTTCCTTTCTTTCAGCCACTTCCTTCTCCACCACCAAATTTTACCAAAGATATCCACTGGTTTAAACTTCTGTCATAATCTTTCATGTGGAACTTTATTGAAGGCTTTCTGGAAGTCTAACTGTGCCATATCATAGGGCTTTACATCGTCCAATTGGGATGTCACTTCATCGAAAAAATGAAGGAGATTGTTCAGGCAGTTTCTTCCCCTTCTGAAAGTGTGTTGGCTGCCACTAACTATGTTACTGTCATGTAGGTAATCCTCAAATTTGTTCCTGATGATCAATTCTACTATTTTGTCAGTTGATGTAACACTAATTGTTTTTTAGTTACTTGGGCTTGTTTTGTGACTTTGTTTGAAAATCAGTACCATATTGGTTTGTTTCGAATCAAATGGGACCTTCTCTGTATCTTTTAGCTTCCTTATGATGACTGCCAGCACTTAGTAGATTTTGTCCCTAATCTAATTTACCATCTTCGGTATATAGCATCTGTCCTTGGAGATTTATTTGTTTTGAGTCATTTAAGCCTGTAATGTATGTGATATCAAAGTCACTAAGCTTAGTTCTAGAACCTGTTCTGATGGGTGGCATGGTAATAGTGTCTTCTCTAGTGGATATTTCCAGGAAGTAATCATTTAGTATAAGAACATAAGAACATAAAAAATAGGAGCAGGTGTAGGCCATTCGGCCCTTCGAGCCTGCTCCGCCATTCAATGAGATCATGGCTGATCTTCTGCCTCAACTCCATTCACCGGCCCTATCGCCATATCCCTTGATGCCCTTACTAGTCAGAAATCTATCGACTTCTGTTTTGAATATACCCAATGACTGAGCCTCCACAACCCTCTGGGGTAGAGAATTCCAAAGATTCACCACCCTCTGTGTGAAGAAATTTCTTCTCATCTCAGTCCTGAATGGCCTACCCTTTATCCTGAGGCTGTGGCCCCTGGTTCTAGACTCCCCAGCCAAGGGAAACATTCTCCCAGCATCCATCCCATCAAGCCCTGGAATAATTTTGTCTGCTTCAATGAGATCCCCTCCCATTCTTCTGAATTCAAGAGAATACAGGCCTAGTTTACTCAATCTCTTCTCATACGACAGTCCCGCCATCCCAGGAATCAATCTCGTGAACCTTCGTTGCACTCCCTCTATGGCAAGTATATCCTTCCTTAGGTAAGGAGACCAAAATTATACATAGTACTCCAGGTGTGGTCTCACCAAGGCCCTATATAATTGGAGTAAGACTTCTTTACTCCTATACTCAAATCCTCTTGTAATGAAGGCCAGCATACCATTTGCCTTCCTAATGGCTTGCTGCACCTGCACATTCACTTTCAGTGACTCATGTACAAGGACACCCAGGTCCCTTTGAGCATCTACATTCCCCAATCTTTCACCATTTAGGAAATACTCTGCCTTTCTGTTTTTTCTACCAGAGTGGATAACTTCACATTTATCCACATTATATTCCATCTGCCATGTTCTCACCCATTCACTGAGCCTGTCGAGATCCCCTTGAAGCCTCTTCGCATCCTCTTCGCAACTGACACTGCCACCTAGCTTTGTATCATCAGTAAATTTTGGAATGTTACATTTAGTCCCCTCATCCAAATCATTGATATAGATTGTGAATAGCCGGGGCCCAAGCACCAATCCTTGCGGTACCCCACTAGTCACAGCCTGCCATCCTGAAAAAGATTCGTTTATCCCTACTCTTTGTTTTCTGTCTGTTAATCAATTCTCAATCCATGCTAGTATATTACCCCCAATTCCATGTGCCCTAATTTTGTTCACCAACCTCTTGTGTGGGACCTTATCGAAGGCCTTCTGAAAATCCAGATACACCACATCTACCGGTTCCCCTTTGTCTACTCCACTAGTTACATCCTCAAAGAACTCCAATAGGTTTGTCAAACAGGATTTCCCTTTCATAAATCCATGTTGACTCTGCCCAATCTTACTATTAGTTTCTAAGTGTCAGTATGTTAACTGGTTTTGATCATCCTCTGTTTGAACCCCATTTGCTCCCTTAAGGGATCCTAATTCTATTTTTTACAATACTGTAAATATTTCTTACTGTTCAGTTTGACTTATACAGCTATGCTCATTTCAAGTTCCCTCTGTGCCCAGTAACAGCCATTTTTACATTTTTTCGAGGTTCTTGTATTCCTTCACCTTTCTCCCTACTGGATTTGTAGAGTTTATTTTTCTAATCTCATTTCATATTGTCCTTATTAATCCATTTAGGGTCATTATTCTTCATTCTATACATACTTCTCTTGAGTTTTGTCAAATTTGATCATGTTCTGGTCACTGTCATCCAGGGGACCACTACTTCCATTTCCAGTATGCTATCTGGGTCATTTTAGTATGTGGCATTATATATTGGCCCATTCAGAATTTTATTACATGCAATGAGAATTATGGTATGTAACAGAATTTCAGCAAGAAAGATGTGGAAAAACCACATGTGTCTTTAAAGTGGTAACCTATCACTGGAAGCAGATGAAGAAATCCTGTTAGAATATAGAATAGAAGTTGACCACCTAAGAATAATTTGACAAAGAATAACTGGGACTATCAGCGATACTGCATTATATAATATAAAGAATTCTGCAAAATATAACATACTGAATCAGAACATTATGCTCCAGAATTTGAAGTATTGTGTTATAAACATGTATTTTCAATACTAAAAACAATAAACTTTGTATAATACTTTCAGATCTCCTGTGGCGTTGCTCACATGTAGGCTGGAGCACAGTTATGATGCATAGCTGCTAACCTGGTTTATCCCATTAAGGCTACTGCTAAAGCACTCCCTTTGCGAAAGTGGTCGAATTAAGCAAATACAATTCATGGTGGCTGCTTGTAAATTGAAGTCAATCAGAGGTCAATTCATAGCTGCTTGTAAAATTTTGTATCCAGGTCAACAATTAGCTTTCTTATTTTTGGAAATTAGATTTTAAAAAGTAGAGTGTCAGCTGTGGCTCAGTGGGTAGCACTCTCACCTCTGAGTCAGAAGGTTTTGGGTTCAAGGTCCACTCCAGGGACTTGAGCACAAAAATCTAGGCTGACTGAAGGAGTGCTGCACTGTTGGATGAGACGTTAAACCGAGGCCCCGTCAATGAAGTACTTTTGGAAGTGTATTTGGATTTTCAGAAGACCTTTGATAAAGTCCCACATAAGAGGTTAGTATGCAAAATTAAAGCACATGGGATTGGGGGTAATATACTGGCATGGATTGAAAATTGGTTAACAGACAGGAAACAGAAAGTAGGAATAAATGGGGTTTTTTTCGGGGTGGCAGGTGGTGACTAGTGGGGTACCGCAGGGATCAGTGCTTGGCCCCAGCTATTCACAATATATATCAATGATTTGGATGAGGGAATCAAATGTAATATTTCCAAGTTTGCTGACGACACGAAACTAGGTGGGATTGTGAGTTGTGAGGAGGATGCAAAGAGGCTTCAAGGTGATTTAGACACGTTGAGTGAGTGGGCAAATACATGGTAGATGCAGTATAACGTGGATAAATGTGAAGTTATCCACTTCGGTAGGAAAAACAGAAAGGCAGAGTATTATTTAAATGGTGATAGATTGGGAAATGTTGATGTACAAAGGGACCTGGGTGTCCTTGTACACCAGTCACTGAAAGCAAACATGCAGGTGCAGCAAAGCAGTTAGGAAGGCAAATGGTATGTTGGCCTTCATTGCAAGGGGATTTGAGTACAGGAGCAAGGATGTCTTACTACAGTTATACAGGGCCTTGGTGAGACCACACCTAGAGTACTGTGTGCAGTTTTGGTCTCCTTACCTAAGAAAGGATATACTTGCCATAGAGGGAGTGCAGCGAAGGTTCACCAGACTGATTCCTGGAATGGCAGGACTGTCGTATGAGGAGAGATTGGGTCAACTAGGCCTGTATTCACTAGAGTTTAGAAGAATGAGAGGGGATCTCATTGAAACATATAAAATTCTGACAGGGCTAGACAGACTGGATGTAGGGAGGATGTTTCCTCTGGCTGGGGGGTCGAGAACGAGGGGTCACAGTCTCAGGATACGGGGTAGGACATTTAGGATGATCTGGACAGGTTGGGTGAGTGGGCAGAAGCGTGGCAGATGCAATATAACGTGGATAAGTGCGAGGTTATCCACTTTGGTGTCAAAAACAGAAAGGCAGACTATTATCTGAATGGCAATAGATTGGGAGAAGGGGAAGTGCAACGAGACCTGGGTGTCCTTGTGCACCAGTCGCTGAAAGTAAGCATGCAGGTGCAGCAGGCGGTGAAGAAGGCAAATGGTATGTTGGCCTTCATAGCGAAAGGGTTTGAGTATAGGAACAGGGATGTCCTGCTGCAGTTGTACAGGGCCTTGGTGAGACCACACCTTGAGTACTGTGTGCAGTTTTGGTCGCCTTATCTGAGGAAGGATGTTCTTGCCATGGAAGGAGTTCAGCGAAGATTCACAAGGCTGATACCTGGGATGGCAGGAATGACATATGAGGAGAGATTGGGTCGATTGGGCTTATACTCACTGGAGTATAGAAGAATGAGAGGGGATCTCATCGAAACATATAAAATTCTGACAGGTCTGGACAAACTAGATGCAGGAAGAATGTTCCCGATGGTCGGAGAGTCCAGAACCAGGGGTCATAATCTACGGATAACGGGTAAACCATTTAGGACAGAAATGAGGAAGAATTTCTTCACCCAGAGAGTGGTGAACCTGTGGAATTCTCTACCACAGAAGGTAGTTGAGGCGAAGTCATTAAATATATTCAAGGATGAGTTAGATATATTTCTTAAAGCTAAAGGTATCAAGGGATATGGGGAGAAGGCAGGTACAGGGTACTGAGTTTAGATGATCAGCCATGATCTCATCGAATGGCGGAGCAGGCTCGAGGGGCCGAATGGCCTACTCCTGCTCCTATCTTCTATGTTTCTAGGACTGAGATGAGGAGAAAGTTCTTCACGCAGAGGGTGGTGAACCTGTGGAATTCTCTACCACAGAAGGCTGTGGAGGCCAAGTCACTGAATATATTTAAGAAGGAGATAGATCGATTTCTAGATACAAAAGGCATCAAGGGGTATGGGGAGAGAGTGGGAATATGGTATTGAGATAGAGGATCAGCCATGATAATATTGAATGGCGGAGCAGACTCGAAGGGCCAAATGGCCTACTCCTGCTCCTATTTTTCTATGTTTCTATGTGTAGTCACTGTTGTAATGTAGGAAATGCAGCAGCCAATTTGCGCACAACAAGCTCCCACAAACAGCAATGTGATAATAACCAGATAATCCGTTTTAGTGATGTTGATTGAGGGATAAATATTGGCCAGGACACCGGGGAGAACTCCCCTGCTCTCCCTCAAAATAGTGCCATGGGATCTTTTATGTCCACCTGAGAGAGCAGACGGGGCCTCGGTTTAATGTCTCATCCGAAAGACATTTTTGAAAGACTAGCAGCTCTTCCATGGTGATCTTCAAAGTGAGTCAGAGAATAGGCTAAAATGCCAAGTCTGAAGTGTGGCGTCTGAAGTGTGATAGCTAAAGAGTGTCAGGACGTAAATGTAATGTTTACAGGAAGGTCAGGAAAACCTAAGCAATCATCTTCAATCCTCACCACAAATTCCATACCTTTTCCACAGACTCCAACCCCCTTCTTAGCCACAGACTCAGGCTGAGCCAAACTGTTTGTAACCTCAACGTCCTGCTTGACCCTGAGCAGAGCTTTCAACCCTATATCATATCCATCATGAAGACCACCTCCGTAATATCCCACACCTCTGCCTAACTTCAGCCCATCTGCCATTGAAACCCTTATACCTGCAGACCCAACTATTTCAATATTCTCCTGGCCGCCAGTCCCATCCTCCACCCCCTCAGCTCATCCAAAACTGTGCTGCCCATATCCTATTCTGCACCAAGTCCCACTCTCTCATGATTCCAGTCCTCACTGACCTACATTGCCTCCAGGTCCCCCGATGCCTCAGATTTAATATTCTCATTCTTAGGTGTTCAGCTGTGGTTCAATGGTAGCACTCTCGCCTCTGAGTCAGAGGTTATGGGCTCAATACCCACTCTAGGGACTTGAGCACATAATCGAGACTGACATCTCAATAGAGTGCTGCGCTGTTGTAGGTGCTGCCTTTCAGATGAGACGTTAAGCTGAGTCCTACTATCCTCTCAAGTGGACGTAAAAAATCCCATGGGCACTATTAGAAGTCATGATGCGGAGATGCAGGTGTTGGACTGGGGTGGACAAAATTGAGAGGTCACACAACACCAGGTTATAGTCCAACAGTTTTATTTGAAATCATTTCAAATAAAACTGTTGAACTATAACCTGGTGTTGTATGACCTCACTATTAGAAGAGCAGGGGAGTTCTCCCAGTGTCCTGGCCAACATTTATCCCTCATGCAACACCTAAAACAGATAATCTGGTCATTTATTTCATTGCTGTTTGTGGGAACTTGCTGTGTGTAAATTGGCTGCCACGTTTCCTACACTACAACAGTGACTACACTTCAAAAGTACTTCACTGGCTGTAAAGCGCTTTGGGACGTCCTGAGGTCATGAAAGGCATTATGTAAATGGAAGTCTTCTTTCATTTGTGTTTAAATCCCTCCAGGGTCTCACCCCTCGTTATCTCTGAAACCTCCTCCAGCCATACAGCCTCCCACAAACCCTGTTTCGGTGACTCCAGCCTCTTGTGCATTCCCCCCTCCCTTTGTTCCTTCAGGCTTCAGCTGCCTTGGGATCACACTCTGGGACTCTCTCTCAGCCCTTCTACCTCATCACCTCTCTCTCCTTTTTTAAGATGCTCTTTGACCAAGCTTTTGTTTACCCCTCTTCATTTTTACTACTTTGACTCCACGTCCATTTTTTTTCCGATTTACTCCTGTATCGAGCCTTGGGACAATTTTCTACATTAATGGCATTGGCTCAACATTTGCGATCGGAGGCTTCCCGCGGGCAGATGCCTCCGACCTGTAAAATATCTACGCATTTACCTGGTGGCCCGGGAGATATGAGGCTTGCGATCCTGGGCCTCTCCGGGTCCGCGCGGGCAGAGGGCCACGTATCCCAGGGGCGCATGCAGTTCGCAAGCGCCCCTGGGATCACGTGGGCCAGCCCAACCAATAAAAGAAGGGAATCCCCCTTCGTATATGGGAGTTCTGTACGTACGTAAATGGAACTCCCATAAGTATGAATTGGGCTCACTTAAAAAATATACGAACACATGAAATAAATAAAAAATTACGTATTTAAAATTAATTAAAATGCCATTTAATTAAATATTTTAAACGAAAATTATATGTTTTAACGGGGCTAAAAATAAACTTACCTTATTGGACAGGGCTTTTAATGTATAAATGAGTGATAAAATTTTATTTTTCTAAAACTCTTATGCTCGTAAAAGCAGACTTTATGCCTGCTTTTAGTTAGTGTCAGCTGTGGCTCAGTTGGTAGCACACTTGCCTCTGAGTCAGAAGGTTGTGGGTTTAAATCCCACGCCAGGGACTTGAGCACATAAAGCTCGGCTGTCAATCCAGTGCAGTACTGAGGGAGTGCTGCACTGTTGGAGGTGCTGTCTTTCGGATGAGATGTTAAATCGAGGCCCCGTCTGCTCTCTCAGGTGGATGTAAAAGATCCCTTGGCAATATTTACTAAGAAGAGCAGGGGAGTTATCCGCGGTGTCCTGGCCAATATGTATCGCTCAATCAACATAACAGAAACAGATTATCTGGTCATTATCACATTGCTGTTTGTGGGAGCTTGCCGTGCAGCAAATTGGCTGCCGCACTTCCTACATTACAACAATGACTACACTTCCAAAAGTACTTCATTGACGGGGCCTCGGTTTAACGTCTCATCCGACAGTGCAGCACTTCCTCAGCACTGCACTGGTCAGCCTAGACTTTTGTGCTCAAGTCTCTGGAGTGGGACTACACTTCAAAAGTACTTCATTGGCTGTAAAGCGCTTTGAGACGTCCGGTGGTCGTGAAAGGCGCTATATAATTGCAAGTCTTTCTTTTCTTTTACCAGGCGTAAGAATTTCACAGGCATTCAGATTGTGAAAGTTGGGCAAATCGCGCTACTCTCCACCCGCAGAGGCCCATCTCCCGGGGATGCGGAGGATCTGTCAAGAAGATTCTTGACAGATCGCAAGTTCCAAGTTTTAGCGCATGCGCTTCGCATGCCTAAACCCGGAACTTGTGCGGCCCCTACGGGCGCGTGCGCACCTTGTACGGACCCGTAGGGGTCGCAAAATACGGCCCATCATATAAATGCAAGTTGTTGTGACAACAGGACAGTGTCACGGTGTTGCTACTGAGCACATTCACAGTGTCCAAAATATGATAGCCAGTCTATGACACACGGAATGGTGGGCCTTGTCAATGCAACTGGTTTACAGGAAGCTCTGTTTCAGATCAGAAAGATAAGTGTGTGAGAACAGTTAGCTCACGTCCCAAAACCTAGGCTGCAGTATAAAAGCAGCTTCAATCTATTTGCATTGGACCTTTTTGTAATTCTGTTTACGCAAGTTAACAAAGAATGTTCTAGATCAGGAGTTCTCAATCGGGGGTCCGGGGTCCGCGAGAAGGGTTCAAGGATTCCGTCAAAAATAACCAGAGAATGTGTAGGGGGTCAAAAAAGTAAATTTCCGTGCGTGTTTATTACCTGCTGAAAGCGCGGAAATTAACACGTTCTCAGATTACGTAATACGTTCTCGCTTTACATAAGGTGTAGTAGAGCTATTTCAGCGGGAGAAAGATAAATTACAAAGAACAGGAAAAATCGTTGTCAATGCACACAATAAACACCAGATATGGATAAAGTTTTAATTTGACCATCAGCTTCGAAACAACAAAACCCACAGCAATGATTCAGAACTTCCTTCATTAAGTTCAACCGTAAGGGCTGAAGAACACAGAGGAGGTGGAGGCGTGAGTAAAAAACATAAAGCTGCCATTAACCCTGCAAAATTAAGGAAATACGAAGACAGCTACTTGAATTGCCAGTTTATTTGTACTGGAGGTGGAGATATACCTCAACTGCAGTGTGTAATTTGTGCACAAGTACTGTCCAATGAATCTTTGAAACCCTCCAAATTACAGAGACATACGATTGCCGAGGAGTTGATAATGCTGTGTGCCATTGAAAACGTAAGAGAAATGTTTAGAGAGCAGAAGGCCAAGGAACTAGAAAAATTATCGATGTCAAATGACACTGTCAAACGACGGATTGATTTAATGTCAGAAGACATAGTTTTGCAGTGCATTGAGCGGCTGCGTGACAATAACTTTGCTATACAACTTGATGAATCTACAGACATTTCAAAAATGTTCCATTTACTCGCCTATGTTCGGTACAGGTGGAGTAAGGAAATAAAAGAAGACATTTTGTTTTGCAAAGAGCTCAAGGCAACAACAAAGTCAGACGATATTTTCAAATTGTTAGATGGTTTCATGACTTCAGCAGAAATCAGCTGGACAAATTGTATTGGGGTCTGCACTGATGGGGCCGCAGCAAAGACCAGAAAGCATTCTGGTGTTGTGCAAAAAAATAAAAGCTGCTGCACTTATTTGGACACATTGCTTTTTACACCGAGAGACGCTTGCTGCGAAAGATATTGAACCAGGTCTTCACGGTGTTCTCAACACATCGGTAACACTCATTCATTTTATTAAATCCAGAGCAACAAACTCCAGATGTTTTGCTGCACTTTGTGAGGAAGTGGGTGCAGAGCACAATTCCTTGCTCATGCAGAGCTGAGATGGCTATCTCGAGGCAGAATGCTTACCCGTATATTTAATCTCAAGGAAGAGGTACGCACTTTCTTAGCTGATAAGAAACCTGAACTTGCCGAGGTGCTGAAAGATGACATGTGGTTTGCTAAACTGGGTTACCTCGCAGACATATTCAGTGAAATGAATAATCTAAATAAAACTACGCAAGGTGGGAGAACTTATTTTTTTGCCCAGCATGAAAGAATTGAAGCATTCGAAAGGAAACTGCAAGTCTGGAAAGTTCTTGTCTGTGGGGATATGTTTGAGCTCTTACATTCTTTCATTCAAGAAAGAAAGGTTGACTTTGATGTAATTAAACCACAGCTGGTATCGCATCTTTCTGGTCTACACAACAAATTTCATACTTATTTTCCAGACCTCACGACGGAACAATCTGCTACACACCTGTGGACCACAAACCACTTTGGTGAGAATATCGAAGCTAAACTGCCACCCTATGTCCCATTCAAAGCTATTAGAAGAGCTCATCGACATTTCATCAGACAGCTCCCTCAGAACCAAGTTCAGTGAAATGCCGCTGGAGACACTTTGGTGTGAATGCTCCAATGATACTGAGTGTGGTCTTTATCTCGCCTGCACCTTGTATCCCTTTTTCAGGAAGTCAAGCGTTAACAAAGGATAGATTCACCTTTTATAATTCTCCCATATGTTTCTTCTGATTGGTAAGTAAAGCACAGTAAGAAAGAAAGACTTGCATTTATATAGCACCTTTCACGACCACCGGACGTCTCAAAGCGCTTTACAGCCAATGAAGTATGACAACATGATGCTGTGTATTTTTCATGCAGGATAATGCACAAGGTTGAAACCTAGATTTATATAGAGGTAGACTTTTTTGAATCCGATGAACTTTCCAACTCAATTGATCTTGAATTTTTACTCTTAGAAAAGTGGGGGTGTACCATGTGCTCCAAAGTTCATTGATCCTTCAGTGGAAGTGTTACTGCAGCAAGTGAAACAGAGGATGATGATTATCAGTGACATGCCAGGGCACAAATCTCAGGAAGCAGCCACACAATGTGCACAGCAGAAGGTGGCAAACCATGTCAATAATAAAACAACACTCAGAGGACCTGGATGCAAGTGAGGAAGAAGTTTAGAGACCTCATCGGGGTAGTCAAGGTGGGACTGACCACACTACCTTATGTGAAGTACATGTGTTCACTTCGTAATCTTTATTCCCCATCACACTATCTTATGGTACTTGGAATGATTACCATGAATAGACATTAAGTTGCAAGGAACATTTAGCAGCGGCCGCCAGTACTCGAAACTCTTATCACTCACATCCTTACAGGGATTTAGCCTGAAACATTCCTTTTTTCTCAATGTGGCTACAAATTACATTTTACATGAAAACATACGCACTTTGAGCTATAACGTAGCACTTGTCTGTCACTGTATATCCTTTGGATAATTGGAATTTCACATCTTATTCTCTTCTTACAGGGCAAGACCAACGAGATCGAACGTAAAAGGTAGGAGCAAACCCAGATGGTGGAGGCCCAGTAAACTTCCATGTACTGACAGATTTTGAAGAAACTGCTTTTTGGATTGTTGGCCACCAAGACTTATGAGGGATGAGGAAGTAGGAGGCCTTCCCAAGGACATGGTTAGCACCAGCATTCTCATGTTTTCTCCTTGCCTAACTCACTCGCTCACCCTCATTCACTGACCCCTGACACAAAAGCATACAGCGAAGTTGTAATTGAAAGGTTGTAATGATGACAGCATTCCAAAATATGTTCCTTTTCTGTTTCTCTAGGTGAACCCCAGGAAATCACTGCAGGGACCAATGGCCACAAAAGACCCAGCACCTCACAGCATCCAGCATCATTCACCCCTACCCATGCAAGCACTTTCTCAGTTCGATGATGAGTTATAGGAGGGTGTGCGGGTAATCCACACAGCAGGTGGTGGTGACAGAAGAGAAGCAGGAACCTGCTGTCTGGCAACTCCCACTGCCACTGCCACCACCACCCCCCTCCCCCACACACACATACACACTTCAGGACAGGCACAGTCTTCTGCCATAGTTGCCTTGGGCTTCATTGTGGACCAGGCTTGGGGATCAGTTAGAAAGAACCATGAGGCATTGCTTTACTGAACTTATGGGTGCCATCAAATCTGTTGTCATGCCCATCCGTGGCCATGGTGAGACAGTGCCCAGCAGCAGAGGTCTGGCAGGAATGGGGAATGATGGTGTTATCTCTGAGAACAGTAGCTGGACCTTCCTTCCAATGCCAGCAAATGTGGGAGAAAGGAGGCAGGGCCAGACAGCTCCTGCAGCTGCATGAGTAGCAGAGCCAATAGCTGGGATTTCTCAGGACCTAGGTAATGTTGATGGATGGCCATCTCAATCCCAAGAGGTTGTCATGGAGATAATGTAGCCACCTCACTTATTCCTGCACCTAGAAAAAGTACAAGGTTAAGCTGCAGATCACACAAATCATACACTATTACCATGGGGAAGCACTGGTGTAAAAAGCACTAGGGACATACACATCACACTAAGGCAAATAACATTTGGTTGTCCTGACTTTTTTCATATTTAAAAAGAATTTGAACAGATAAGATTAGGGTAGATTGGTATAAGAGAGAGAACAACAGCATTATTCTTAAATTTTGAGTTGACAAGACTATCAGACAGGAATGCTACAGGAGACAGTGTGATAAAATGGTGCCTAACAATAGCATATACTGCATTTGCTTAAACTTTAAACAATGGAATTAGGATTACTGTACTTGGAATTCTACCCTGTTTACAATGGGAGATTGAAGTAACACTGCTTCTCTCTCTAATGTTTGCATGCAACTCTATCCCAAATAAGGACATGTATAGGACAATCTCACATTATCTGTATGACAATGGATATCAGAAAGAGCAAGAAATTCAGAAGTGAATACCGTCATCAGGAAATGGGATCTTTAATCTTACATGATATCTGTGATATCTATTGCATTTGTTGAGTACGGATTGCTGAGGAAAATATTTCCTTTGGCAACTACCTTTGACCAAAGTTATGAAACTAAAAGTATGTTATAATTGCTATTTGCCCTGCTATATTATTCCACTGTTTCTCTAGTCTTCTGCTTTTGAGCACAAAACTCCAATTGATTAAATAGAAAAATCCTTGATGCAAAAATGTTGTACATTGTAACTAAATATAGTTAAAGATTGCAGCCTGCTATCCCAATTCTTTTCTTCCTGATTTACACCTTCTAAGGAAGTAGGACATTAAGTCAGGATTTATTTCCAGCAAAGTTGGCTTCTATAAGACATGAAGCTTGTCATTTTAGGAGTCCTGTAATATAAAACAGAACGGCAAGTTTTTGGTAGACATTTTGGAAGCTATTTTTCATACACTAATTCTCAAAGACTAGAAAAAATGTATGTTTACAATAATGGAAGTTGGGAAATCCCAGCCCTTACACCTTTTTGAGTAATTGACTGGAATGGGGAGAATAAATCAGGACATTGCAAGCAGAGTGGTGGGCAAACAAAGGATAGGAGAGAGGATTCTCCAGGTTTGTAGTGGATTGGAGTGAATGGGATTTCCCCATTGAAGAGGGAGACAGAGGAATAATGCTATGCTGCCAGCAGACCAGGTTTATATTTAGGACAGAACAAATGACACTTTATAGCACTAACCTAGTACGCACTGCTATTTTTTTTGCTTAAACAATAAAATTTCATAATAAAATATTTAGCATTTTGAGAATGGCAAGGATACAATTCAATAAGAAGTTCAACAAAACAAAGATAATGGCCCGGATTTTGTAGTAAGGATAATGGTGAGGCTATCAGCGCTCAAGAGTAAATCTGACAGCAACTTCCGGCGTCTGCACATGCGCAGTTTAATGTGGAAATCAGGAAGTTGCTGTCCGATTTGCCCTGTTCCTCCACAAGATTCGCTAGAACGGTATCTTGCCAATAGATTCTGCATTCAAATGCATGAAGGGCATGAAATTGCGGTACTTAACCACTAAACACACCAAAAAAAGTTAGGGCTTGTCTATTCAAGTGTAAGTGAATTTTTAATGGCGTGATAAGTCTTAATTACTGCCAAAACTCTCTGGCACTGAAATTTAACTTTTACAAGTGTGGAGTCTCATTCCTTCAGATTTTAATTATTGTTGGAGGTTTAAAATTTTAAAATTACTTGTTTCTAAACTTTTTTTCTTTCTATCTCTTTCTCTTAATCACATCTTTCTTTCCCTCTCGTCGTTCGCCGCTGACCGCAAAATGCGGCCCAATTATTCTCAGCAATTAACAGACAAAACAGCCTATAGAGCTAATGTCATAGCAACCGGAACATAGTGCCATTCAGAAAGTATCTGCCTGAACTGGTAGTGAAAAGACTGTATTGTTTTTATTACAATGCATAAAATAAATCATATAGAAATATATAGAAATGGTTTGGTAGTTCAGAATTTTACACTAATAGAGTTCAATTTGTATGAATGTGCTTAGAAAATACATGAGTGGTATCTTTTTACTGAATAAACAATTATTTTTCTTTATGTCTGTAGGGCTTATTTTCGGAGTTGGCACCGCACGAGAAATGGTGGGCAAGGCTCTCCACCCGCAGCATGGACTCAAAAAATGATATCTATAAAATAATAAGTTTGTGTCTAATGTGCATTTCCTGCTTATTGCAGTTACTTCGTGTCTCATGATTTTGTCATGACTGGGTGTCACACGTAGGTGTAATGCCTGAGTATTACTTTTAGATGCAAGGTATGCATATTTACAAGCATACTTGCCTTTTAGTCCTCCTAATAAAAAGTGGTGCTGCTCCACCAAGCTCCATCTCTCAGGTCAGTTTGTTGTATGTAAGCTTAAGTATATTTAAATTTAAGTTTATTTAAAGATTATTCCAAGTAAAAAGCAGCCTCCTGCTGGAAACAGGCAGGCAGGCTCCTTGCATTTTAAAACTGAAAACCATGGGAGATCTGTTAGTAATGTATTAAATGTCTTGCATGCTTCACACACTTCCTGTAAGCATCACATTTACTTCCTGTCATACTTCAAGACACCACACTTTAGTATATCTTTTGCCTCGCCATGAGCAGCACCACGATAGATCTGCAAGTAAAATATTAAAAATGCAGCATTGGGATTTGTGTTTTAATTTTCTGCTGATCCCCCTACAGCTGTATAAGAAAGAAGCAAAGCAAATGTCTGTGCAACAAGCAGCCCTTTGTAAAAAAAAAATCAAGAAAGTACAGTTACTGCATGATAATCCCATTGAATCTTAACTGTACTTTTAACATGTTAATCATTTGTATAAATATTTATTTCTTACTATTTTCATTCAAATAATCCCTTGGCACCACAGATTTTTCCCTAAGGAATATTTTTTATGAGACTGTGTTACTCTCTTTTTCGTGGCTTGTTCCCCCAAACAAGACCTTCCATGCAATGCACCTCCTTAGGTCTCTTAACGGCCAAAACAAAATACACAAGACTCGCAAGATTTCCTATCAGATTGTGGGGCAGCGCCTGTCCTTTTTCCGTGCCTCCCCGTAACAGGAGAGCTGAGATCAGTAGAGCAAGGGATGGAATGCTTCAACATCTTGTGCCACCAGACCATCCTGTCAAGTACAGATTTCCATCAGTTTTTGTCTCTGAAATACAGATCTAAGCAAACACAGGCATGACACATTACACACTGACAAAATGCTGTTACTACCTTACCAGTCAATTTTATTCAGACAATAACATTTTGCTTGTTGATTTCATGGGTTTATCTATTTCTTTGCCTTTTGGTATTGAACACCATGAGATGAAATTCCCTCATTTATTTTTAATGGGGTAAAATTCCACTCCAGCTTTCTGAAGGCACTGGATAAAAGCAAAAAAGCAAATTGCATTGCACTTCAGTAAACCATACTTTGCCGCCTCCTACTGTTTTCTTGCCTTCAGTGTGCTCAATGCAGACACTAAAAGGATAATGCATGGGCAGTTTATTCAAACCTCATTACAACAAATGCTGTAAACAACCACCTCTGTTTTCCCAGTGCTTCATTTTAACAAGCACAGCGCCTCAAACTTCGATGAGAAGAACTTTTGATGAATAAACTTGTTTGCCTGTCACCATGACTATGCAATAATGAAATCTGATTGTATTGCCAAGAAATAGTGTTTTAGGAAAAATTACTTTTAATGGTAGGGACATATCCTTAAAATCACGATATCTGCTGCATCATGTTTTGTGTAAAAGGTAGAAGACCTGACCTAGATTTAAAATGGATTCTTTTATCTACTAAAATTGTAAATTCAGTTGCTTGCAAAGATTTGGCAGTAAAATTCAACCATTTGCAGATAAATTTTCCAAAAAAACTTACTTCAACAGATGAATAGAAACTTTATGAATTGGAGCCTGAGTTAAAGCTAACCTACACTAACACTGACACTGACAGGCTTACCATCCACACCCAGTATTCGTTGATTTGTTACATAATCCTGTTGTTATCAGTAACCACCATGCCAAGTATCCATCCATATAAAAACCACAAGACTGATGCTGTAGTGTCAGAGGACTGAGTTATGAGGAAAAGCTGGAATAGGGTAAACAGTACAAAAAAGTTAGATCCAAAACATTACTTCAAACTAAACCATGTCAGTAGGACAAGGGAACACAGGTTCAAACTTCCAAAAAAGAAAATTTAGCAGTAATATTAGGAAATAATTCTTCATACAAATAGTGATTAATACAGGAATGGACTTCTAGGTAGAGTAATACAGGGGGGAGAAAACATTATTCAACAATTATTTAAGGAGCACCTTGATGCTGTGATAGGAGGACATTAGGTTATTCCAGGATGGATGAACAAGGGAGGGCCAAATTGCATTTTTCATCTGTATCAATCTTGAGATATATGTAACCATGGCAAGAATAATCCCAGCTTTTGAAGCACACCCACTGATTTAGTAAATGATATTCTGGTGAGAGTCAGACTAGCAAATTGAAGACCATGTCCTAGGAATATCCTAGGCCTGCCTGAAAAGCATTAACAGCAATAGTTTTAGAAAGAGCCCATCTGTGGCTTTTGAAGTTGAAAAACTGAGGGTAAGATGAGTGAGATTGGTCTAAGCATTGAGCAGGACAGAATGGACAATCTTATGAAAGGTGAGAAAGCTGGAACTGTGATTGCACTTCACGTAGGTACAAATGATATCATGGATATGGATTTGTTTGTTTAACAGAAGTGCAAAGACCTGATCAATGTATTAAGGGATAAAGGAGCAAAGGTGTGCATCTCACGCCTACTGCCAGTGAAGGGAGGTTCTTTGGAGAGGAATAGTCGCATCATCAGTTTTAACATCTAGCTACAGGACCTGTGCAAGAGGGAAAAACTGACCTTCATAGATAACTGGAGTACTTTCCAAGGAATAGATAAGCTTTCAAGGAGGGATGACCTCCATCTTAATCTAAGTGGCGGCTCAGATGTTAGCTAGCAATTTTGAGACAGCCATTAGCAAGTACTTAAACTAATTAAGTTTGGGTTAGAATAGACAATTCTGTGTCTGGCTTCTCTGCGGTAGGTAATCTCAGTGAAACGCCCAACCATTCTACAGCCGAGGGGCAAGGATACAAAGGGAAAGTAACCTTAATTCAACTAACAGATATACCCTTAAAATGCTTTTAAGCAAATGCAAGGAGTATTAGAAATAAATTGGTGGAATTACAGTCCTAAGCATCATTAGAGAATTTAGACATCAGAGGTATTTAAACCTTAAAGAGAGGGCTGGACCAATTCTAAATTGGGAAGAAGATCACGTCTTAAAAAAGTTGGCTAAAATACCAGGTGCTATATGCATGGGCTATGGTCCCCTGGACCAGCTTCAATCATCTAAGGGGGTCAGGGAGGAATTTCCCAGATTTTTTGTTTCCCTGATTGGCCTTGGATTTTTTTCCTGGTTTGTATTGCCTCTCCCAGGAGTTTACATGTCTGATGGTGGGTAAGTGTGCTAGTGGGAATGGGTGCCTAATCGCGATACTCCAGGCATCACGGTTGTGTGAGGTAGGCTCGATGGACCAGCTGGTCTTTTCCTACCCATCGATTTCATATGTTCGTGTGTACAACTCCAGAAGTCACTCTTAAGTAAATTATTTTCTAGCTTATTTATTTTCTCCTTTTTTTTCCCGGCCCTCATTCTCCACATGCCTTGCGATTTTTCTGACAAGAGTATAATAAGTGTATCAACAAATTTACAGTCTCTGTTTTTATATCTATTTTATGATAAATGTCTTTTGTATAAGTTCTTTCCTTCAAATGTTTCTGTCTCTTTCTTTACTTCCATGAAGTTTAATGCCACTAAGCCCCACACAGGAGTAGGACTCAGTATTGAACCTGAAGCCCCAATAAAGCGAGTTTCAGATCTCAGTGAGAGTTAACTGGGGTGCAGCTTTTGAAGCCAAGGAATTTCATTGGGAGAAGAAGAGTTAATTAGAAGTTAGAGTCAATTCAATCAATTGGTATTCCCTCTCCTGGCCAGTTACGAAGCAGCATTGACCAAGCTTTGCATTAAATTCCATCTGGCCTCTTGGTCAACCATGGATGTGGGAACCTAACTAAGGGAGAATAAAGCATTAAAATATTAGCCAAGAAAAGACTGAACATTCCAAAGATTTAGCGTGAGGTGTCAATATTTAGGTAAATTGGTTAAAAATACACATTAATAGGAACCAGAGCTGCAGAATTCTGACTGAAAGTAAAAAAAAAAATTACCTCAGCAATTATGAAAGACACAACACAGAATAAGTCTGTATGTAATTTAACTTAACTTATTAAATGTACAATTATTCAAAATATCTGGTGTACTCCAGTGCTCACTAATGAAGATTACAATACAGAGTATTTGGTTAATGAGCCTTAATAAATCCTATGGGAAAAATTGAGGATTTCATTTTCTACTTACATAACAAAAATATTTACCAGGTACAATTATTCTCATTGAGTGCCAAAAATTATTTTTTCTTCCTAATAAGATATAATTTGCTTCTCCAGATCTCTGTTTTAGAAGATCATTTTGCATTTAGTTCACCTACATTGGAAACATAACTGCACTTAAATTAATTCATTGGGGCCGAAATTGGGTGCCTTTGCGCCTCCCCCGGGGGGCGCTAACGGGGTGCAAATGGCTTTGCGATCGGGCGCAGCGCTGACATCGACTCCCGCTATATTCGGCGGGAGTTTTGCGGCGGCGCTACGGCGTTGTGCCCCGATCTCCTTCGCCCGGAGATCGAGACGTCATCGCCGTGTACATCGCCCCAGTAACACCCCGGATCTGAAATTGAAATCCGCCCCCTGCAGCAGTGCTGGGCGAAAACATCGACAGCGGCAGGAGGTGTGCATCGGTTGGCCGGCCACTTTGGAAGCGATGATTAAAGGCGAGATGGCCAAGGTAAGTTTAAAAAAAACTTACCTTTCTTGTTCCGCTTTTTTTCGCAGGTTCCTGTCCGCGATCGATCAGCCCGGCACTCTGCTTGAGTGCCGGGCTGAGTGCACGGGATCACAGCTACCTTGGTGGTCCAGGTAGGTACTTTTTATATTGCAGAGCCTGCAGCGATGGCCCTTTCCTTTAAGGGAGGGAAGGAGCCTTTGAACGCGGCAGCGCTGCACGGCCCAGTGTGCAGCGCTGCTGAAGTCTCCGCCCCGCCGGCTGCCGATTGCGCTTGATTTAGTGCTCCACTTCCTTCCTGGAGCGCAAAACCGAATTTTTTAAACGTTTAGAAACATTAGCGCCTGGCGCTAATTTTCCAGACTTTTAAAAGTTAGCATCCCAAACTGGGCTATACTGAATTTCTCCCCCATTGTTTGTGAAGCACTTTGTGATGATCTGATTGATGTGATAAGGAGCTTATCTTAGTCCACAGTGCAACACAGATTGTCATCAGGAAGCGCCATCTAGAGGTCTGCTGCCCCACAACAAAAGGAACACTCAGTTTGCTTTCTAACAGGTGGAGCAAGTCCTGCACATTTGGAATCAGAAAGTTTGCAGATGTTTCCATCAGTCAAGACATAAATGGTCATTATTAAGCCCACCATTCTGGGACTAAATTCTGGAACACATCTGCAATCATTTTTGTTTAATTGCAATTACTCATTCCAGTCATTAGCAACAATTATTTTGGTTGGAATCTTATTATGAAAACTTCTTTAACTTTCTGATCTCAGTACAATTTTCTTTGTGTAGTTAGGTGATTTCCATACTGATAATGAATAACAATAATGTTATCAAAATAAATTTAGAATGATTATTTAAATAACATTTTACTATTTAACATTGTGAAAACTATTTAATTGTAATATTAATACGGTTACACCCATTTCAAGGCAGCATTTTTATATTCTCACTTCAGCAGTTACTTTGACACAGCAGTACAAATTCAATGACAAATTATTGTTTCCTGATTTTTTTTTATTGAACTTTTGTGCTTATTAAGATGAGTGATGTCTGTCACACCCAGTTTCAGCCCCAAGTACGCCATCTTAAGGGTTAAATGAAGGCTAACGCTATCTCTAAACTGCTCCAACAATGCATTTGAACTCAATCTTATTGGGTCATGCCCTACTTGCATTAGTGTGACATTTCCATTTCTGAAACTTGCCATGCTTTTGGCCTCTCTGATTGGCACCGCCAATTTAAGAGGAGATTTTCTGCTTTATTGGTCCTATTGCAAAAGCGTGCCCACTGGTAAGTGGGATGTGAGCCAATGTGAGAGTGTGCACTCCATTTCAGGCAACCAGAAATTCTACCTTCATGGATATCTCAGTAGCTTGATTTGAAGACACTTGAACAAGGTCATGGGTTTCCATGTGAGTCAGACACCCGGCTGACCAAAAAAAATTAATGATCGCTCCATTGTCTTTGCTTACCTATCTTGTAATACAAACAGTACACAATTTTAAACAACATCTAAATTTCAGTTAGTATCCAGAATCTGGTTGTACTAACAAAACTGTTTTTCCAATTTTTAAAAGAAAAAAAGACTTGCATTTATATAGCGCCTTTCACAACCACCAGATGTCCCAAAGCGCTTTACAGCCAATGAAGTACTTCTTGAAGTGTAGTCCCTGTTGTAATGTAGGAAACGTGGCAGCCAATTTGTGCACAGCAAGCTCCCACAAACAGCAATGTGATAATGGCCAGATAATCTGTTTTAGTGATGTTGATTGAGGGATAAATATTGGCCAGGACACCGGGGATAAAGCTCCTGCTCTTCTTCGAAATATTGCCATGGGATCTTTTACATCCACCTGAGGCAGCAGACGGGGCCTCGGTTTAACGTCTCATCCAAAAGAGGGCACCTCTGACAGTGCAGCACTCCCTCAGCACTGCACTGGAGTGTCAGCCTAGATTTTTGTGCTCAAGTCTCTGGAGTGGGACTTGAACCCACAACCTTCTGACTCACAGGCAACGGTTATACCAACTGAGCCACAGCTGACACTGTTTAATATTATAATTCATAATATTGACTCTTTCAACTTTCCAATAACATGTCCACACAGTGCTTGCAATTTAATATTTAGAAAAATATTGCAGTTCTATATTTTTAAGCAAAGAAATCCCTACTTGGACTACTTTCCTCAACTCAAATATGAAATTAATTATAGAATCACAGAATGTTACAGCATAGAAACAGGCCATTCAGCGTTTCTCCACATTACCCACCTAGTAAAATCCCAGTCTACTGCTCAATCCCAATAGAATAATAGAATGTTACAGCATAGAAACAGACCAAATTTCTTCTGCAGTGTTGAAAACGGCATCTCGTTAACATTAGAATCTTTGCAGGATTCATCTCCTGCAATTTGAACAGGCAAGTTTGGCAGTAGTATTTGTAATAAATCAGGCAAATAAAATTACGCTAGAAAGGATATAATTGCATTAAAATGCTGTAATTCTGGTGCATTAACATAATCATGGCCATTGATGGCTATATGGGATTTGTATTTAATAAAGTGTTCAACAACTGTTTGACTGGTATTCTTACAAAAAAGAACATACATTTATTGTCAAAAACAATAAAATAACACAGCTAGAAAGGATCTTGTGGATGATAACAGTTTTAATGATAAAAATTCTATCATTCTTGTTCCATTTAGTTGAAAATCTACGATCCCACTCTGCTACATTAACCATGGCAGAGGGGACCTCTCTCTGACGGCCTACATGCCCCTGCCCTTGTCCACATTCCCATGGCAAGGGACATTTCTATAAAGTGGGTGGGCACCTGAACCACTGGCAGCTCACCTGAGGCATCCATTAGATGGGGGAGGAAATTTGCAAAGGAGGTCCAGCAGTTCTTTCCTTTTTTAAAAAGTTAAGTTGCTGTATCATTGAAGTCTGGCTTGAGACCTTCGAAACAAGAGTGCACATCCTTCTATCTTCATTCAAGGTGGCAGTGAAGGGTCAATGAATGCATCCATGATGACAGAGGTTAAGTCAAAAATGTTAGCAGGCCCCTCTTCAACCGATATTCATGTAGGTGTATAGTACAGAGGATGGGGGGAAACAGAGGTGGAAATGGCAGGAATTCTGGCAGATGATGTTATCCCACTAGTCCCACCTATTTTTCCTGATGTCACCAGCGAAGGAAGTGGCGCAAGAAGTGCCTGCCGATGCCACCCCGCTCCTTAAAACCCCAGCGAGATCCAAATAGGTGGAGATCCAGCCCAATAGGTCCTGCCCCATCCTCCACCCTCGCTAGCTCCTGCCCACCCGAATAATGGCCCCGGTGCACCCAAAACCCTGAGGAAATTCAGGGCCAATATTACCAAAACATTTGTATCTGTGCTCCTGACACCTATCAGGAGTACATATTGTGAAATTCTGCACCTCCAGCCTGTGGTTTTCCATATATTATAAAATATTCACAAAAGTAACATTTTTGAAATGTTATATCCGCAGTTCAGCCAAGGATGGCAAAACGGAATTTTTGCTCAGAACTTTAAAAAAGAATTCTGTCCTAAGGAAGTTGCTATGGGCACTGAAGGAATTTTCAGGAATGGAGCAGTCCAAAATTCCCAGTTTAACACTGTGTCAGAAAGATATCAGTGGTGGTCTGGTTTCAAAGGGGGGAATTTTACGGGGGGTCAGTGGGCACGTTTGGTGGCAGGTAGGGTGTGAAAAAAAAAAATTTGACCGGGTAGGGAGCCTGCTGTCAACCTGCCTCCACGCTCGTCTCCCAGATGTCGGGTCTGTCATCGCTGAACAGACCCGACACCAAGTGGCGGGGGAGGCAATTTAGATTATTAAGAGCTTGTTTACAGGTACTTAAAAACTATTTTAAGCTCACCTTTAGATTTTAAGAGTTCGCCCACGGCTTCCCCGCTGCTCAGGGATCACGTCAGGTAAGGAGGTCGTGAGTTGTGTCAGCATGGGATGATTTCTTAACTTGACAGCTGCAAATGTTCTATAAATGCTCCCATTTCATAGCGGTTCACTTTCCATGGTTAGAAGCTGTTGCTTACTGCATTTGGAAGACAAATTGAGCTTTATGCAGCTTGCAAGTGTTTGAAGCAAACTCTGTATCCAGTGTCACCTCATTGGAACAACCTCTCTCACCATTGACAGATCGCTTCTGTCATCTCAACTTCACCTGCCATCTATTCCATCAGCATCAGTGCCCTTGAAACTATCGCACCTTGGTCCTCAGAAACCCACCACGATCAGCCCCAACACCAGCAGAACCAACAACAACACCAACCTTCTCCGCAATCAACTGATGCTGCACAGGACACAGGGCATCAGCACCCGACCACACTGCTGCTCGGGAGGCCAAGGATGGCCTCACTATGGCCACATTCACTTCACTTGATGCTGTACACCTTGGCTGCCACATGATGTGCCAGGTTGGCACCACCCCACACCAACACCATAAAACATCCCTACAATGCCCAAGCCATTCCTTTCACACTCATCGTCATTACGGGGCTACCGTTATGTCTCACCATTCACTGCAACGCACTAAGCCACTTCCAAAGTTGCACACAGATCTGTCCAAGAATGCAAAGTGTTGAAAATAAAGATTTCAATGTTTGACAACACATTAACAGAAACTTCACATGAACATTGGCTAACACACCCAAGTGCCTACCCTTGTGTGTTGTTACTTGGTATGATTGGACTAGGATGAGTGTGAGGGGTGGCTAGTGAGATGGGGAAGTGATAATGTAGATAGAGAGGGATGGGTGGAGGTGCAAGGTAAGTTGGTGTGAGTAAGGATGTGCAGGAGTAGGGTAGGGAAGGCAGAGTGATGGGGATGTGATGAGTGGCACAGCAGGATGAGGTTGAGTGTGGCTTTGCAGTAACGTTTCGTGATCTACTGAGATCATTGAAAGGTTTGTGTCACTGCAGCCTGGTCCTCCTAACGACATCTCTGCTTGTGTCCTCCTGTGCAATGTGCAACCAGGCTGCATTGATCTCCTGGGGCGGTCTCTTCCGCCCATTGAAAGGGAAAAGGACCTCCCTGCATATGGAGGGAGTCATGGGAGAGCCTGGGTGCAGCCATGCATCTCTGTGCAGTGCTTGTCAGTGTTTGCAGCACCTCAATGCTGTAGAACACTGACAGCACAACTGTCAAAATAAATTTGCGCATGGTCCCTTTAAGGAACGTCCCGCTTCCTTCAATTGGCCGCCGAATGTGCTGGGCAGGCTTAACAAGCCCAATCACCGTAAAATCATTTCACACAGCGGGCTGGAGTCAACAGTGCGGTCGCACCCCGCCACCGACCCCTGCCGCACCGGACCCGCCGAGGTAGGCGAAATCACGGCCAAAGTTTCTTGTAATATGTATTGGGATTAGGCACAAATTGCATGAGTGCTGTAGAAATATAAAAATCTTTGTCATTCCTCTCACGACTTTGTGAATAAATTACTGTATGGAATAGCGCTAAGCTATACAGACCAGAGGGTCTCCCATTCTATTCTTAGTCTGTGCAGAGTTAGTTAATCTCAACTAGGACAGAAGTTGGGGTGCAATAATTGGCCTCAGGCTCGAAAGAAAGAAAATCAGCCAAGGTTTCCATTTCTGATAGCCATCCAATAACATGCACAAGTGTGTACATCAGGGTGGGCAGGATCAGCTTTGGCTCTGATGCCATCCATGACTGAATTGATAATGATGTGGAGATGTGGAGATTTTGTCTGGGTTTAAATTGTGAATTCTGGGAGATTCTCTCATTGCTAACTTACCTGACGAAGGAGCGACAGCTCCGAAAGCTTGTAAAATTAAATAAATCTGTTGGACTATAACCTGGTGTTGTGCGACTTCTCATGAATTGATAATGATAGTGCTGCAAAAAGGGAGACTTTAACTAGCCTAAAGTGGATTGGATTAAGGTGGCGATTTGTGGTCAAAGTGGGGAGAGGTTCTTAGCATACAGCCAGAACTGTTTCATTAACCTGTATGTCAACAAAGAAAGGTGCAGTGCTTGATCTGGTTTTGATAATGAACCAGGACAAGTAAGTGACCTGAAAGTAGGAGAATATCTGGGAAATAAACATAAGAACATAAGAACATAAGAACATAAGAAATAGGAGCAGGAGTAGGCCAATCGGCCCCTCGAGCCTGCTCCGCCATTCAATAAGATCATGGCTGATCTGATCCTAACCACCAATCTACTATCTATCACAGAACCATCTCCTGCATCTAACAGAATTGCACACACGAAATAGGAGCAGAATCAGGCTACACGGTCCCTGGGCCCGCTCCACTACCCACAGGGCCATGACCGATCCGAACCTAGACTCATGTCCAAATTCCTGCCCGCTCCCCGTAACCCTTAATGCCCTTTACTTCTAGGAAACTGTCTATTTCTGTTTTAAATTTAATTAATGTTGTAGCTTCTACAGCTTTTTGTGGCAGCATATTCCATGGACCTACCACCCTCTGAGTGAAGTAGTTCCTCCTCATCTCAGTTTTGAAAGAGCAGCCCCTTATTCTAAGACTATGTCCCCTAGTTCTAGTCTCACCCGTCATCGGGAACATCCTCCCCGCATCCACCCGATCCAACCCCTTCACAATCTTATATGTTTCAATAAGATCGCCTCTCATTCTTCTGAACTCCAATGAGTAGAGTCCCAATCTACCCAACCTCTCCTCATATGACCACCCCCTCATCCCCGGGATTAACCGAGTGAACCTTTTTTGCACTGCCTCGAGAGCAAGGATGTCTTTCCTTAAGTAAGGACACCAAAACTGTATGCAGTATTCCAGGTGCGGTCTCACCAATACCTTGTACAACTGAAGCAATACCTCCCTATTTTTATATTCTATCCCCCTAGCAATGAAAGCCAACATTCCATTTGCCTTCTTAATCACTTGCTGCACCTGCATACTAACCTTTTGAGTTTCGTGCACCAGGACCCCCAGATCCCTTTGCACTTCAGTACTCTCCAGTTTCTTGCCATTAAGATAATAAATTGCTCTAGGATTTTTCCTGCCAAAGTGCATCACCTCACACTTTCCAGTGTTGTATTCCATCTGCCAAATCTCTGCCCACTTACTTAGCCTGTCTATGTCCCCTTGCAGGTTTTTTATGTCCTCCTCACTCACTACTTTCCCTCCCATCTTTGTATCATCTGCAAATTTTGATATGTTACACTTGGTCCCTTCCTCCAAATCGTTAATATAGATTGTAAAGAGTTGGGGACCCAGCACTGACCCCTGTGGAACACCACTAGTTACTGATTGCCAGTCTGAGAATGAACCATTTATCCCAACTCTTTGCTTTCTGTTGGATAGCCAATCCTCTATCCATGCCAGAATATTACCCCCAATCCCGTGATTTTTTACCTTAAGCAATAATCTTTTGTGTGGCACCTTGTCAAATGCCTTTTGGAAGTCTAAATACACTACGTCCACTGGTTCCCCTTTATCCACTCTATATGTTACTTCCTCAAAGAACTCCAGCAAATTTGTCAAACATGACTTCCCCTTCGTAAAACCATGCTGACTTTGTCCTATTAAATTATGATTATCCAAATGTCCTGTTACTGTTTCCTTAATAATGGACTCCAAAATTTTACCTACCACAGATGTTAGGCTAACCGGTCTATAGTTACCAGCCTTCTGTCTACTGCCCTTTTTAAATAAGGGTGTTACATTAGCAGTTTTCCAGTCTGCCGGGACCTCAGCGGAATCCAGGGAGTTTTGAAAAATTATTACCAATGCATCTACAATCCCTACCGCCACTTCCTTCAAGACTCTAGGATGTAAGCCATCAGGTCCAGGTGATTTATCCGCCTTGAGTCCCATTATTTTACCGAGTACCACTTCCTTAGTGATTTTGATCGTGTTTAGCTCCTCTCCCCCTATAGCCCCCTGTTTGTCCAGTGTTGGGATATTCTTAGTGTCCTCTACTGTAAAGACTGATACAAAATATTCATTCAGTGTTTTTGCCATCTCCATATTTCCCAACATTAATTTCCCGGTCTCATCCTCTAAGGGACCAACATTTACTTTAGCCACCCTTTTTCTTTTTATATAACTATAAAAACTCTTACTATCTGTTTTTATATTTTTTGCTAATTTACTTTCATAATCTATCTTCCCTTTCTTAATCAATCTTTTTGTTATTTTTTGCTGCCTTTTAAAGTTTTCCCAATCCTCTGTCCTCCCACTAGATTTCGCTACCTTATATGCCCTTGTTTTTAGTCGAATACTATCCTTAATTTCTTTACTTAGCCACGGATGACTGTCCTTTCTTTTACACCCTTTTCTTTTCAGTGGAATATATTTTTTTTGGAAGTTGTAAAATAACTCCTTGAATGTACACCACTGATCATGTGTCGTCTTACCCTTTAATCTATTTTCCCAATCCACTCTACTCAATTCCGCTCGCATACCTTCATAGTCTCCTTTATTCAAGCTTAGCACGCTTGTTTGAGATCCAACCTTCTCACCCTCTAATTGAATATGGAATTCAACCATGTTATGGTCACTCATTCCAAGGGGATCCTTTACTAGGACATTTTTAATTAATCCTGTCTCGTTACACAGGACCAGATCTAAGGTTGCTTGCCCCCTGGTCGGTTCAGTTACATACTGCTCAAGAAACCCATCCCTAATACACTCAATGAACTCATCCTCAAGGCAGTCCTGCCCCATTTGATTTGTCCAATTAATATGATAGTTAAAATCCCCCATAATTATAGATGTTCCCTTATTACATGCCTCAACTATTTCCTGATTGATACTCTGTCCAACAGAGTTGCAACTGTTCGGAGGCCTATAGACTACGCCCACTAGTGTTTTTTTCCCCTTATTATTCCTTATCTCCACCCAAACTGTTTCATTATCATGATTTTTTGACCCAATATCATTACTCTGTATTACAGTGATTCCTTCCTTTATTAACATAGCCACCCCACCTCCCCTTCCTTCCTGCCTGTCCTTCCTGATCGTTAAATGACCTGGTATGTTTAATTCCCAGGCATTGTCACCCTGCAGCCATGTTTCTGTAATGGCCACAATATCATAACCATATGTAGTTATTTGTGCCATTAACTCGTCTATTTTGTTACGAATGCTACGTGCATTCAGATAGAGAACTTTCAAATATGCTTTGTGGCACTTAGTTCCAGCTTTTTCACTTTTTACCACTTTACCTTTTACTCCACACACTCTGTCCCTTCCTGCCACGCTCTGATTAGTGATTCCCCTACTGCTATCTATGTCTATGACCCTCTCTGTTGTCATTTTTATTTTTTGCTCTCTTGAAACCTCCCCCCCACTAATTAGTTTAAAGTCCTCTCCACAGCCCTAGTTATTCGATTCGCCAGGACACTAGTCCCAGCACTGGCCAAGTGAAGTCCGTCCCAACGGAACAGCTCTCTCCTGCCCCAGTACTGGTGCCAGTGTCCCAAGAAGCAAAACCCATTTTTCCCACACCAGTCTTTGAGCCACGCATTCAACTCCCTGATTTTATTTACCCTAGCCAAATTTGCTCGTGGCTCAGGTAGTAATCCAGAGATTATTACCCTCGAGGTTCTGCTTTTTAATTTGGCCCCTAGCTGCTCAAACTCCCTCAGCAGAACCTCTTTCCTTGTCCTATCTATGTCATTGGTACCAACATGGACCACGACAACTGGATCCTCCCCCTCCCACTCCAAGTTTCTCTCCAGCCCAGAGGAGATGTCCTTAACCCTGGCACCGGGCAGGCAACACAGCCTTCGGGACTCTCGCTCTTGGCTGCAAAGAACCCTATCTATCCCCCTAATGATACTATCCCCTACCACTACAACATTTCTTTTTACTCCCCCCACTTGAATGGCCCCCCTTACCACGGTGCTGTGGCCAGGTTGCTCATCCTCCCTGCAGTCCCCGCTCCTATCCACACAGGGAGTAAGAGCCTCGAACCTGTTGGACAGGAGCAAGGGCTGCGGCTCCTCCAACACTACCTCCTGGATCCCTGTACCTGCCTCACTCGTAGTCACACCTTCCTGTCCCTGACCACGGGCTACTTCTGAATTAGTTACTCTAATTGGTGTGACTACCTCCTGAAACACGGAGTCCAGGTAACTCTCCCCCTCCCTGATGTGTCGCAGTGTTTGAAGCTCGGTCTCCAGCTCATCAACACGGAGCCGGAGTTCCTCGAGCAGCCAACACTTACTGCAAATGTGTTCACCGTGAACATCAATGGTGTCCACCAGCTCCCACATATTGCAGCAGTAACACATCACCTGCTCTCCCATTCTATGTAATTAATTAAAAATTTATTATTTACCCTTCAGTTAATTTATGCCAGCAGTCTCTGCTACACCACAGATACCCGAGAAACTATAAACTATGGAATTGAAGTTTTGTATAAAAAAAAGAGAAATACTCACCAACCAATCACTTACCTGCTTTCTGGTGACGTCACACTTCGATTTTATTTTACCTCTCTCCTGCTCTCGGCTTGGTGAAAGCCTACCTGGTCGCTGCCGCCTTTTACCGCCGCCGCCTCGCCGCTGTTGCTCCACCCAGGTCCGCCGCCTCTGTGGGCCTACCTGGTCGCTGCCGCCTTTTACCGCCGCCGCCTCGCCGCTGTTGCTCCACCCAGGTCCGCCGCCTCTGTGGGCCTACCTGGTCGCTGCCGCCTTTTACCGCCGCCGCCTCGCCGCTGTTGCTCCACCCAGGTCCGCCTTAATTAGTTTAATGTCAAAATTAAGTGCAATGAATTTGGGTCTGCCATAGATATCTACGGCAGCTTTTGACACGTTAGAACCCCTGCGACTACACCTCATTGTCTCAGTTGTATCTTGCTATGTCTTTGATGTGGTACCTTCCTGGCTGACTTAATTAACTTTATCACACCTCGGCAGATAGTCAGGATGATTTAATTTATTGGTCTGCAATTGTAAAGTACACATGCTTTGTTTTCTATCTATATATGCTTTGGAGATTCTGTATCTAATTTACTTCACCTGAGGAAGGAGCAAATCGATAGCTCCGAAAGCTTGTGATTTCAAATAAAACTGTTGGACTATAACCTGGTGTTGTGCGACCTCTCAATAGATATCTACACCAGTGCAGTGGTGTCAGTCATTTCCTTTAGTGGTCTGGTCACCTGCTTATTACGGAATTTTACTCCCAGTGCCCTATATCTGCTAGTGCGGTTAGCAGAACAGAGCAGAGGAATGGAGAAATCTGGGGATAAATAGATCTTTAAAAATGGGAAACAAGTAGTAAAGGCTGTAGAAAAGCGAATGGGAGTCTGGGTTTTATACACAGAAGCATTGAATATAAAATCTAGAAAGTGATGTTGAATTTATACAAGACACTGGTAGGCCACAGTTGGAGTATTGCATACAGTTCTGGTACCACTGTATACACAGGATATTAGAACTATGGAAAAGATACAGTGATGATTCACTAGAATGACGCCAGAAATGAGAGGCCATATTTAGGAAGAAATGGTCAGTCAAATGGGGCTTTTTTTTTGCAGTGGATCATGGAAGGTTAAGGTGGATCTACGAGAGGTTAGCAAAATCATTAGATATTTTGAGAAGATGGTGAATAGTGGAAAAAATGTTTCCAATAGTTGGTGAATTAGTATCAACAGTTCTGGATTATCACTAGAAGAATGAAGGGGGAAGTTAGAAGATTTTTTTCACCCAGAGTATATTAGATTATGGAATGTTTTACCACAAGTGGCTGCTGAGGCTGAGGCAAAGGCTAACAGCCCCAAAAATCCACAGGTAATTCCAGAAAATCTGCATTCATGCGAAGGATTCTTTGCATCTGGTCACATACAATCTGGACATTCAGTGAATGGTACCCCTTTCCATTAAGTAAGTTCAGGAGATTAACTGTAGGAGCTCACAATGCTGTGTGCATGCCGTCTATTACATCCTACGCTTTAGGGAACGCGGCAATGCAAAAAAATCTGAACAGTCCTATCACGCCGTTGACTTCCTGTAATGCCAAACTGGATGAATTCGCCAACTCTTCTAAAAAGTGTGTCAGTGACTTGGCGAATGCATGTCCAGAAAGCATCCTGGATGATATAGCACAGATCCCCATGGCTGGCTGAAATGAGCCTGTTGCATAAAAATTGAATGTGGTTGTCCCTTTCACAGGCAGAGGAAAAACTGTCCAAGCAATTGATAATGACCACAGGTCTTCTTGTAGTAGCTGTCTCTATTGCCTCTTTGTGAAGTGTTTCATACAATCTGGGTGGCTGTAAATTCCTTGGGCGAGATAATATCTTATAGGCGCACCCTCCTCAAATGCTGCCTCACTCTCCTTTCCTCCATTCTGTACTCTTGCTCCACGTCTTCCATTAAAGTTGCAAACAAGGGGAATGATCATTGGGAATCCACTTCCCTGGTACTCAGTACCTCTTACCATGGGTGCGGGCAAAAATATCGCACTGATCTCACATGCCCTCAAGTTGTCAGAGGCAAGTCCAGCTCTATCCAGGTGCAAGGCAAAAAGAAGGGCTTTAGATGTTCTTCAGTAACTCCAGCAATCTATCTTGAAAGCTTTTTTTCGGACTGTTGGTTTCAAAGTAAAGCAATTCCACCAGTCTCAGCTGATGCTGCCAATGAGTATACCCCATTTATATCATTCTAACTTACTCCTGTCCATCACGAGTGTAACTTCGGGATTTCAGTACACCTCATTTACATACATTTAAAGTAGTTTCCTACAGAATCTGCAGATAAAAGAAAGACTTGCATTTATATAGCGCCTTTCATGACCTCAAGACGTCCCAAAGCGCTTTACGGCCAATGAAGTACTTTTGAAGTGTAGTCACTGTTGTAATGCAGGAAGATCCTAGGCCCAATCACAAATTATATCGCTACTATTACCAGGTGGAAGCCCAGTGGAACCAGGACCTGCCCAGAATCCACCACTGAAAATGGTAGTGTGCTGAAAGAATGCCCCAAAAATGTCAGTAAAAAATAGTAAATTTCCAGGCCAATAACATCATTTAAAAGGGAATTGGGTAGTTATTTGGAAAGGAATTAATATAAAAGGACATGATGCAAGGGCAGGGACTATTTTTATTAGTTCCTGGGATGTGAGCATCGCTGGCAAGGCCAGCATTTATTGCCCATCCCTAATTACCCTTGAGAAGGTGGTGGTGAGCCACCTTCTTGAACCGCTGCAGTCCATGTGGTGAAGGTACTCCCACAGTGCTGTTCGGGAGGGAGTTCCAGCATTTTGACCAGTGACAATGAAGGAACAACGATATATTTCCAAGTCAGCAACATGGGATTAGAGTAGATAGATTCAGTTGAAGAGCTAGCCTAGGCATAGGCGTCATGGGCCAAATGGCCTTCTTCTGTACTGGAATTTCTATGATGAATAATCCATGCACTTTTCTTTTTCAAAATCTGCTGTAGCAACTAAAAATATTTTAACTACATTGCCAACTAGATCACTTTAATTCATTCCATAAATCCCTGCCTAGAATTTTATTGTATATTTGATTACAAAATGTACTTTTAGCTCAATCCTGTCCTGTTTAAATCCAATCTCAATAATAATGTTACATTACAGCAGAGGGCACTGTATACACAGCTAAGCTAGAAACACAATTACTATCAAAGGCGCTCCTAAAAACCTTGTCTGATTTCTGATTCCACAGAGCCTGCATTAATACACATGTTTCTTTAAGATGCTCTATTATTCTAATTACCTCATCTAAGGACACATTTAAAATTCTAATCATTTTCCAGGCAAGCACAGAGTCAATTAATAGCAAAGCATAATCAAAAAGGGCATAAAACAGTCGGGGATGATTCTGCTTTTCTGCTGATTGTACTGATCAAGGTGACTTCAGTCCATGATCAGTTGTGCCCAGCCCCAGCATATCTGTAATAAGCATTAGTGTAGTTTAATCCTGCATTCCTTTTTAAGTGATGGCTGGCTCGTTTGAATCAACTTACTGCTTTTATGGACAGCATCAAAGTGGATATATTGAGTCAGTGTTGGAGATGTGGTGAGCCGCAGTGGATCTGGAGGAAGATTTAAACTGTAGGTGAGTAAAATGGAAACCAGACTAGCAGTGCACTTTATTATTTATATTTATAGTCTGAAAATCGAAGGGAAAATAGAAGTAGCAATTTCCTATCCGACTGCATGTTACTAGTTTTTTAATTGTGAGTTAAAATTCTGTGCTAAACAGGCAGCATGTACAATAGATTGACTACTTATTTCATTTTCTTCATTATTTGGTAATGGTGAATTAAACTATGGTTAAAATCTTTTAAATGAAAAGGTTTTCAAAAGTGTAAATATGAAATTATGAGGCTAGAAACTACATTGGTGATATTGGTGAACAAAACCTGGACTCATTCCTGAGACATTCTTCTGTCCCCTTAAAATAGGTGGGTTACTGCCTCTGTTGGGATGGCAGATGGAGCAGTGCTATGAGAACGTCCATAGAGAGTATCCATCTGTTAGTATTGCTAATATTGTTTTACAGTCCTATTGGGAATTGCAGATTAACAACAGCGCCCTACATTAACACTGATACATTTAACACAGTAAATCTGAGGAGAGCAAGGAAGACCGGATTATTAAATTTATGCACAAGCCAAATAGGTCAAATATAAAAGGAAAAACTGCAAATGCAGCAAGTCTAAAATAAAATGGAAAATGCTGGAAATATATAGCAGGCCAGCCAAACCGTAAAGAGAAAAGGCAGGTTTGGCTGGATTTCCCTCCGGTAGATTTGGCATCAGTAAAGAGTTGGGCGTCCCAACCATTTGTCTGCAGCCTCAGCCTATTTTCCTAGGTCAGGCCTAATTCTTTATGCAGGCTCTTAGTCAGATCTCCACTACATAGGGGAGGTCACCACTTTTACAGATTGCACAGAGCTTCACCCACCAGGAGCATATATTGGGAATTCAGATGTGGCGGTCACAGGGTCCGACAGCATTTATTTCAATGGGTGGAAAATCCTGCAACCACTGTGCATGAATTTCTAATAACTTTGGAGCGCGTACAGAAGAGATTTCATAGAATGGTTCCAGGGATGAGGGATTACAGTTATGTGGATATACTAGAGAAGCTGGGGTTGTTCACCTTGGAGCAGAGAAGGCTAAGAGGAGATTTGATAGAGGGGTTTAAAATCATGAACGATTTAGATAGAGTAAATAAAGAGATACTGTTTCAAATGGCTGAAGGGTTGATAACGAGAGGGCACAGATTTAAGGTGATTGGCAAAAAAACCAGAGGCGGCATGAGGAAAAGCTTTTTTACGCAAAGAGTGGTTAGGATTTGGAATGCAGGGCCTGATAGGCTGCTGGATACAGATTCAATAGTAGCCTTCAAAAGGGAATTGCATAAATATTTGAAGGAGAAAAAATTGCATGGATATGGGGAAAGAGCGGGGGAGTGGGACTAACTGGATTGCTCTTCAGAAGAGCCGGCGCAGACTGGATGGGCCGAATGGCCTCCTTCTGTGCTGTGCTATTCTATGTGTTCCTGGTGGGCAAAGCTCTGCAACTGGGTTCGGTTGAATCGTGTGAAGCGGGTGAAGGAGGCCCGCAGCTGATGGACAGCTCAGTATCGGTGGCTGTTTATTAAAACAGCAGCTCCTTCCCATTGTGGGCCAGCAGCGGCCACAATGAAATCGCCAGCAAGAGCAATCGGAGTGAAGCAGCCACCATCTGCAACCAAAGATCCCGTCCCGACTACCAGCAGGCTGCGGCAGCGCCAGGATCTTACCAAAAAGAACAGGCCACGTATGTAATAAATAAGATCTGTCTGTCCACGGACAAGGGATAACCATAAGGCGTAAAAACTGCTGAATGCCTTTCCTTGCATACACTGTGAATAATGAATGCATTTGTAATTTAAAAAATCACTGTTTAGAAAAGTGCACGCACTGCACCATAATAATTTTTTATAATAAAGTGATGTAGGGCAAGTGGAGTGTGTTACAGTAGGAGATCATCTAGCTAACAGTGGCCACAACATAATTCGGATTAAAGTAATTATGGAAAAAGACCAGAAAATATCGACGGTAAAAATGCTCAACTGGGGAACAGCTAATGTCAGTGATTTAAGAAGGGACCTAGCACCGATAGATTGGAAAAGGTAATTGCAGGGTAAAGCAGTAACGGAGCAATGAAATGCATTCAACGAAGAGATAGTTCTGGTACAAACTAGGCATATTCCTTTGAAGGGAAAAGGTAGAGCAGCCAAAGCTAATGCACCCTTGATGACAAAGGAAATAAAAGTTAAAATAAAACAGAAAAAGGAGGCTTATGACAAATGTCAGAAGCAAGATTCAGCTAATAACCAGGGAGATTATGGAAAGTACAGGAGGGAATTGAAAATGTTAATACGGGAGGCAAAGAGAGGTCACACAAAAAGATTAGCAGGCAACATTGAATTGAACCCTAAAACATTTTATAAACATATAAAGGTAAGCAGATTGCCAGGGAAAAAGTTGGGCCTATTAAGGACCCAAAGGGAAATAAATCTTCATGTAGAGGCAGAGGACATGACTAAAGTATTAAATGAGTACTTTGCATCTGTCTTCACAAAGGAAGTGGATGATGTGAAGGTTACACTTAAGGAGGAGAGGGACATTATGGACAGCATAGTAATAGATAGAGAAGGTGTACTAAAAAGCTTAGCATTACTGAAGTTGGTAAGTCAGCAGGTCCACATGGAATGCATCCTAGGTTGCTGAAAGAAGCCAAGGTTGAAATAGCAGAGGCATTAGTCACAATCTTTCAATCCTCATTGGATAAAGAAGTAGTGCCTGAGGGCTGGAGGATTGCTAATGTTATATCACTATTCAAGAAAGGGGAAAGGAATAAACAAGGAAACTACAGGCCAGTCAGCCTAGCATTGGTGCTGGGGAAGTTATTGGAAACCATTATCAGGGACATTTGGAAAGGCATGGGTTGATCAAGAAGATGGATTTATTAAAGGTATATTGTGTCTGACTAACTTGATTGAATTCTTTGAGGTAACAGAGAAGGTTGATCAAGGTAGTGCATTAGATGTTGTGCATATGGACTTTGGAAGGCATTTGACAAAGTGCCACACAGGAGGCTTGTTAAGAAGATGGAAGCCCATGGAATTAAAGGGAAAGTGGCGATATGGATAGGAATTGGCTCAGTGACAGGAAGCAAAGGATGGTGGTGGATGGATGTTTCAGACTGGGGGTGGTTTGCAGTGGTGTTCCCCAAGGGTCAATTTTGGCTCCATTACCCTTTGCAATTTTTATAAATGACCTAGACTCGGCTGTAGCGAGCAGCATTATAAAGTTTGCACAAGATATGACACTTGGCAAAGTAATAGTGATGAGGACAGTTGTAGGCTTCAGGATGACATAGACAGGATGGCGAAATGGGCACAAGGATGACAGATGGAGTTCAATGTGGAAAAGTGTGAAGTGATGCACTTTGGGAGGACTAATATGGAAATACTATGGCCCGTATTTTCCGATCCCTACGGGTGTGTACGAGCTGCGTACACACCCGTAGGGACATCGGAAATGCATGCGCTGAAAACCGGCATTTCCGATCTGTCAAGAATCCTCTTGACAGATCGGACGCCTGCCCTGGAGAAGGGCCTCTGCGGGTGGAGAGTTCCGCTTTCTGCACAACCTCCGCCTGCTGAAAACCCTTACTTTTACCAGCGTAAGAGTTGAAAAAAGTTTAACTTTTTTTTTTTAATTTTCACTCATTTATAATTTTAAAATACTTTTAAAAAAGATAAGTTTATTTTTAGCCCCATAAAAAATGTTAATTATTTTTTTCAAAAATTTTAATTTTTGTTTAAAATATTTAATTTAATGTAATTTTAACTCATTTTAAAAACGTGATTTAAAAAAAATTTATTTAATGTTTTAGTGTGTTTTTGGGGTGATCTCCATTCATATATTTGACAGGTCTATCTGTCAATTGTATTAAGGGAGATTCCCTTCTCCTATTGGCTGGCCTGGCCCACGTGATCCCAGGGACGCTTGCGAACCGCCTGCTCCTCGGGATACGTGGGCCCTGCACATTTTGACTTTGGAGAGGCCCAGGAGCGGAAGTGTCCGGACCTCGGGAGCCCTCAGGTAAGTTCGTAGATTTTTTTCCGATAGGAGGCATCCGCACGAAATTACGGGCCTATAAATGGCATGATTTTAAAAAGTGTAGATGAGCAGCGAGACCTTGATATCCATATACGCAAATCCTTAAAGGTGGCAGGGCAAGTTGATAAGGTGGTTAAAAAAGCATATGGGTTACTTGGGTTTATAAATAGAGGAATAAAATATAAAAGCAAAGCGATCATGCTAGAACTTTATAAATCACTGGTTCGGCCTCAGCTGGAGTATTGTGGACAATTCTGGGCACCACACTTCAGGAAAGATGTAAAGGCCTTAGAAAGGGTACAGAGGAGGTTTACCAGGATGTTACCAGGGATGAGGGACTTCAGTTATGAGGAGAGGTTGGAAAAGTTAGGACTGTTCTCCTTGGAACAGAGAAGGTTAAGAGGTGACCTAATAGAGGTTTTCGAGATGATGAGAGGTTTTGATAGAGTAAATAGGGAAAAAATATTCCCTCTGGCGAGTGGCTCAATAACCAGAGGTCATAGATTCAAAATCATTGGCAAAAGATCTAGAGGGGAGATGAGGGGAATTCTTTTCACCCAGAGAGTTGTCAGGATCTGGATCGCTCTACCTGAAAATGTGATGGAAGCTGATTCCATAAATTATTTTAAAAAGGGAGTTGGACAGGGAGTTGAGGATGAGGAACATACAGCGTTACGGATAAAACGCTTATGATGAATTCAACTATGTTTGCCTCTTATGGGAGATTTCGATCTGTCTCATCCAGTTGTGCGTTAAACTGGACGTTCACCTTCCTATTGATAAAACACACGCTGGGAGTTATGGAATTTCACTTCCTTGACTTTCTACTGAAGGTTATACTTGCTTTAAAGGGATATAGAGCACAAACACACTAAAACATAGAAATATGACTGTAAGCCTCTAAGTAACTGTTAGAACTAAAATGTTGTTGTAGAAACCACACTCGTATTTATGTAAAGACATCTCTTGAGATGAAAAATACACTAATTAATTAACCACATTTGTCAGTAGAGTGAACCATGGTAGGATATCCTTATGTAATAATGACATTGGCATTCTGGGCTGATTTTCTAAATGGCTTAGGTTTACTCCATGCAGTTTTATATCATCAAATAGCTAATTGTTTAATTTCATATAAGCTTTTGCCCTTATTGAATACAGCTGGAAATCATTATTTGGATCAGAGATTAAGTTTACAATACTCTGTGCCAGAAAGACACACTGACCCTGATTTAATTTCTCTATTTTAGTTGATACTGTAAAGTCACTAGGAAAATTCACTGATCATATGCTCCCAGCAGGGCTCTGCACTCGAAGGGGATGCAGAACGGGGACTTTGCACCATTGTATTGTAGACCCTATTTCTGATCCACGCTCCTTGAGTGCAGCTCCCTGCTGGGAGTGCAAGATCGACACATTTACCCTACTGTTTGCATTATTTTGCATCACCTTTGCTGTATATTGCAGTTATGTTTATTTATACCGCAGCATGAAGGGCATTGGAGCGCCAACCAATTGTATTGGCAACTGAGTTAAATAGTGCATTTCCAAACTTTTACTGTATTATGACAACATTAAGGTCAAGCACTGGATTATGCATTCGGACTCCCTCCCTTCATGACGAAAGCATTCAGCTACTGCTTCAGGGAGTAGAAAAGAAAGAAAGACTTGCATTTATATAGCGCCTTTCACGACCACCGGACGTCTCAAAGCGCTTTACAGTCAATGAAGTACTTTTGAAGTGGAGTCACTGTTGTAATGTGGGACACGCGGCAGCCAATTTGCGCACAGCAAGGTCCCACAAACAGCAATGTGATAATGACCAGATCATCTGTTTTTGTTATGTTGGTTGAGGGATAAATATTGGCGAGGACACCGAGGATAACTCCCCAGAAGAGAGAAGGGAGCTTCTGTTCTCTTCATCTGGAAAGAAGGTAAGCAAGATTTTGGTCGGCAAAGCATGGCAGAATGTGGCAGATTCTATAACTGCAGCAAGCACGGTGCAGAGGATCTGGTTACAATGCGGCAAAAAATTAAGCAACTTGACCAGAAGGGGAAAGATAGGAGAGGATCTCTGATCTGTTGCTTTTACTGTCACAGAGAGAAGCACTGTCCAGCACTTGAACCAAACTACCCTCATAGGCACTGCATCATCATTTTGGAAAGTCACCCACCATGTGACACTGAGAGACCTTTGCATCCCACAAACAGTACACCCACCACAGCCCAGCAAGAAAAGCTTGCAGCACTTTTGCCTGTATCATTCGCTTCCTCCCTCACCATCTTCCCCCAGCATGCCTGGGGTAAACTCTTAAGTGCAGGGAAGGCAGTCTTTCCCCAAAGAATGTCAAAACTAATCAACTGTTGCATTTGTTAGCCTATAACAGGTGGCAGAGGTCCATGACTGAAGGTGGAATGGCTACAATTCATGAAAGCTTTTGAAAAGAGGTCTCTCCAAATATTGGGGCACTATCTGGAGATAGAGATGGAGTAGCTGGGGGAATGCTCCTGGTGAAGGGTTGGTGCATTTTCATGTGATCTGCTTTAATATCCCAAGTGCTATCATTCCAAGAAAGAAACTCATGATATCCATTCAATGTATACCCACAAATTTTCTGAAGCCGCCAGCAGTGATCCTTCTAATGCCTTCTCTCTTTTTTTTATGTCTTCTCAAGTGCAGATGGCCAACCGATAGTCGATTAAGTCATGCCCTTCCACAGCTAGAACTCCAAGTATCTCACCGCACACTCTGTCACACCCTCCTGAACTTCCAAGCACCAGCATAAGTCCATCCATACTAGAGGATCTAGGTATAGAAACAGAAAATGCTGGAAATACTCAGCAGATCAGGCAGCATCTGTGGAGAGAGAAACAGAGTCAACGTTTCAGGTCAATGACCTTTCGTCAGAACTGGAAAAAGTTAGAGATGTAACAGATTTTAAGCAGGTGCAGAGGCAGGGAAAGGGGGGAGGGGAGGAGAGGAAAGAACAAAAGGGAAGATCTGTGATAGGGTGGAAGGCAGGAGTGATTGAATGACAAAAGGGATGATGGTACAAAGCAAAATGAGATGGTAATGGGACAAGTAAAGAAACAAAAGATGAGTCGAGAAGAGGTATAAATAGGAATATCAGAATCATCAACAGCTGCCATGTGGGCAACACAGTGGCATAGTGGTTAGCACTGTTGCCTCACAGTGCCAGGAACCCGGGTTCGAATCCGGCCTCGGGTGACTGTCTGTGTGGAGTTTGCACATTCTCCCCGTGTCTGCGTGGGTTTCCTCTGAGTGCTCCGGTTTCCTCCCACAGTCCAAAGATGTGCGGGTTAGGTTGATTTGGCTATGATAAATTGACCCTTAGTGTTAGGGGGGGATTAAATACGTGGGGTTACGGGGATAGGATGGGATATGTGTCGGTGCAGGCTTGATGGGCCGAAATGGCCTCTATCTGCATTGTGAGATTCTGTGAAAAGATAAGGGCAGAAGTTATGGTCTGAAATTGTTGAACTCGGTGTTGAGTCCAGAAGGCTGTAAAGTGCCTAATCGAAAGATGAGGTGCTTTTTCTCAAGCATACATTGACCTTCGTTCGAACAGTGCAAGAGGCCGAGGATAGAGAGGTCAGATTGGGAGTGGAGCGGAGAATTAAAGTGACAGGCAATCGGAAGCTGGGGGTCACACTTACGGAATGAATGGAGGTGTTCCGCAAAGCGTTCACCCAATCTGCGTTTAGTCTCCCCAATGTAGAGGAGACCGCATCGTGAGCAGCGAATATAGTATACTAAATTGCAAGAAGTACAAGTAAATCGCTGTTTCACCTAGAAGGAGTGTTTGGGGCCCTGGACAGTGGGAAGGGAGGAGGTAAAAGGGCAGATGTTGCATCTCCTGCGCTTACACGGGAAGGTGACGTGGGAAGGGGAGGGGGTGTCAGGGGTGATTGAGGAGTGGACCAGGGTGTCTCAGAGGGAACGGTCCCTTCGGAATGCTGAAAGGGGAGGGGAAGATGTGTTTGGTGGTGGGATCACGCTGAAAATGGCAGAGGATGATTCATTGAATGTGAAGGCTGGTGGGGTGAAAGGTGAGGACAAGGGGAACCCTATCATGGTTCTGGGAGGGAGGGGAAGGGGTGAGAGCAGAAGTGTGGGAAATGGAACGGGTACAGTTGAGGGCCATGTCAACCATGGTAGAGGGGAATCCTCAGTTGAGGAAAAAGATAGATATATCGGAAGCACTAGTATGGAAGGTGGCGTCGTCAGAACAGATGCGACGGAGACGGAGAAACTGGGAGAATGGAATAAAGTCCTTACAGGAAGCGGGGTGGGAGGAATTGTAATCCTGGTAGCTGTGGGAGTCAGTGGGCTTGTAGTGGATGTTTGTCAATAGCCTATCCCCAGAAATGGTGACAGAGAAGTCGAGGAAGGGAAGGGAAGAGTCGGAGGTGGACCATGTGAAGGTGAGGAAAGGGTGGAAATTGGAAGCAAAGTGAATTAAATTTTCTAGTTCAGGGTGAGAGCAGGAAACTGCAACAATACAGTCATCAATGTACCGGAAAAAGAGGTGAGGGAGGGGACCTGAGTAGGACTGGAACAAAGAATGTTCCACATATCCCATGAAAAGGCAGGCATAGCTAGGACCCATGTGGATTCCCATAGCAACACCTTTAATTTGGAGGAAGTGAGTGGAGTCAAAGGAGAAGTTGTTCAATGTGAGAACAAGTTCAGCCAGGCGGAGGAGGGTGGTGGTGGATGGGGACTGGTTGGGCCTCTGTTCAAGGAAGAAGCGGAGCACCCTCAGGCCATCCTGGTGGGGGATGGAGATGTAGAGGGATTGGACGTCCATAGTGAAAAGGAGACGTTTGGGGCCAGGATAATGGAAAATATTAAAGTGGCGGAGGGCATCGGAAGAGTCGCAGATGTAGGTGGGAAGAGACTAGGACAAGGGGAGAAAAAATAGAGTCGAGATAGGAAGAAATCACTTCCGTGGGGCAAGAACAGGCTGAAACAGAGAGTCTACCAATGCAGTCCTGTTTGTGGATCTTGGGCAGGAGGTAGAAGTGGGCTGTGCGGGGTTGTGGGACTATGAGGTTGGCGGCCGTGGAGGGAAAATCTCCACAGGAGATGAGGTCAGTGACGGTCTTGGAAACGCTGGCTTGATGTTCAGTAGTGGGGTCTTGGTCCAGGGGGAGATAGGAGGAGGTGTCAGAGAGTTGCGTTCAGCCTCCGCAAGGTAGAGGTCGGTTCGCCAAATAATAACAGCGCCACCCTTGTCAGCAGGTTTAATGACAATGTTGGGGTTGGATCTGAGAGAATGGAGTGCTGCAAGTTCAGAGGAAGGTAGGTTGGAGTGAGTGAAGGGTGCAGAGAAATTGAGAAGGCTGATGTCACGCCGGCAATTCGCAATGCAAAGATTTAGAGAGGGTAAGAGGCCAGAGGGAGGGGTCCAGGTAGAATGAGAATTCTGAAAACAGGAGAAAGGGTCCGCTGTGTGGGGGGGAAGACTCCTGGCCAAAGAAGTGGGCACGGAGATGAAGGCGACGGAAAAAGAGCTCTGCGTTGTGCCGAGCTCAAAATTAATTGAGGTGGGGGTGTAAGGGGATGAAGCTCAGGCCTTTGCTGAGGACTGATCATTCGGGGTCAGAGAGGGGAAGGTCATAGGGGATAGTGAAAACATGGCAAGGGGTGAGATTGGAAGAACATAGGAACAGGAGTAGGCCATTCAGCCCCTTGAGCCTCTTCCGCCATTCGATGAGATCATAGCAGATCTGCAATCTAACTCCATATACCTGCCTTTGGCCCATATCCCTTAATACCCTTGGTTAACAAAAAGTTATCAATCTCCGATTTAAAATTAACAATTGATCGAGCATCAATTGCCATTTGCGGAAGAGAGTTCCAAACTTCTACCACCCTTTGTGTGTAGAAGTGTTTCCTAATTTCACTCCTGAAAGGTCTGGCTCTAATTTTTAGACTATGCCCCCTCGTCCTAGAATCCCCAACCAGCGGAAATAGTTTCTCTCTATCTACCCGATCTGTTCCCCTTAATATCCTGAAAACTTCGATCAGATCACCCCTTAACCTTCTAAATTCGAGGGAATACAACCCTAATTTGTGTAATCTATCCTCATAACTTAACCCTTGGAGTCCGGGTATCATTCTGGTAAACTACGCTGCACTCCATCCAAGGCCAATATATCCTTCCTAAGGTGTGGTGCCCAGAACTGCTCACAGTATTCCAGGTGTGGTCTAACCAAGGTTTTGTATAGCTGCAGCATAACTTCTGCCCCCTTGTACTCTAGTCCTCTAGATATAAAGACCAGCATTCCATTAGCCTTTTTGATTATTTTCTGTACCTGTTCAACTACAACCACAACAACATGACATTTTAATGATCTATGTACCTGAACCCCCAAGTCTCTTTGGACATCCACTGTTTTTAGCTTTTTTCCCTTTAGAAAGTACCCTGTTCTATCCTTTTTGGTCCAAAATGGATGACCTCACATTTGTTTACATTGGAATCCATTAGCCTCAATTTTGCCCATTTAATTAATCAATCATATCCCTTTGTAATTTTTTGCTTTCATCTACACTGCCTACAATGCCACCTATCTTTGTGTCATCGGCAAATTTGGATATATGACTTTCTATGCCATCATTTAAGTCATTAATAAATATTGTGAATAGTTGAGGCCCCAACACAGATCCCTGCAGGACACCACTAGTCACATCCTGACAATTTGAGTACCTACCCATTATCCCTACTCTCTGTCTCCTGCCGCTCAGCCAATTTCCTAACCAGGTCAATATTTGCCCTCAACTCCGTGGGCTTCTATCTTAGATAACAGTCTCTTATGTGGGACTTTATCAAATGCCTTCTGGATGTCCATATAAATAACATCCATAGACATTCCCCTGTCCACTACTTTAGTCAACTCCTCAAAAAATTCAATCAGGTTTGTCAGGAATGACCTACCTTTCACAAATCCATGCTGGCTCTCTCTGATCAACTGAAAATTTTGAGAGGTGTTCAGTCACCCTGTCCTTAATTATAGACTCTAGAAATTTCCCCACAACAGATGTTAGGCTGACTGGTCTATAATTCCCTGGTTTCCCCCTCTCGCTTTTCTTAAATAGCAGAGTGACATGCGCAATTTTCCAATCTAAAGGAACAGTTCCTGAATCTAGAGAACTTTTGAAGATTATAGTTAGGGCATCTGAAATGTACTCACCTACTTCCTTTAAAATCCTGGGATGGAAACAATCTGGTCCTGGGGATTTGTCACTCTTTAGTGCCATTATTTTCTTTATTACTGTTATTTTACCTACGTTAATTTTATTGAGTCCCTGTCCCCGATTCAATATTAGTTTCTTTGGGATTTCCGGCTATCCTCTTCTTCTACTGTAAATACTGATGCGAAGTAATTATTCAACATGTACGCCATTTCCCCATTGTCATTGACAGTATCACCACTTTCATTTTTAAGGGGCCAACATTGCTCATGACCACCCTCTTTTTTCTAATGTAACTATAAAAATTCTTTGTATTGATTTTGATATCCCTTTCAAGTTTCTTTTCATACTCCCTTTTTGTAGCTCTTACTATCTGTTTTGTGACCTTTTGCTGTTCTTTGTATCTTTCCCATTCGCCAGGATCTGTGCTATTTTTTGCATTTTTGTATGCCCTTTCCTTTAGTTTTATGCTGTCCCTTACCTCTTTAGTTGTCCATGGCTGTTTTATATGGCAAGTAGAGCTCTTGCCTCTCAGGGGTATAAACTGGTTCTGTATCACGTTAAATTCTTTTTTAAACAACTCCCACTGATCTTCTGTCGTTTTACCCATTAACAGATTTGCCCAGTTTACTGCGGACAGTCTCTGCCTCATCCCGATGAAGTTGGCCTTACCTAAATCTAGAATCTTAGTGGCTGTTTCGCTTTTCTCCTTTTCAAACGCTACTTTGAACTCGATCATATTATGATTACTATTGGAACGGTAGCATAGTGGTAATGTCACTAGGCTAATAATCCAAGCGGCCTGGACTAATGATCCATGAAACAATAGTTCAAATCCCACCATAACCGCTGGGGAATTTAAATTCAGTTAATTAAATTGATCTGGAATATCAGTAATGGTAACCATGAAACTATCGGATTAGTCGTAAAAACCCATCTGGTATCACTAATGTCCTTACCTGGTCTGGCCTTTTTTGTGACTCCAGACCCACAGCAATGTGGTTGACTCTAAACAGCCCTCTGAAATGGCCTAGCAAGCCACTCAGTTGTCACAAACTGCTACGAAACACAATAATAAGAATGAAACCGGCCGGCAACCTAGCCCAGTCGACCCTGCAAAGTCCTCCTGGGGACTTGTGCCAAAATTGGGAGAGCTGTCACACAGACTAGTCAAGCAACAGCCTGACATAGTCATACTCACAGAATCATACCTTTCAGCCAATGTCCCAAACTGCTCCATCACCATCCCTGGGACAGGGCATACCCACCAGGGGTGGTGGCACCGTGGTATACAGTCACCCTGGGAGTCCTCAACATTGACTCTGGACCCCATGAAGTCTCATGGCTTCAGGTCAAGCATGGGCAACGAAACCCGACTGATTACCACCTACCTGCCCTCCCTCAGCTGATGAATCAGTACTTCTCCATGTTGAACACCACTTGGAAGAAGCACTGAGAGTAGCAAGGGCACAGAATGTACTCTGGGAGGGGGATTTCAATGTCCATCACCAAGGGTGGTTCGATAGCACCACTGCTGGCCGAATCGTGAAGGACATAGTTGCCAGTCTGGGACTGCAACAGGTGGTGAGAGAACCAACATGAGGGAAAAACCTACTTGACCTTGCCCTCACCAATCTACCTGTCGCAGATGCATCTGTCCATGACAGTATTGGTAGCAGTGACCACCGCACAGTCATTGTGGAGACTGAGGACACCCTCCATCGTGTTGTGTGGCAGTACCACCGTGCTAAATGGGATAGATTCCGAACAGATCTAGCAGCTCAAACTGGGCATCCACGAGGTGCTGTGGGCCATCAGCAGCAGCAGAATTGTATTCCACCACAATCTGTAACCTCATTTCCCTCACTCTACCATTACTATCAAGCCAGGGGACCAACCCTGGTTCAATGCGGAGTGTAGAAGGGCATGCCAGGAGCAGCACCAAGCGTACCTAAAAATGAGGTGCCAACCTGGGAAGCTGCAACACAGGACGACATGCATGCTAAAAAGCGGAAGCAGCATGCTATAGACAGGGCTAAGCGATCCCACAATCGACGGATCAGATCAAAGCTCTGCAGTCCTGCCACATCCAGTTGTGAATGGTGGTGGACAATTAAACAACTAACGGGAGGAGGCGGCTCCATGAATATCCCTATCCTCAATGATGGTGGAGCCCAGCATGTGAGTGCAAAAGAGAAGGCTGAAGCATTTGCAACCATCTTCAGCCAGAAGTGCTGAGTGGATGATCCATATCGGCCTACTCCTGAGGTCCCCACCATCACAGAAGCCAGTCTTCAGCCAATTCGATTCGCTCCATTTGATATCAAGAAACGGCTGAGCGCACTGGATACAGCAAAGGCTATGGGCCCCGACAACATCCCGGCTATCAGGCTGAAGACCTGTGCTCCAGAACTAGCCGCGCCTCGAGCCAAGCTGTTCCAGTACAGCTACAACACTGGCATCTATCCGACAATGTGGAAACCTGCCCAGGTATGTCCTGTCCACAAAAAGCAGGACAAATCCAATCCGGCCAATTACCACCCCATCAGTCTACTCTCAATCATCAGCAAAGTGATGGAAGGTGTCATCAACAGTGCTATCAAGCAGCACTTACTCACCAATAACCTGCTCACTGATGTCCAGTTTGGGTTCTGCCAAGACCACTCGGCTCCCAACCTCATTACAGCCTTGGTCCAAACATGGACAAAGGAGCTGAATTCCAGAGGTGTGGTGAGAGTGACTGCCCTTGACATCAAGGCAGCATTTGACCGGTTGTGGCATCAAAGAGCCCTAGTAAAACTGAAGTCAAATGGGAATAGGGGGGAAAATAATCCATTGGCTGGAGTCATACCTAGCACAAAGGAAGATGGTTGTGGTGGTTGAAGGTCAATCATCACAGTCCCAGGACATCGCTGCAGGAGTTCCTCAGGGCAGTGTCCTAGGCCCAACCATCTTCAGCTGCTTCATCAATGACCTTCCCTCCAACATAAGGTCAGAAATGGGGATATTCGCTGATGACTGCACAGTGTTCAGCGCCATTCACAACTCCTCAGATAATGAAGCAGTCCATGCCCACATGCAATAAGACCTGGACGACGTTCAGGCTTGGGCTGGTAAGTGGCAGGTAACATTCGCGCCACAGAAGTGCCAGGCAATGACTATCTCCAACAAGTGAGAGTCTAAACACCGCCCCTTGACATTCAACGGCATCACTATCGCCGAATCCCCCACCATCAACATCCTGGGGGTCACCATTGACCAGAAACTTGATTGGGCCAGCCACATAAATACTGTGACTACAAGAGCAGGTCAGAGGCTGGGTATTCGGTGGCGAGTGTCTCATCTCCTGACTCCCCAAAGTCTTTCCACCATCTACAAGGCACAAGTAAGGAGTGTGATGGAATATTCTCCACTTGCCTGGATGAGTGCAGCTCCAACAACACTCAAGAAGCTCGACATCATCCAGGACAAAGCAGCCCGCTTGATTGGCACCCCATCCACCACCTTAAACATTCACTCCCTCCACCACCGGCGTACCGTGGCTGTAGTGTGTACCATCTACAAGATGCACTGCAGCAACTCGCCAAGACTTCTTCAACAGCACTTCCCAAACCCAGGACCTCTGCCACCTAGAAGGACAAGGGCAGCTGGCGCATGGGAACACCACCAGCTCCAAGTTCCCCTCCAAGTCACACACCATCCTGACTTGGAAATATACCGCCGATCCTTCATCGTCGCTGGGTCAAAATCCTGGAACTCCCTACCCAACAGCACTGTGGGAGTACCATCACCACACGGACTGCAGCGATTCAAGGCGGCGGCTCACCACCACCTTCTCAAGGGCAGTTAGGGATGGGCTATAAATGCTGGCCTTGCCAGCGATGCCCACATCCCATAAAAAAAAAGGATAAGTGTTCATGCAGTTAGGCTGTTAACTAAATCTGGCTCATTACTCATTACTAAGTCTAATATGGCTTGCCCCCTTGTTGCCTCTAGGACATATTGTTGTAGGAGGGGCGTTGATGTACAAAAGTTGTTGAAGCTTGTGATCCTTGACACCTGAAAGGAAGAAAAAACATTTTTGTTAAAGCACTGGATGAGGCGAAGGATGAAATGGAACTGTGAACCAGGACAGCTTTGAGATAGAGTGAGTCGGTGTTGTGAAGAGAGAGGTCGAGTGTGTGCATGTGGTGGCGCAAGGCGTTGAGCGTGGATCTCAGGATGCAGCGAGAGTAGTGGCTCGAGGAACACTGAATATCTTGGTGATAACTGTAATCCTGGGTGGATCCGAAACATGAAGAGTGGAATTTCAGTTGGAATTCAAGTGAAATAAGTCGGAGCCGGAGACAGTTGCTGAGGAAAGAGATGTGGCTGTGAAAGCGAGTTTTAGTAGATACCTGGTCAAATATGAGAAGGGAAACAGAAATGGAGGATTTAGGTAGTGATTTATCATGGAGCCTAACTGCTGGTGCACAAAGCGTATGAGATGTTAAACTGAGTGTCTTTGCAGGCAGATGTAAAAGATTCAATGGCACTATTTGAAGAGGGCAAGGGAATTCTACCGGTGTCCTGGCCAACATTTATCCCTCCACATCACAAACAAATTATCTGCCTATTTATCTGATTGCTGTAGGACCATGCTGTGTGCAAATCTGCTGCTGTGTTTGGTTATCACTGACTGGAAAAACAGCTCTACAAGTGTCCCCCACTAATATAACTCGAGGTCCAATCAAACTGAAAAAAGTTTAAAGTAAACAAATCAGCATTTTGTTAATCTGATGAATTATACAATTAACGTCCTGCGGTGTCCACTGATTGCAGTAGGCGGTAGGTAGATTTCAAATAAAACTGTTGGACTATAACCTGGTGTTGTGCGACTTCTCACTTTTGTCCACCCCAGTCCAACACCGGCATCTCCGCATCATTGCAGTAGGAGCAATGGTTACACCTATTTTTGATTGAACCAATAAAGGTG